>CM068967.1:14905594-14920229 GCA_035128595.1 Eptatretus atami | reverse complement strand
GGCAGGTGTCCTGAAACAACTTGCCTTTGCCTCATGGAAAGCAAACCCAACTGAGGGTAATCTCAGTTCCTTCCACAAAGCTCGGAACAAGTGTGTATCTACCCTCAGGAGAGACAGAAAACAACATCTTTCTAATTTCAAGTCTGAACTCTCAAACTCTTCCCTCCTCAAAATCCTGTGGCATCTAATCAAATCTGTTTCTGGTGTATGTTCCCCCTCCATCCCCTCCCTTACCTCAAATGGCCGCACTGCTGATACCGCACGTGAAAAAGCTGAATGCCTAAACTCGGTGTGTGCATCGAAATCTTTGTGTCCAAAACCCATCGCTTTCTCTACCACCTTACCCAATCGCACCCAACTGTCCCTGGACTCTGTGTCCTTTTCTCCTGACAAGGTGGACGCTTGCTGTCAAACCTCGACTCAGATTCTACAACCGTCCAGACGGCATCAGCCTCGTGTCCTAAAAACCTTCTCTTCTGCTCTTGCTCACCCTCTCTCTGTTTCTATTCACCCATCTCATTTACTAAAGTCATCTGCCATCTGCCTTGGAAATCAGCAAACATCAACTGCCCTGCATAAAAAAGGTGCAAAAACAGATCCCTGCAACTACAGACCAATCAGCTTCTCCCAATCATCAGCAAGTTATGGAATCCATCATCGCTTCAGACATTAAATCCTTCCTTCTCCAATGGCTGATTCCCGATCATCAATTGGATTCAGACCAGGTCACTCCACCCTGGATGTGGCTGCTTTCTGCTCTCCAACAATGGATGGAGGTCCTCAATGCTGGGACATGAAATCAGAGCCGTATCCCTGGACATATCACGTGCTATTGAACACGGTCTGGCACCCTGCCCGCTCACCAAACTCTCTTCCATGGTATCCAAGGCCATCTCACTCATGGCTCGCAGACTTCCTCTCCTGTACCAGTCAACGTGTGGCCCTAATGGAGTTCTTTCATCCCTCCTGTTCCTGTCCAGGCTGGAGTTCCTCAAGGCAGCGTTCTGGGCCCTGTTCTTTTCTGGTTTTCATCATGATCTCTCCGACTCTCTGAAAAATCCTCTTATCTCTTTACTGATGACTCCACCCTCTGTGTACCATCTGTCATCCCTCAGACCGGCAACAGCAGCTTCTTCACTCTCTGCAGATCTGGATAAAATCACAAACTGGTCCAACACGTGAACATGTCTTTCAATCCGGACAAATCTCACACTCTCACTATGTCTCTCAAAAAGGACAGTTTGGACCCCCCCCCCCAATCCTTTGGAAGAAGTCCTTTGTTTCAAGCTTCTGGGTCTCACTATCTGCCATGACCTTTCCTGGGAAGCCACATTTTAAACCTCGCCTCCAAAGCCAGTCGGAGACTGAATCCTCGTCGTGCAAAGTCCTTCCCGGCCCACCTGAGCTCCTGACCACAAACAAAGCTTTCGTCCGCAGCGCCTGATGGTATACTGCTGTCGGCCTCTGGCTTGGTGCTCCTGCCCTTCACCTTCTCGGCTTCACGCTGTGGAAACCAAGGCATTTTCGGATCATTGGCATCTCCCGTCATGAGGTGAGTCTTGGCCACAAGCTTCAGTGAACCAAGGGCGGGAGGAAGGGTAGGACAACTGCCTCGCAAACCTTTAACCTTCTCAGACCTTTAACCTTTACCCATTTACAACTAGACCATTGAGACGTTTCGTTTATTTTCCACACAAAATACACCAAACAAAACAACTCTTGGCGAGGGTGTGCAATATCTGCTCTTTCTTGTTCGTATTATTTTACAACTAACCGAAAAACCCCGTCACAGACGCATCCCGGTCCATGAGCCCAGTATGACAACCAGTGGCGGCTCTTGTAAGAGCCGGATCCCAGTCGATGTACTCCATGGCCTTACCTAATGAGACCTACAAAACGTCCTTGTACACGACATTTTTTGGTGTACACTACTCCTTGTGAAGAAGTCCCCTGATTTGTGCACGTGTCTACTTTGACGTACAAACACCGTGTCAAAACTTCTCAGGTCACAGTACCGAGAAAAACGTGACACGACCGCGAGGACAAAATTGGTCCTTCAGTATTAATAATATATAGATGTTCGCCCCCACGTGGGACCGGTCGGAACTGAGGAAAATCATTTTAACGCAACAAAATCTGGCACCTAGGTGGTGTATAGGTAACCGCTGTTCAGCATGCTAGATCTCTTTTCTAACCAAGGTGTGTTTTACCTCTCGGCAGGTGTATACGTGATTAAATTTATAATGTATCAATTAATTTATTTTTAACCATCGATTATATTTTGCAATCGCGATGAGTATTCTCCACAGAAGGGGGAAAAAAGGTTTCCAGTGAATGGAGATCATGGCGGGCGATGATAGTATTATTACCATGGGCCAGCCTCACCTGGCTCGGCAAAATCTGAACACCTTGGTGAGTGCTGCACGTGGTGGTGGTGGTGGTTGTTGTGGATCGTGGATCGTGGTCTAGGCCGACGAGCACTACGTTCGACCTAATCGTAATGAGGGGTTGTTTGGTGATGTGAATGAGGAGGTCGAATCTGTGGAGACCATGGTCCATGGTGGGGGTTTAATTGTGAAAAGGTTTCGTTAAAAACTGCGGAACCGGTTTAGAGAATATTTGTTTTTAGTTTTTGTCCGCGAATACCGGTCGGATTTGTGATGAAGGAACGAGGGTGCTGGGTGGTCCGGCCAGTGCGTGCGTTGCGTCATGCAAGCAGACTCGGTGAACCAGTGTTAAAAAAGCAATTATTTATCTTCTTTCATACTACTGTATTCCCCGTTCTGGTGGGGTTGGCTGGGGGGAAGGTTCCCCCCCCCCCAAGTCTTTCACGATCGGCTGGCCAGGCCTGCCGTTCGATTAAATAGGTTAGAGCAGAAATTTGTAATTTATTCAGGGGTGCCGTGGATAGGTCACGCAGGACACCGTGGGGTCTTTACGTCCACAATACTTTGTTTCCCACGTTCTTGTAGGGTGGCTGGGGGAGGTTTTATTATTTTTTGCCCAAGTCTTTCACGAATACGGCTGGCCAGGGCCTGCCGTTTCGAGTTTAACTAGGTGTCGAGCAGAAATTTGTAATTTATTCAGGGTGCCGGTGGATAGGTCACGCAGGACACCGTGGGGGTCTTGAACGTCCACCCACCAACTATTATACCGGCAGACGGGACGATTCGAGGGACGGACGCACCCATTGATGATCAATCGCCCTTCCTGTGAAACTCCAGGATGACAGTTTGTAGCCCGGTAGGGATTCGAACCCATGCTACACGGCTTGGAAGCGAGTGTGCGTACCTCTAGGCGTTCACTGTTTAGGTTCATCTCGGACCTGGTTCCCTTGCCATCCATGTGTGGTGGTGGTCGTATGGCAGCTTAGCTGTCGGGGTATCTATCATTTCTTGAAGCGCGAACTGGAACTGGTACTCATTTTCGACCTCGGGGGGAATGACCATGCTGAGTCAACCCCTGGTGTATTAATTTCAGCGCCGAGGGCTTGACTTCAGGACCCTAGGATCCCAAGCCACTATCCCTAACCACTAGACCTGCCATCCATGTGAAGGATCATCACGTGATCAACCAATGATTACACGCTTCGAATGTCTTCCATCATGTTTAATACCTCCACCACCGAAGGTGAAGGAGGTTGTGTTTTCACCCCTCTCTGTTTGTTTGTTTGTCTGGGTGCAGGATATCTCAAAAAGTTGCAGATGGATTCGGATGAAACTTGGTGGACATGTTGGGCGTGTCACAAGGACGAATTGATTCGATTTTGGTGAAGATCCTAATCCGGATCTGGATACGAGAATTGTTTAATTTTTAAAGTGATTCTTCACCATTGAGAGATTGGGCCAAAAACGATATCGTACTGTATATCATGATATTTCAACAATGTATTTGGCAAGATATGTTCTCGTGAATCGGGCATTGGGGGGCGGAGGTATGTGCTCTACCGAGTGCCCTTCTAGTTTTTTTATTTATTTTAAAAATCTGCACACGATCGAGGCTCATGGAAGAGCGACTTGCTGGTGGGTAGAAAGGTAATGGATTGAAGGTGAGGCCACAAGTGTACAAAAAGAATGAAGGAACAGGTAAAAAGGATGGGAGTAACCTGCAATTAAGAGGGTTGGGGTGAGTGACGTTTAATTAGGGTACAAAAGCTCGCTAATGAGGGTGGGTGGATGACATGGTGGTGTACTGCCAACTTGAAATCTGTTAACAAAGAGTAGGCTTGAACAGCGTCAGGACGGCTGTTCCACAAGCAGGATGAAACAAAGTATTACAGAGTTGAGATGTGCATTAAGCTTGAATTTGGGGATTTTAACTTGCAGGCATTTATATATTGGGTGGAAGAAGACATACGTGTTGGGGAGGGTTAGAGGGCTGAGAGAGCAGAGGGACCAGTTGAGAGGTGGTTATAATCGGAGGCCACCGACCTGTCTGCGATGTGAGAGCAACAGGCCTTGTATTCCAGGCTCGTTGTAGGAGATGTCAAAATGTTGAAAACTTTGTATTGTACGTGATGTTGGATACCAGCTCGAAGAAAAGAGCAGTACTCCACTGAGCTCTGGACAAAGGCCTTGGAAGTTGCAAGTAGTTCTGATTTATTATTAAGGAAAGACTTCGGACGATGGAGGATGCCAGTCTGACGCTGGCTTTGCAGGCCACCTTCGCTCGATGTGGTCAGCCTAGAAGAGGTCGTGGATGATGTGAGCCAAGACTGTGAACAGACTGAATCACTTACAGTGGTTGATCGTGGAAATATATTGGGTGGGTTCGTTTGATGATCCTTCCGGAGCGACAGGAAAATAAATGAAACTGTGCACCATTTGGTCAAGTATTGCTTTCTTGGTTGGCTCCAATATTTTGAAGTGGAGGACGAGAAAGGGTGGTCTTTGCACGCATGTATATCGCTGCCTTAACACATGTGAGGGTGTCCATGTGTACCTGTACTAATTTATTGTTCTTCTTGCAGGATATTTTCAAGTTGACGCCCTTGTCCCCAGAGGTGATCAGCAGGCAAGCTACCATTAACATCGGTAAGGGCTCGGAAGGCTTTCAACTGATTGGTGTCCCATTTATTTTCCGGACATGGTTCGGTGAAGTGTAACCTGCCACCTCCACATCTTGTCCCGTCTCACTCGTGACCTATAGGTACTATCGGACACGTAGCACACGGCAAGTCTACGGTTGTGAAGGCCATCTCGGGCGTGCAGACTGTCCGCTTTAAAAACGAGCTTGAGCGTAACATTACCATCAAACTTGGTTATGCCAATGCCAAGGTAAGTTTTCATCCACCTTTGTCCAAGTTGTATTAAGAGTTTATGGAAGTAAATCTTTGTCGAATAAATGTTGCTTGGATTCGATGAAAGGTACAATGCAGTTCAGTTGCGTCGGCCTAAACAAAAATACTTGGATTGTGTCGGTATCTCGGGAGTTGAAGATACATGATTGCTGTGTTAACGATTGCTGTGGCTCAATGTGACTTCAACACAGGTGTACAAGTTGGACAATCTCAGCTGCCCAAGGCCTGACTGTTACCGATCCTGTGGCAGTAACACTCCAGATGAGTTCCCCACAGACATTCCCAGCACAAAAGGTTCCTTCAAACTCATGAGGTACCTTCATTGGGCAAATAAATATTTCCTGAAATTAATATAAATTGCTGTCAGTCTCCCCCTTGTTATCCCGTTCATTACGCACCGAGAGAAGGGGTTTTATAATTGCGTTTGTCTGTCCAGACCAGAACCTTTCTCGCCCTTTGAACTTTTGTCATCAAATTTTCGACAAACGTTTATTATGAGAACATGGTGAACACTAATTGATAATTATACGTGACTTTTGAAATGATGTAAGCCGCCCCAGAATGGTCAGTGCGCATAGAAGCCCCGAGCAATAACTGTCTTCAGGACAGGGAACGTATATCGTGCATGCCAGATAAGGATTGTTACCTAAAATGACTCTCAAAGCTTCAAAAAGAAGCCGAAAATACTTGCAAAAGTATCTGTGAGAGGGATGTGCTTCTGCACAACAAGACTCAGATAACTTTCTGATCAACTCGTCCAAAAAAATTTACATCTTGCAGCCCCGTACTGCAAAAACTCCCAACGATGTGGGTCAGTGCAAGGCCTGGGGATGGGTGCATTCCACCTGACCCCCTCGATCATCCATCAGTGAGTGGACTTTTGAACCTTGTGGGATTACCTCATGTGAACATGGCAGGCTTGGTGATTTATTTAATGGATGTCTCCCATTTGAAAGACTATCCATGCAGTCACCAAGAATGAGGCAGGTTTTTAATCCTCCTGGAGGATCTCTAAGTCTTACTCACATTGTTGTTCTTCATCTTCTTCTTGTGGACTTTTTTGTTTCACAGCCTACAGTTTTCATCGAAACTTCCTGAAACTTGGCATATACGTATATGTAAAAATACCCTGCGCAGCGACAGTAACCATCTCCGGTTTTGAAAATTCCTCCTAGAAAAAAAGTTATGACGCCAAAATATCTCCGCTAATGGAAATCGCCTAAAAAATTATCTCCGAAACTAGGCAAGCTTTTGAATTCTGTTTGTGGGAATCGAACAGGGCATTAGCAGAGATTAATATACCGCACATATGATACATCACTATGACGTCATTCCTATTTTTTGACATTTTTTGTTTCACAACCAGAGTTTTCATTGGATCTTCGTGAAACTTGCCATGTTATATGCTAGAAAGCCCACGCGCAGCAGTAACCCTCTCCGATTTTGGAAATTCTTCCTGAAAAAAAGTTTACGTCATAATATCACCGCTAATGGAAATCGCCTATACCATTATCTCCGAAACTAGGCAAGCTGTTTGAATTTTGTTTGTGGAATCAAGCCGGGCATTAGCACAGATAATTTATCGCAAACCTGATACATCACAATAACGTCATATTCGTTTTTATGACGTCATCATTAAGAGGACGAGGATCTTTTGCTCATTTGAGCTTGTTTTTCTTTTTTTTAATAATACACAACACAAGGCTTGTACAAGAGCTAACATGCAGAAACATATAACAAGGGGAGCAGGAGACAAGAGGGATGGAGAGGGAAGCACAAAACAGTGGGGAAGACACATGAGGAGGGATGGGTTAGGGTACACTGGGTAAACAAGATGGACACGATCGTAACTTTCAGGAAGGAAAGCAAGGAATTTGAAGGACGTGGGTTTGGGGTGGATTAATGGGGGTAGAAAAGATCATGGTTTTGGATGGGGAAGAAATGGTGGTGAACAGCTGCTTTGAAGACCTGGAGAGAAGAATGGGATTGACGAGAGTGTGGGAGTTTGTTCCAAAGGTGGGGAAAAAGAGGAATGAAAGAATGAAGGTGAGCAGTGATTTGTGATTTTGGTAGTTCTACCAGAAGGGGTTGCTGACAGACCTTGAGCACCCTGCGGAAATATGGGTGGAACAGGTCACAGACAGAGCGGGGGGTTGGGGGCGAGGCCAGAGAGGAGACGGGAAAGGCCAGAAAGACCACCGACCTGCCTGCAGTGAGAGAATTCGACCCTAAGACTCGGCCTCATCGCAGGAGATACCAATGATGCGAATTGCCTTGGTTTCTACAGTGTGAAGCTGAGAAAGTTGAGTGGTCGGAGCACCAGGCCAGAGGGGAGAGCAGTACTCCATCAAGCTGTGGATGAAAGCTTTTATGTGGTCAGGAGCTCAGGTGTGCCAAGGAAGGACTTTGCATGACGTAGGATGCCCAATCGGCCACTGGCTTTGGAGGCCAGGTTGGAGATGTGGCTTTCCCAGGAAAGATGATGGCAGATAGTGAGACCCAGAAGCTTGAATGAAAGGACTTCTTCAAGAGGATTGTTGAGAAAGTAGATTGGGGGGGGGGTTCCAGATGGTCCTTTTGGAGAGACATAGAGTGTGAGATTTGTCAGGATGAAAGACAAGTTCCACGTGCTGGACCAGCTTGTGATTTTATCCAGATCTGCAGAGAGTGAAGAGGCTGGTGCTTGCTGATCTGCGGGAGGATAGATGGTACGGCAGAGGTTGGAGTCATCGGCAACGAGATAAAGAGGATTTTCCAGAGAGTCGGAGAGATCATTGATGAAAACCAGAAAACGAACAGGGCCCAGAACGCTGCCTTGAGGAACTCCAGCCTGGACAGGAAGAATGGATGAGTGAATTCCATTAAGGGCCACACATTGACTGCAGCAGGAGAGGAAGTCTGAGAGCCAAGAGTGGAGGTTGCTTTGGATACCATAGAAGAGAGTTTGGTGAGCAGGGCGTGGTGCCAGACCGTATCGAAAGCACGTGATATGTCTTGGGAGATGGCTCTGATTTCATGTCTGACATTGAGGATTTCCGAAAGGGAGACACCGTATATGGTTTTAGTGCCTTGCTAATGGAGCACGGATGGAAGGTCAATATCTGCGGTTTGTCGATGCACAGGGTAAGTTTAAAATGATGATATTTACTATCAATCATGTTTGGGAGGAGGAGGGAGGGGGTGGGAGTTGTATGGGTTGTGACGGTGCCGTTATAAATATACATCTGTTGTTTGTTTCCGGAGGCACAAGAGAAATTGTACAAGATTTTTGCATGTATTGCTAAAAGGAGAAGTGCGTGTGTGTGTGCGTTTAACCATATTGAAATTTCCACTCTATCGTCTAAATGGTGAAAATTATGTTTAAAAGATTATTTAAATCACAGCTTTCACACGAGCAGAGGCAAATTAAAAGTGCCCGTGCCCGGCAAGCAGAACCGAGTCACTGCAAACGCACACACACAGCCCCATTAGCATTCGTATGTCATTTTGAAAGTCAGCGTGTTGGTCAAAATGTCAAAGGTCAAAGTCAGAGTCGGTATAAATGAGCCGTATTAGCTCGTCCGCTGATCAGCGTGAGATGGCCGGGTTTTGTAATCACATCTAGATTTCTTTCTCTACCATTTGAGCTTTTGTCATCAAATTTTCAACATATCCTTATTAGTCAGGTTCCTTGTGTCCATAATTTGACGTTCGTTGGAATTTTTTGGAGAGTAGCTAACCCCAACATTTTTGGAAAGCTTAAACAATACCAAACAAAAAATCCATGTTTCACATTTTTTCAATGCATATAATGTGGTCAAATAGGTCGTTTTGGGGTAAAAACCCGTTTTTTTAAATTTCAGCTCTGAAAATTCAAAATTAATCGCAAGCAAGCAACTGATGATGCATAATTGTTAACTAGAGGACAGTTCTTATATGGAATACATATATCTGTATTGTGAGCAATGGTTGCCATGGAAACGGCTATCATTTTGTCAATACCGTTTATTTAACGTATTGCTTTCAATCTTGAAACAAGTAACGCATGAATATGTGATCAGTGAAATGTACTTAATGTCAAATATGAGTTTGTAGCCAATTGGCATCACTGTCTCTAATGTCACTCATCATTGCCATCGTCATCATCACTATCGTGGTCATGCCGTTCAATGTTTGAGTCCTCGCCATTCTCACACGAAGTGCTGCACATGCAAAGATCAGTGCATCTTAAGTTCTTGGCCCTGCAGGAACATCTCTGTGATGAACATTCTGTCTTGCACTGGCACCTTATCATCTCGATATTTGCCTTTGGTGCAGGGAGAATGTCTGTTGTTGTCGGTTTGAGTTGACCACTCATGTCCTTGTGGAAGCCATTCTTTAATGGATCAAGAAATGTTGCTGAGAAATTGCTGCTTGACCCCAAACGTATGCTGGATATGTACCCGCATGATATGCTGCCTCAGAGCACCGACTGGTGGTAACTTGTCATTCTCAGCCATGTTCTTTCAGAAGAGATGCCACCGAAGTTCAGGATGCTGGAAATATTGACAACACTTGGACAAATACCTGAACAGACAAATCTTGCTAAAGGTTGCATAGGTCCTCTGACAGTTCAGCATCCTTGCAGAGCATAGCAAAGGCATCTACCATGTCGTCATCGGCTTCAAGTAGCACTGGAACCACTTTGCCTTACCATGTCGAGCGAACCGCCCAGTATCGGCACCTGTGAATGCGTGGAAGGCTGGCAATGCCTGGGCTCTCCCTCACCTAGGGCCTTCCAGATTGGCTCGATTTGACATGCTAGATGCCATTGAGATAGATGTGTGTCTTGGCAGGAGATGATAGTTTGCTATGGCAAGAACCAGAACATCCGTATCAGGTGAGAATATCGTCAGCTCATATCTCCCGTGTGTTGCTGTGATGCAGCTATTGCTTGCTGGATCATCAACGTATCGGCCTCCTCATGGTTATTTGCCTCAAATTGGAGACCCCTGTTGCTCGACGTCCGCCCAGATGCCGAAACGACTACCACCTTGTTGAATCGCGTTGTATTCTAGAGTTTTCTCTGCCAAGTACTCCGTCAGATCAGCTTTGGTTGATCATGGGACAGAAATCGACTCATCGTGATGTGTTTGATACTGGTATCATCCTTGACCTGATATTGGACTGGTGCCTTTCCTTGACGTCGTTCTCTGGTTGTGCTCTTGAGGGAATCTTGCTTGTATGTATCAAAAACAAGAATACATGGTCGAAGCCTCTGGTCAGACTCATCACCCTATCATTGAAACATTCACTGAGGTCCTTCACTGTCACGACCATTGCTGGTTTCTTGGTCATTTTCTGGACAACTACCATTCCATCCATGACTGCGACCTTCGTGCTAGTACTGCCATCAATTACAGCATCAGCGGGTGCTGGTTCCATGTGTGTGGCATCAAGCTCATCTTCTGGTAAAGACGGTTCCTTGGGCAAACTTCTCCAAGTTGTGGATTAGCTTCGACTTGTCGGTGCATGACAGTAAGCTACCGTTTGGTGCAAACAGGCCCTCGGTGTCACAGTGAATTCAAAGTTGCCAATTGCATCCTCTGGTCGATGCCCTGCTGAATCTGGAGAGTACCATCAGTCTACCATACAAATCCTGGTTTCTTTTAGATCTACTGTCTTGTCCCTGATCTTGATTGCTATTGTTGTATTGCCAGACATGTACATTCTGTTGTTCTCCTTCTTCACTGGCGCCCATAGGCTGACATCACCATTGATCCGTTTAGCAACAAAATCTTCATAGAGATTCTGTCCCGTTTCATCAATGTTCAGTATCTGTGGTACAAATTATTCTGGCACATAAGCATGGGTGACCACATTGAAGAGCTGGTTACCTCAACTTCAAATGCATTTTCATGACTAAGTATGGCAGCCTTGATTCGGTCAATTGCATTGTGTTCATGCTTGACGACACTTGGAGACAGGCCATGGTGCTCAGTGATCTCACTTTGCTTCAGGCCAAACTGTCCCTTAAACTCGCAAGACAGGCGTGACAGTTCAGGTGCAGCCAAGAAGAATCGCTGTCTGGCATTTGCATTATTTGATATGCCAATCAGACCAGAGTGAACCTTCAGCAACCTGTTCAGATGTTCAACAGCGTGGTCTGCTCCGTTCGATACAAATGGGATAGTATTCTTGGTGACCGAAATATGCCTGCTTCGAGCTCCCTCCAGGTCTCTGGATGGCTGGTCTTAAGCGCATACATGTCAGATATGTACCTTGGCCAGAGCTGCTTGTACTTGATTCTGTCCATGGCAAAAAATATCTTGCTAAGTTCCACTCCAAAAATGCTGTTTCCATGGCAACCGACAGTCAAAATGCAACATTTTATTATCTTATAAAATCCATTGTATCCATTTAACAGTAATCCATCATCAGTTGGTTATTTTGTATTGTTTCAGATTTTTTAAAATTGGAATTCAAAAAAAGCGTTTTTCACCCAAAACGACCTTTCCAAAAGTTGAAAAAATGTGAAACATCATTTTTTATTTAAATAGATTTTAAACTTCTCAAAAATCTATAGGTTTGCTACTCTCCAAAAAATTCCAACGAAATTACACAAGGAACCTGACTATATTATGAGATGGAGAAAATGTAAATATTTTTACATTTTTTTTTCGTCTTTTTTTGTTTGTTCATCGTGTTCATCAAGTATAGTTCGACTGCAAAGGGATGTGGACGTTCTTTGTAGTTTGAAATGCTTTCTAGTTACCTCTGCCACCGAAGGTGGATGGAGGTTATGTTTTCACCCCTGTCTGTCTGTCTGTCTGTCTGTCTGTTTGTTTGTTTGTTTGTTTGTGAACAGGATATTTCAAAAAGTTGTGGACGGATTCTGATGAAACTTGCTTGGTGTGTAGGTTGGGTGCTGTATTTTCCGGTGTATAAACTGCATTTTTTTAATATTTGCAAAAAGAGGGAAAAGTTGGGGGTGCGGTGAATACACAGGTTATAAAAAAATATCAATCTTCAAAACAATCAATGCTGAATTTCAATGATATTCCAAATTAACACTTTTTTTTTTTTAGCAGTCGTAACTGCCGTTAAGCTCGATTCCGCCGTTTAAATTTTGAAAATCGGTTCAGGTTGAGAGTTTGTACAGCGTTTTTGTTAACTATGTGCGGAACGCCCGGAGACACCCGGAGTTGAGGTGCGTGGCATATATAGAGCCTCTTGGCTCTGAAAATACCATTAAACAGAAAAGAATAATTATAATAAGAACACCTGGTCTCACATCAAAAGAATAATTATTCACAATAGCTCGAGTCTAATAACAGAGCACCCACCTCAAATAAGCTTGCACGCAAACTTGTGTGTATCCGACAGGCTGGGGGCGGTCACATGATCCTCAAGAAGGGCCGCTTTGTACTTCGCGAGTGCCTCGGCTTACGTCACCAGATTACGTCACGTATCATCCATTCTTTCCACCAAGATGTCAAGGCGCCCGTTCACCACAGCGTTCAAACTCTCCGTCTGCAGAAGAGTTTGGGAACCGGGAAGCTGGGAAGCGATTCGGCATGGACAAGTCCGTCATCTAGTGCTGGAGAACAAGCGAGGCAATGATAGAGAAGATGCCAAGGAAGAAGAAGGCGCTGAGGAGAAAGTCAACGAAGTGGCCACAGCTCGAGGAGCGTCTCGTCGCTTGGGTCCAGGAGAAGAGAGCAGAGGGTTACGCCATCTCAACACTTGTTCTCAGGCTGAAGGTGAGGAGCTTAGCTAAGGAGGATGACATTGGGGACTTCACGGCCAGCCCGTCGTGAGCCTACAGGGTCATGGCCAGTGCTGGATTAACCATTAGGCAGACAAGGCATGTGCCTTAGGGCCAGCCAAAAAATTCGGGCCAAAAATTATTTTCACATTAAATATTTGTCTTTTTTTTGTATTAAATATTTTGTTCTTGAATCGGTTCATCTTTTGTCTGGGGTCCATTTCCATGAGCCCGAGATCTAATTTAAAATTTTCAGGCCATTCTCTAAAATTTCAAAATGTGCCTTAGGGCCAGCCGAGGCTTAATCCGGCACTGGTCATGGCACACCATCAACTGTCGGTTTGACGCCACACACACATCTCCCAATATCTACCCGATGATGTGGCTGATAAGACGATGCGCTTCCAGTCCTTCATCATCAAGCTTCGCCAAGAGCATGAATATCCCCTCAGCAGGATCGGGAATGCTGACCAGACCCCCCTTACCTTGGACATACTGAGAGGGACCACCATCACAGTCAAGGGGGAGCGCAATGTGACGATCAACACTACTGGTCACGAGAAGGACCGATTCACCTTCATGCTTGCTTGCACCGCAGACGGTGGCAAGCTTCCCCTGTGTGTCGTGTTCAAGAGGAAGACACTGCCCAAAGACAAGTTTCCAGCTGGTGTCATTGTTTAGATGAGGGACTGGTCCAGGACTGGGTGCGCACGGTCTGGAGCAGTAGGCTGGATGGTGGTCTCTCCTGATGACAGAGAATGCTCGTCCTGGATGGTTCGTCGGGCCAACACCGATCTAGTCATCATTCCAAGCAGGATGAAATTGCTCCTGCAGCGCCTCGGTGTCCATCAACAAGCCGTTCAAGAACAGGCTACGTCGCGGCAGGTCTGACTCGATAATGAGTGGGGAGAAGACCTTCACTAAGAGAGGAAGGATGAGAAAGGTCGACCTTCCGATGATCTGCGGCTGGATCGTCACGGTGTGGGAGGAGATACCATTGGACATCATCAAGCGAGCGTTTCTGAAATGCAGACATCTCTAGCAACATCGACGGCACAGAGAAAGACATCATTTGGGAGGAGGAGGCTGCAAATGACGGTGACTGCGACGGGGACTTGCTGTACCCTGTTTCGGACAAGGGATTACGTGCCGTCTTCGATGAGGAAAGCATTGACGAGGTTTTCCTCAGGTTCAGCTGAAAAGCTTCATCAAACTCAAACGGCCACTTTCAGGGCCACAGATCCACAAGAAATATGTCTGATACCGGTATGAATCCCTTTTCTTCCTTTTTATAGTAACAAAAAAAAATCCTCTTTATAATATAAAAATAAGAAAGAAATAAACTCTTTGTATCCTCTCTCTCTCTTCAATTCTGAAAATGAGAATAAGATTGTTAGGCAGAATTAAACGGACATGTGAGTAAGCATGTTGATACCTCATCACTTTGATACATACAAACATATTTAATCTAGATCAGAAAATAAAATGATCAATATATTCATTTATTTTGAGGGTGAAAAACAGGGGTGCGGTTAATACACGCCTGTGGTCTATACACCGGAAAATACGACATGTAACAAGGAAGAATTGTTTCGATTTTGGTGAAGATC
>CM068967.1:14884728-14901365 GCA_035128595.1 Eptatretus atami | reverse complement strand
CTCAGCACAGCTCAAGTACAATATTGAGGTCATTTGCGAGTACATTGTCAAAAAGATCCCAGTGCCTGTCCGAGATTTCACTTCGGAACCGCGTCTCATCGGTACGCCCTCCCCTTGAACAGCCACCCCTCCAGAAAAAATAAAAAGCTTTTGTGTCCTGCGATGATCGGTCGAAATGGAAAGTTTTCACATCGGTGTCGAGCCTCTTTGTTCATTGTGACTTTGTGTGTACGTGCATGTTCGTGTCCCAGTGATCAGATCATTTGATGTCAATAAGCCTGGCTGCGAGGTGGATGACCTTAAGGGTGGCGTTGCTGGTGGAAGTATCCTGCGGGGGGTCCTCAAGGTGAGCGTGTGTTGGTTTTGAAGTGCTAGGAAGGAACTCCTTGATGAGGACATTGTACTTTGAAAGTATGAAGTTGAGTGAAATAGCTTTTTAAAAAAATTATTTATTTTTTTACTTACCTTTGACATTGTGCTATCCGTTTGGTGGGTGTAGGTGGGTCAGGAGGTTGAGGTGAGACCAGGCATCGTGTCGAAGGACGGAGAGGGCAAGCTGATGTGCAAACCCATCTTTTCACGCATCATCTCGCTTTTTGCTGAAAACAACGATCTTCAGTTTGCTGTACCTGGCGGTCTCATAGGTCAGCTCGTGTACTCTTGTGTAATCTGCAGCACTGCTCACGTACAGATCCGGAAGGAAATGTAAGAAGCTCCAGTTTTGTGTGGGTTGTTGCAGGTGTTGGCACCAAGATAGATCCAACATTGTGTCGGGCAGACAGAATGGTGGGCCAGGTCTTGGGTGCTGTTGGCGCATTACCGGACATCTACACCGAGCTCGAGATCTCGTATTTCCTGCTTCGCCGTCTGCTTGGTGTGCGCACTGAAGGGGATAAGAAAGGAGCGAAGGTAAATCGTAGAAATGGCTCAGACATGGCAGCACAGACCAAGTGACCATATGTCCGAAGTCTTAATCTGAGGTGGGATATAGTTTGAAACCAGACTGTTGGCTTGAATCAGTAATTCTCATTAATTTTTTTTTTTTGTTTTAGGGGACATTTGGGCAGTGCTGCTTTTTCATAGGTACTATTTTAGTGCCCATCCCGATTTGGTGTTTCGTATTACGAGTTGGATTCTAATGAGTGGATGTTGCGTGCTTGGTTCCAACAAAAGCAAAGTTTACAAATTGGATGAATTGTCAAACATTCAGCCATATTGTCAAAATTTCCAGCCGGATCCTATGAAAACTGTCGGAGAAGATAGACTTTGAATGAAACCTGGTCGAAAAAAAACAAAAAACGAAGTTCGTTATATCTCAGAGACTATGAGTCAGATATACATGAAACTGGTATGGTAGGTTCATGGTATGCCCTAGTTATGTTGAGAAAGAACCGTTGCTATGGACCCTCCGTTGCCTAGAACAGGCCGAAAAACCTCTAAATGTGGGGGTATTTTAACGAAAAAACAATCTGCAGCATTAACCCTTGAAGCTAGAATCATGAATTTTCTTGTGCTTAATCCTCAGGTCATTCCCCATCGAACGGGCCCATCGCGTCAGTCTAGCCTACGCGCTGTTGTGTCTGTGTGTCTGTCTGTTGGGTCGCCGAAATAGTTGACCCTTATTGTCAGTAATTCTGTCTGTTTGTTTGGATGTTTGTTTGGATGTTTGTTTGGATGTTTGTTTGGATGTTTGTTTGGATGTTTGTTTGGATGTTTGTTTGGGATGTTTGTTCGTTTGTTTTTTCGTTTGTCATCAGCATAATTGGTAGTAAACGTGGGCGGATTTTGACCAAAACTCCGGTGGTAGGTACATCTTATAACCTAGTGCTTTGGAAATTGTGATGGTTGCTAGGGACGCTTTGGTTCCCTAGCAACAACCGAAAAACCTTCAAAATCGGTACCGTTCACGCGAAATCAATTCCAAAGCAATTAGCCCACGTAGGGTTATGAAATTTGGCACGAATGATCTACAGGTGATGCTCTATCAAATATATTCCGTTTTTTGTGATATAGGATACTTTACCCCAGCGCCTCCTACAATTAGGGTATGTGCGAAAATTGAAGGCCCCTAGCGACCAGGTGAGTGCATCGATACGAATGAAACTTCGCAGGTTCATGGTACTCGATGGGTACTACAACTTTGCCTCAGGACATATTGACCGATTTCGCTTAGGTCAGCGGTCAAAGGTCAATTGGTGCAAAAATCGATAATATGCGAGAGCTGGAGGTGCCTTCGTGCCAAATGCTACTCCTCCTTGGGTTATGGTCGGATGGTCATGAAAATTCACACTAATCGTCTGGAATACATTGTGCACAAACGATCGAGCCGGATTTTCGATTTAGATCTTTGTTCACCCACAGCACCCCCTCAACTTTGGGGATTTCCGATTTCAAACCGCATTTTCGGTACTTTTCATTCAAATGGATACCGAGTAGTTATCAGTAGATGGAACTGGATGAGATTTGATATGCATAATCTTAAGGTGATTCCCTATCCGCTATATGACATCCATTTTGCTCTATATCTTATAGTTTCCATGCTCGGCGACCCATCGCCGCCTACCGGCTTGACTGTCTGGTGTGTCTGTGTGTCTGTCTGTCTGTGTGTCTGTCTGTCCAGAGCATAACTCCGTGGACTTTGCTCCAATCTTGATGAAACTTTGTTATGTGTTCGATATCAATGTCTAGTTGTGTTTTCCTGGATGAAGGGCGTGGCTACGCCCATTGTGGGTGGAGCCACGCCCAAAAAATAGCCATTTTTAGGGGGTAGTCGGATTAAAAATCTATCTTCTCCTCGGGAATTGACTGAATGGAATGGGTTCTTCGGTATTTGAATATAGCAAAATGATTATCTAAAACTTGTCGTTGTCTGATTTTTCCTTTTCATCCCAAGGTCAAGGTCACAAGGTCAAAAATTAGAAAATTGCGAATTTTGACATAAAAATCATATGACCGCCCAACTTTGAGAGCTAGGATGACAATATTTTTATGCATATCTTGAGGTCATTCCCCACTCAAGTCTGGAAACCATTTTGCTCTATCTCGAACACCTTGCCCGTGGCGCCCCTTCAAGTTTGTTTTTACGCTGATTTCATCAAAGTATGGATAATCCGAGGAGTGCGAAATGCCATATAATGCCTATACTAGCGATACCCGTGCACATGCACGGAATAGCAGTACAACATAGCTGGTAGCAGACGACAGACCGTACACGGGGAATGACAAAAATACGCATTGTGCAAAATGCAAGTGGTACTATGGAACGCCAAGACTTCCCAAACATTGTCGGCATGTCCGCTAAGTGCCACAGCAATTTCATAGGGATCGTGTAACGGCGAGCCGAGTTTTTAGTGTGCAAGCTTGGTATTATAATAGAGATGCGTTGTATTGTTTCCTGGAATGTTCCAGAGGAAGTTTTGCACCAAAAGTCATAATCATTGACCTTTGACCTTTCAAGGCCACAAAGGTCAAATTTTCAAAGTTGTGGGAATCGAACCAGGTTTTCGACCTTCTTCGATGAACTAACTCCAATAAGCTATAGCAACGTATCTTTTTCCTTATTTTAATGTCCACCAACTATTGTTTTGTGACCTTTTAAAGGTGATGCAAAGGTCAAATTTGAAGTTGTTGAACGAAACCGGGTTTTCGACATATTTGCAGCTAATAACCTGTCACCCGTACCAACATCATGTTGATCATTTTTATAACTGTGGTCAAAATTATCACATTGTCTCATCCTCGACTTCTTCAAAACAATCTAACATCGTCAAATACCACTCGTGAACCATTGTCGTCTTCAGACTTGTTTGTTCTTGTTTTTTAAGATCATGCATTTTGTCTATCTTTGTTGAAGTGCCAGGGTGATCTGTGCCTTTCTAGATTTTCGAGTTTGTCGTTAAGCCTTTTGAACTTAGAACTCCACATGTCCTTGTCCTGCAAATCGCCAGTTCAAGTTCTAGTTCTACTCGTCTACTCCTGTAAATGCTGAAAGTTGAGTGCAGAAGTGTTGCTTCAAGGGGTTTCAACACAAATGAATAAAGTTGCATTTTCCTTTCTGAATTCCTGAAATCACCCTGAGAAGGCTTCTTGCATTCCAGATCACATTTTTTAGGTTCTTGGTGTCAAGTTCATTGTTTGTCTCCTCTTTGAATCGTTCCTGTGATGGGAAATGAGCCAGCAAACCTATCTCCATGTTTCTCTCGAAACAATGCTAGTTTTCGCTCAAACGTTAGCACCTCTTCTAAAGCAAGTGAGCTTTGTTTCCCTTTCCTGCAGCTTCTGTTAAAGCCATTTAAAAGTGAGGTGATGTCCACCATGACGTGAAATCTCTGTAACCCTGAGGATCTGTTAGTTCTGCTATTCACAGCCCTTTTCCTGCATAAACAGTTCACTTCAGACGGGCTGCAAAACAGCACAAGGACTCTTCCCCTGGAAAAGCCACTGTACCTCATTGTGCAGAAGAAGGTCCAAATATTGACGGTTGACCCTCTTCAAGAAGTTCATAGAACTGCCGGTGGTTCTCAACCCTTTTGCCATTATTTTGTTGACGATTTGCACAACCAGGGTCATCACTTCTGTGATTTCTGGTGGAAACGTTTTTGCACAGAGTGCTTCTTGATGAACGATGCAGTGAAACAAGAGCAAATTACAGATCCAGTGTTTTTTGCAACAAAGTAACAGACCCTTTTGTGTGCCCCTCTTCATATTTCGGTGCCCACATCGGTCGCGACTTAGATTGTATGGCTGGTGCTTATTTCTTCGCTTTAGTCAGTCAACAATAGTTGCAAATATCTTCTCCCCTTGCTTGACCTTTGAGGGGCAGCAATTCAATCAGCTCCTCTTGGGTCCTTGGGAATTCACAGTACCTGCCGAGAATAGCAAACCTGTGCAATGTC
Source organism: Eptatretus atami (assembly GCA_035128595.1). Classification (NCBI taxonomy): domain Eukaryota; kingdom Metazoa; phylum Chordata; class Myxini; order Myxiniformes; family Myxinidae; genus Eptatretus; species Eptatretus atami. The sequence goes on along the minus strand of CM068967.1, from coordinate 14,896,470 downwards.
ATCAACAATCACACGATTCGTCACAAGCAATAGAGAACCCGGAGCTGAATTCTTGTCCTTACTCTTCTGACTGGTAATGTCTGTTACCATTTTTACTGTTCTGTCCCCCTCACCGTCTTCGCAGACAAAAGGCAGTCTAATTTTTTTGAACAATTTCGTTTTAGTCATCTCTACCGAGATGACCTAAATAAAACCGGACTAAAATGTCCGTCCGTCCGTACGTCCCGTCAACAATTTTTCTTTCCGATCTTGATGAAACTTAGTATGTGGGTAGAGGTCGATGAGTGCTGCACAAGGAATAACTTTTATCCGGGTTCAAGGTCAGGGTCAAGGTCACGAGTCACGTAAGTTATAAAATCGCCATTTTCAAAAGCTATCTAGTCTGCCATTCTACATAGATATTCGGCAACTGTTTATTGATTATGATAGTAAAAAATATTATCTTGTATCTAACCGGACAGATTTTTGAATTTCCTTCCCGTTCGATCGTCACGTGATCTGGAAGATGGCCAAAAACGCCGATGTGCGATTCGCAAAGAAGAAGGAAGGAGAGAATTAAATATAATATAAAACACATTTTTAGCCTTTTATATTTATACATTTTTCCGCGAAGGTGCAAAAGTTTCAAAAACCCGAAATGTAAACGTCTGCATTTTTTCAAAATATAATTTCGTGCGCGCGCGGCCAAAATGCCGAGTATCTTTCACCAAACTGCGCAGTCGGACTGCACAGTCGAGCTGCGCAGTAGTCTTCGGTCATAACTGAACATTGAGAACTTGTGGCATTATAGAGATGACGGTCACCCCCACACGGGGGTAATTTTGTTTTTGAAATCACTGCACAGCTGCTCTGATATTTTGAGAAAGCACTCTTTTAATATATACACCATCTGTGAACGGCTTTTCTCGTTTCACAATCTCGAGTTTGCTACATAACTAGCAGTAGTTGTGCTATCCGGTGATTTCATCCATTTAGTGAATGTGTCTTACTTTGGTCTGCTTTGTGCTTCAGTGCTCTGTGGCTCTTTCTGCATCTCCACTGGATACTTTTTCTTTATTATTATTATTATTATTTTTTTTAATACAATGTCGAGGCTTGTAATGAGAGCTAACACCACACAACGTATAAGGGGAGCAGAAGACAAGAGGAGTGGGAGAGGGAAGGAAAAAAACTGTGTGGAACAGAGACATGAGATCTGTAAGAAGGAGAGGGATGGAGTGAAACACACGGGGTAAACAAGATGGACACTACAGGGACTTGCAAGTCCTTGCACTACAGGGACTTTCAGGAAGGAAGCAGGAATTTTGGGGTGGATTAACGGGGGTAGAAAAGATCATGGTTTTGATGGGGGAAGATCCTACTTTTTGCAACGAAATTTATTTATTTATTCATTTATTTATTTATTTTTTAGAAAATGCTCAAGATTGGATTTTTTTTGTTGTTGGCAAATTCTCAATGGCAGAGACATAAAGGGGACCCCTCCGAACTTGATATGAATGTGAAGGATTCAGTCCCATTCATTTTGAAATTCTTTGTTTTCCTCTCATTATTTCCTCTTCTTTGAAGCCATTTCACAGTATCACTGATGAATGTTGCAAAACTTGTTTCCTGAACATAATTAAAAGACTCAAAATGCTGATGCAGCATCAGTATTCATCATTCAGTTCAGATATGGAACATCACACACACACACACGCACCTCAATAATGAAATGAAAATATCTTGGAAGAGAAGAGGACTGAAGCTGAAGAGTGCATTGTAATTGGAGCAACAGGAATGATAAAGAAGAACCTCAACAAAGATCCTACAAAACATCCCTGGGACATTACCACAAACGAATTGCAGTTGGGGCTGTCCGGGGCTCGGTACGATCCTGAAAAGATCCCTTGGAAAAAAAACCTCTGAGAACACACAACTTGGTCCATGAATCACGACCCTTCACCGAAACGGAGGTGGATACTCAGAGTCCGTGAGAGGACTCTGTTCTACCTTCTGAACTCGAATTATGGAGATAGCAATCAACGAGACACCACACACAACACACACACACACACACACCGTTTCTTGGACGATCTGAGAATCTCATTCCGAACACTCTTTGAACGTCCTCATAACTCGCGAGTCAAGCCTCCATAATCGAAATCCTTGTATTGTTTGCGTAGGCAGTCGATGGTGTGAACAACCATCCTTCCTTTCGGCACAATTGCCACAACAAAATATGAGCAAAAATTACCATTTCAACACCTATTTAACAAATGTAAATTCAATGATGCAGTGCACGTGTAGTTTTGTTTTTTGTTTGTTTCACTTCAAGATAACGGACAGCAAATGCGGTGGCATCACATGCACGTCACCCTCGTTGAAGGGGGAGTTATCGAAAACAACATCTCGTTTGTTATTTAGATACAAGTCATTCAATACGGGATTTTCAACTTACCTGCCCAATGAGGATCAGGCGTTGCTAACTTTTTAGAAAGTGGGTTTCAATAGGAAACTGAGGCTGCGCGAAACAGGTTCAAGCAGTAATATTGCGACAAGAGGGTGAAAATACTGCGTATGGAGAGCAGGCTATGCATGGAGCACAATTGTGTAAGTCTTGCTCAAGAATCCGCCGGTAAATTCGGATGTATTTCCTGTTTATCACTGTCAAAGTTTCAAGTATTATTTTATCCTTTCGACGCTTTACAAAGATTTTTCTGAAAATTAATTCATCATGAGAAAAAAGGGGATTTTATCGATCAGGCTTGGGAGCCGCACTTAAGACCTCAAAGAGCTGCAGGTTGCGACCCCCGGTGGTAATGGTCTTCTTCCATTACTGATTAAGGCAATGGAATCCCAATTAAGCAACTTCAATGCATAACCTCTTCTCCCTCCCTCAATATGAAATCATCGATTCCAGGTCACCTTCCTTTGAAATGCTCCTTCTGCTAACTCGGCAAGAATGTGCATTCTGAACCTCATGCATGAAGATCAGAGCGGTTTCACTGGATACCTCTCGAGTGTGCAACACAGTCTGGCTTCCAACTCGTGATAATTAAACTTTTTGGGAGGGCAATGAGGGGTCTCTTCCTTGCCTTGTTGGTGGATTTTCTTCATATTCACAAGCAATGAATACATCGAGTGTGTTGTCCCTCTTGCCTTTCCTTGGATTCTGTTGCCTCAGAGACAATTCCTTTTTTGGTTACGTTGATGACCTCAGCCTTTTTGGAAGCTCTGTGTAATCACTTTGCAGATGACTCAACTCTTTGCCGTAAGTTTCTTATATCGATGATGGTCAAGCTGAAGCCTGTGTCTGCCAATTTTGGAGACAATAGAAAGTTGCTCAATTACCGTCGAATGTTTCATTGATGCTCCAAGTCCACACACTCTGTCTCCACATCAAGAGCCATAATGAACCCTCGGTTTACTTCTGCTATGAAATCCGAGCAGAGGTGCATGCCTTTGGAGCAGCTTGGATGAACAATCTGCAATGACCTTTCCTGAATCGATCACTTAACCAGCTAGCTTACAGGAAGGTGCCTTGGAATCCTCCTCAGAGCTGTCATCCTCGGCCAATCTCAGCTCCATCAGTGTACAACCTTCATCTGCAGTGTTTGATATCGTCTGTGGGTTGCTGCTACCGAGTTCACCTACCTCTGGAAGTGGTTGAATCCAAGGTCTGCTGCAAATTGAGTTGTTATAATAGGAAGGCTGGAGGGTCAAGGCCTGTGCTTCTCCCACAGCAAACAGTTTGGTGCCTAGCAGCTTTATTTCACCTCATTTCTGGGCTCTTCACTCTCCCTCCAAACTCTGAGTCCCTCACGAGGCTGACCAGGCGCGTACATTCTCAGTTCGTCGCTCAAACCTGTTTCCCTCCCCAAATCCAAGGCCAATGTCTTACTTCTACTTTTTTTTTAATTCTTTTTTTCCCCTTCTTCTCTCGACATGGAATCACCTATCTCAGTCTGTCTAACGTGTTCTTCTCACTTTAAAGTGGTGAGCCATTGCATCTCATGTCATTCCCTATTCATATTCCATATTTTTTGTCTACTTGCACTGTTTTACATTTCCCTCTGTCATCTTTCCCGTCTACTTATATGTTCCTTGTCTACTTGGCAAACTTGGTTTCTTTGTCTGTTTGCACATCCCTACATGTTCATTAGTCACTCGTCATTCAGCTATCCCAAGAGTCTGTGCCCTGTGTGAAAGACTAGTTCAGTTCCAGAAGCATGTAAGCTGAATCATGACCATTGCTGCCTTTAGCTGGATTTATCCCACAACCTCTGGATGTCAGTACATTGCATCACCACAAGGCCACCATACCTGGTGCTGCCATTATTGTGAAAGTCAAGGTTTGGGTTGGGGTGGAAGAAGGGGAGGGTTTAAGCTGTCGCATTTTCCCACTGGCACTCACATATAAACAAAAAAGACAAAAGCAATGATTCACAAAATACTGTTTTGTCATGTCGAATGTCCAGAGTTGATTGTCCTGCCATGTTAATTTCGATATACAGAAACTGCACTTCATTAATGTTTCATTCTCTCCTCCTGGATAATTGTGTTTTTAAAAAGAAGAAGTAAACTCTGTTGTTGTTTGGCTGTCCTTTCTCCTTGTAGCTTAAAAAGCAAAAAACTCTTAATTTGAGTTGCTTGTTGACCATCTACCTGCTCTGTAACCGTAGGTGCAAAAACTTGCAAAGAACGAGTGCTGATGGTGAACATTGGTTCTCTCTCAACGGGTGGCCGGGTGCTTGCTGTGAAGGCTGATCTTGCAAAGATCGTGCTTCACGAACCCTGTGTGTACCGAAATAGGGGAGAAGATCGCGCTGAGCTCGCCGTGTTGAGAAGCACTGAGGTTTTGTGCTGTTGTTTTCGCATGGTTTATTAATAGGCTCAGGATTATGCTTTGACCAGCATTCAGCAAAGTAATGTTTTATGTGAAGTGCAAAAGATAACCAAACCGATTTATATAGCCACTGGCAGATATATAATGGGCCTTGGTGAAGGCTGGGTGTCTGCAATGACAGACGAGTTAAACAATGAACTGTATCAACTGAAAGGCCGTCGTGTTTCCCTGTGGAGAAGTAAGTTCGGCTGATGTTCGAGCATTAGCTTTGTCCGCAAAAATGTGCGAGACTGATTATATAGTGACGGAATGAGAGTCAAGGGTTTGGATCAATGTCAGCATTTCAATGAACCAGAATATGACCAAGGTCAAGATCCATGTTTTTCATTGAATTGATGGATAAGTGAGTGCAAGTGGTTGAAATAGTCCAAGCCACCTTTCTACTCTCTCTCCTCAACATTTGGTAAATGATGTCATTCCACAGGCTTAATTTGCGGGCATATTCGACGAGAGCATACTCAAGCCAACCATCGATGACGATTGATCGCCAGCTGCATGAGGACTGACCATAATGCACTACTTTTGTGTGATGCGCTTGATTGATAGTGGACGTGACTCGTTGTGACCTTTCCATCTCAGGAGGGAGGAGAGGTTTAGAGATTAGACCGCATAATCCTTTCATATCCTGCTACGTTTTCATGGCCCACCACCGGGTCCACATATGAGAACGACTGTCAAACCATAAACACCTGTCCACTTCTGCTGTTTAGGATATTATTATCCGCCCCCGGAGGGGGGAGATATTGTAATCGTCGGTTTTGTTTGTCTTTTCTTGTTTGTTGTGCGTCTTAGCAACTTTAACGCAAACGGGCTTTAGAACACTATCAAATTATATCCACAGGCAATGACCTGAGTCATAACTTTGTCCAATGATCAGGGGTCACAAGGTCAAGTCACAAAAATCAAAATCGTTTTTTCCTCATATTCCGTCAAAAATATCTATTTACTCAACTAAGCTTATAGTAACCTTATTCTTATTGTCTATGATTTGATTTAATCCTACCATTCTTAGTGAAATATGCATATTTTGGAGATCATTAGTCCGAAGTTTTGGATCATGTCCATCGTCCAAATTACAAAAATGGGTGGATTTGTCGCTGGCACCACTTGTTTATTATTATTTGCCAAAACTTCGTTTTTTGCAAGAATCTTTACTTTGAGTTTTTTTTTTTTGTTGTTTGTTGTCTGTAAATCATTGGTTTTTACCTTATATCACTCTTAGAGCACAATTTCTCGAGAACTCTTGTGGGCACATATCGTGTAATTACAATACCCTTCAGCACCACTAAAGGTCAAGGGTCAAAGGTCAGGCACTTGCGGTAAATCATGGGTCGCCGAAACCCTATTTTTGAGTTAATTTATAATCGATCATCTCCAAACTTTATGGGAATGTAGTGTAATGGTCTGCGCTCAGCTGATTAGTTTTTGGTGCGATTGGCCTTGACTCATGGTTGAGCGCTAAGGTCGAAATATTTTACCCAAGGTCAATTTTGAAATTTACCGTACCATACGTTAAACCTCATATCAAAACCTGATGTTGCTTTCTAGATATGTCAACTTGAGACATTATGACGATTTGGGTACCTTATTAGGCAAAACGCATTTTCTTCATGGTTACTCTGTAGAACGATCTCATCGGACATCTAGGTGCGTATGCAGATATTCCTCAAAGTCGCTCACGGTGGATAGCACTTCGTAACCTCAGGTGTGACCTTAAGAAGTCACAACGTGTCACCTTGCAAGATACTTGTTTATTTATTATTTTATTTTCTTGCTTCCCCCAAGCTCACTCTTGGTGCTCAGCTGCTCCCACTGTCATACAGATTCCATCCATTACGTACTGACACTTGTTTTCTTTATCACAAAAGTACAGATTGTGAATACTGGCAATTGCTGCCCACAATGGATTCTAAACGGGTAGGATGGGTGGAATGCAATGGCGTCTTCTGTCATTGATCCGACAAGCTGGGCAACCAATTGCATTTATCCGCGCATCTGATGCAAAATTTCAAATGCTCTAATGGATGGTGAGGTGCCTGCATTTGGAGAAGTATTTGTTGATATATGTGGCTTTTTTGCCCGCTTGGGTCCTAAAAAAATGTGTAACTGTACCGCATTGTGTCAGCGCAAATATGCAATTAATAGTAGATTACCAACGTACACCAACAAGGAACAGTATCTTTGAACATACCTCATGCCGTAAACATGGTTTTTAAACACAAAATGTATTATCGTGTTCCCCCCCCCCCCCAAACCACATGAAACTCGGAGAGTCACGTTATCCGACATGGGAAGTTTCCCTGTTGCCATTGAGAGAAGTACGTTGCCAGTTTTTGAAAAGGGCAAACTTTTTACTCCACTCTCTTATTGTCCCATTCTGAGCTTTCTGTATCTCATTCTTGTTTACATCAGGGATGGCAAACATACGAGTAACATGCTCATTGTGAAATCGGATGTGTGCAGTTTGGGACAGAAGCCATTGAGACTATAACCATTCACGAAGATTCGTCTTTCAAGTGTGGACTGCCTTTTCGTTCATTTAAGCGAATACACAGCCGGGTATGCCATCAAAAGGTCCAACTTGACAGCTCGTCAAGAGGTGGGATGCTGCCAGTGTGAGAGAGGGTGGGGTGGTTTTGCCCACATGAGAATGCTGATGTCATTGCTTGTGAATTGTGGCTTAACTTAAATCTGTTTTAGCATTTAAAACTAGATTGGTATTCATGGAAACTTACCCTGTGCAGTCTTGAGAAGGATTGGGTGCCAACTTTTCTGGCCAGCAAATTTGTAATTAATTTTTTTTTAAATTCATATCAAAATGGAAGACCAAATAGGTACAGTCCTGTATTGAGTATCAGAAGGAACTCAAACAAGCAAAAAGCAAAAGAATGAAGTCATGCAGGAGGAACCTGGAACGGAGGATTCGCATTTCAGCTGCTACTCTCTACCTGCAAACCCATCCAGGCACAGCCAAGTGAGCCTTATTAGAAATAACATAAAATTCTGGCTGCCAGACTATGGGTCCAATCTGGTGAAATCTAAAACACGTATTCCCTCACTACTAGATCATAATTTTGAAGTTTTCACGTTGATTGAAAAAGTGGCTCAAGAGAATTTAAAAAATAATATATTTCCCTTCATTCCATATGTTCTGCCAAACGCATGTGACCTATCAATTATTCATGAACATCCCTGGTATCCCAAAGCTTGGGAACATGTGTGTGAAATTTCCTCCTCGACATACATGGAGGAGGAGCGAAGGAAGGGAATGGCGAGCGAGGAAGGGGAAGGGGCGCGCGAGGAAGGGGGAGTGGGGTGAGGAAGGGGGAGGGGGTTGAGGGAGGGGAAGGGAGCGAGTTAGGGGAAAGGGGGGAAGCGAGTTAGGCGAAGGGGGAGCGAGGAAGGGGAGAGGCGTGAGGAGGGGAAGGGGAAGCGAGGAGGCAGAGAGGCGCGAGGAAAGGGGAGGGAGCGAGGAAGGGGGAGGGGAGCGAGGAAGGGGGAGGGGGAGCGAGGAAGGGGAGGGGGAGCGAGGAAAGGGAGGGGGAGCAATGAAAACATTGCTTGACCTGCAATGGCTTGTTATAGTTCGCGGAGGGACCCATTAAGTGTTTAGCTTGGTGTCCTGCAAAAAAGAATGTTTTCCATTTTCATTTAATTTTAAGTTCTCAATATTTAAGTTTTGCCAATTTTTTTTTCAATTTTTACACAATTCCATTTATTTAATATAAGTTATTTTTGTTTTTCAATTTCTTTTAATTTTCAAATTACTTAATTTCAAATTTTATTTCATTACCTCGCCGACGGATTTCGGAGAGGGTATTGCATTTGGGTCAGTATGTTTGTTTGTCTGTCTGTCTGTTTGATCACACAGAACTTTCGTGTTTTTTCCGTAAAGCGCTTGTCGAATTGAGACCAAATTTTTCAACCATTGGTGCGACTACCTCTTATGGAATGTTGCAAATGATAATTATGACGTATGGGTTCACGTAGTGGGGGCAGCCATATTGGATAAACAAAAACTTTGGCACCTCTGGCATCTGAACTGCACCAATGAAATAGTTTGAAACTTGGCACATAGCAAGTACTGGCGGAAATAAGTGTGATTTTTTTTTATGACATCATAGGTGCCCTCGTTAATGAAAAACGTCATAATTGCATATGTAGAATGCCACATCCATCAGTATGAAAATTTATGAGGGTCGGATGGATAAAATGGTACAAAGAAAAAAATTCATGACGTCATCGGTCACGTGATTCGGACCACGTGATTGGCAGCCATCAATTGTTTTTTTGTAAAAAAAAAACTTCCAAAATCTTCTTCTCTGAAGTGGACTGAAAAGATCGAAGGCAAAATTTTACACTATGACCGCCTGTCCATGAGGAACAAAAGGTTCACGACGAACATATGAATGTCATTGGTTACATGTTAGGCAGCATATTGGAATTTACCTGAAACCTATAAAGCTACACGCACTCCAGAAGGAGTCCTGGCAGGGTTTGCAATCTCTGATTGCTCTTTTTTTTGTATTTTTCGTTTCTAATCTTGCGAGAATCCCAGAAAACATGTGACCTCACAACCCTTTCGTTCAGCCGGTTACCAATATCCTGTATTATTTTTCAAAACCCTGAGTAAACTTTCCTTTATCATTCGCTCCTAGGTGTACCACACAAACTTCTTTCTGCCATTGCACCCGATACAAATCTTTTACCCTTACTTTAATGTCCCTAACTCACCGCTCCTTCAAAACTACACGTATTTTTAATGTCTACGATCCTTCCTGCAGAAGAAGACAATCGACATATTTAATATCTATCACCCACAAAACTGTCCCTCCACCACCTCATGTCTTACCAAATTTCTTATTGTTGCACGCAAACAATGCCTACAACTGCATCAACACAACTGCCTGCCCCGTGCAACCTCCATCACTGCCTGCACCCGCTGCATCTCCATCACTTGCTGCAACCCTGCTGCACCTCATCACCTGCCTGACACCCGCTTGCACTCCCATCACTGCCTGCAACACGCTGCAATCCTCCACCACTGCGCCTGTACTCGTTGCACCTCCAACCACCACTGCCTGTTACTCGTTGCCCCTCCACCACTGCCTGCACCCCGCTGCATCTCCACACCGCCTGCCCCCGCTGTACCGTCAACCACGCCTGCCCCCGCTGCAACCGTCACCACCACGCCTGCCCCCGCTGCAACCGTCACCACCGGCCTGCCCGCTGCACGTCACACCGCTGCCCCGCTGCACCGTCCACCACCGCCTGCCCCGCTGCAACCGTCACCACCGCCTGCCGCTGCACAAACCGTCACCACGCCTGCCCGCTGCCGTCACCACCGCCTGCCCCCGCTGCAACCGTCACCACCGCCGTGCCCCGCTGCAACGCGTCACCACCGCCTGCCCGCTGCACCGTCACCACCGCCTGCCCCGCTGCACCGTCACCACCGCCTGCCCCCGCTGCACTCGTCACCACCGCCTGCCCCCGCTGCATCACCCGTCACCACCGCCTGCCCCCGTGCCGTCACCACGCCTGCCCCGTGCACGTCACCAACCCGCCTTCCCCCCGCTGCACCGTCACCACCCCTGCCCCCGCTGCACCGTCACCACCGCTGCCCCCGCTGCACCCGTCACCACCGCTGCCCGCTGCAACCGTACACCGAGTTGCCTGCCCCCGCTGCTACCGTCACCACCTGCTGCCCCCGCTGCACGTCACCACCCACGCTGCCCCCGGCTGCAGACCGTACCACCTGCCTGCCCCCCGCTGCACCGTCACGCAGCCTGCCCCGCTGCACAGTCACCACCGCCTGCCCCGTGCATCCGTCACCACTTTCCAAATATCCAGCAACCTCACTCCACAACCGTAACCAACTATTATCTACAAATTTCTCACATTCTGTAACTTGCTGCAATTATTGTGTTTTCCTTCAACTCATAAAACCATCCTCAAGTAGCTGTTTCCTCAATTCCTGCAAACAGTAAGAACTCTCTGCTTTTCCCCGATTGTTATGTGGTCCACAATTGAGGAATATCACATTTTTTGAACTCCCTCTTTCCTTTCTCCTTCAGTCTCTTTATCCCTTTTTATTCCCATAACTCCCAGGCCCCAACTGAACAATGCTAAATTTACAAACATGAAGGCCTCCCCCTGCTTTCTTTCGATAAAGTAACAACAATGAACCGCTAAAACTGTTTATGAACACAAATTCAGCTTTATAAGGACAGTTGCACGTATTGGGAGATGTCTATTCACAATCCTAGATGTTTTTCCCTTCACTTGTAAGGCTTACCAAACGAGTTAAATTATTTTGAGGCTTAAAGCGTCACTTGCCATGTGAATGTCAGCCCACAGCGATCGAGGCAGCGGTCTGTTAGATATACACACAATAGTCTATGTGGAATTTTCTCAAGCCAGGGCTGAAACCCCTGTCATAAATTTGTCCTGCGGTCAATGTCTTGCTCCCGCTTGCCGAGTGAAAAAGATTCTTCCCTGATGCTGAATGAAAGTAATGATTTAAATATTCTCCAAAAGAAAACATTTAAGAGCGCAATTGAATGAGACAGGGAATGGGAACGTGGCAGTGATGTAGGAATAAAAAACGAACCTCCAAACTCATATACAATTAATTAATTCGTTACGTTATGTATAAGAAAGATCAAAAGTGGAGAATATATCCAGATTGTTGCTTCGTGAGCCTCATCAAGTGTTTGGAATTTAAAGTGGTGTATTTTAACCGGTCATGGCCTCAATCGTATCTTGTGCATGACAGAGGAACCCACATGTCCGTGTGGTCCAATGTAAACGGGTTTAATCAAACAGCCGATGGGGTTGAATGCCTGGCCCTCTTGGAT
>CM068967.1:14834425-14875225 GCA_035128595.1 Eptatretus atami | reverse complement strand
GTGAAACTCGGAGAGTCACGTTTTCCCGAGCATTGGGAGAGTTTCCTGTTGCCATTGAGAGAAGTCACGTTGGCTCAGTTTTTTTTGAAAAGGGCAAAACGTTTTGACTCCACTCTCTTATTGGTCCACATTCTGAACGCTTTCTGTATCTCATTCTTGTTTACATCAGGGAGGCAAACATACGAGTATGCTCATTGTGATCGGAGTGTGCAGTTGGACAGAATGCCTTCTGAGACTATACCATCACGAAGATCGTCTTTCAAAGTGTGGACTGCCTTTCGTTCATTTAGCGAATACACAGCCGGGTATGCCAATCAAAAGGTCCAACTTGACAGCTCGTCAAGAGGTGGGATCTGCCAGTGTGAGAGAGGTGGGTGGTTTTGCACCACATGGAGAATGCTGATGTCATTGCTTGGTGAATTGTGCTTTAACTTAAATCTGTTTACATTTAAAACTAGATGGTATTCATGGAACACTTACCCTGTGCAGTCTTGAGAAGGATTTGGTGCCAACTTTTCTGGCAGCAAATTTGTAATTAATTTTTTTTTAAATTCATATCAAATGGAAGACCAAATAGGTACAGTCCTGTATTGGAGTCATCAGAAGGAACTCAAACAAGCAAAAAGCAAAGATGAAGTCATCAGGAGGAACCTGGAAAGGATTCGCATTTCAGCTGCTACTCCTCTACCCTCAAACCCATCCAGGCACAGCCAAGTGAGCCTTATTAAAATAAAATAAAATTCTGGCTGCCAGACTATGGGTCCAATCTGGTTGAAATCTAAAACACGTATTCCCCATCACTACTAGATCATAATTTTGAAGTTTCACGTTGATTGAAAAAGTGGCTCAAGAGAATTTTAAAAATATATATTTTCCTTCATTCCAATATGTCTGCCAAACCATGTGACCTATCAATTATTCATGAACACCCTGGTATCCCCAAAGCTTGGGGAACATGTGTGTGAAATTTCCCTCCTCGTCCATACATGGGAGGAGGAGCGAGGAAGGGGGAATGGCGAGCGAGGGAAGGCGAAGCTGGGCGCGAGGAAGGGGGAGTGGGGTGAGGAAGGGAGGGGGCGAGGGAGGGGAAGGGGGAGTAGTTAGGGGAAGGGGAGCGAGTTAGGGAAGGGGGAGCGAGGAAGGCAGAGGGGCGCGAGGAAGGGGGAGGGAAGCGAGGGAAGGGGGAGGGGAGCGAGGAAGGGGAGGGGGAGCGCGGAAGTGGGGAGCGAGGAAGGGGAGGGGGGAGCAATGAAACATTGCTTGACCTGCATGGCTTGTTATAGTTCCGGAGGGACCCATTAAGTGTTTAGCTTGGTGTCTGCAAAAAAGAATGTTTTCCATTTTCATTTAATTTTTTAATTCTCAATTATTTAATTTTGCCAATTTTTTTTTCAATTTTTACACAATTTTCATTTATTTAATATAAAGTTATTTTGTTTTTCCAATTTCTTTTTAATTTTCAATTACTTAATTTCAAATTTTATTTCATTACCCTCGCCGAAGGATTCGGAGAGGGTATTGCATTTGGGTCAGTATGTTTGTTTGTCTGTCTGTCTGTTTGTCCACACAGAACTTTCGTGTTTTTTCCGTAAACGCTTGTCGAATTGAGACCAAATTTTCACCATTGGTGCGACTACTCTTATGGAATGTTGCAATGATAATTATGACGTCATGGGTCACGTGGTGTGGCAGCCATATTGGATAAACAAAAACTTTGGACCTCTGCATCTGAAACTGCACCACTGAAAAGTTTGAAACTTGGCACATAGCAAGTACATGCGGAATAAGTGTGATTTTTTTTATGACATCATAGGTGCCCTCGTTATGACGTCATAATTGCATATGTAGAATGCCACATCCAATCAGTATGAAAATTTATGAGGGTCGGATGGATAAAATGGTACAAAGAAAAAAATTCATGACGTCATCGGTCACGTGATTCGGCCACGTGATTCGGCAGCCATATTGTTTTTTGTAAAAAAAAAACCTTCAAAAATCTTCTTCTCTGAAGTGACTGAAAAGATCGAGGCAAAATTTTACACTTATGACCGCCTGTCCATGAGGAACAAAAGGTTCACACATATGATGTCATTGGTTACATGGTTTAGCAGCCATATTGGATTTACCTGAAAACCTATAAAGCTACACCACTCAAAAGGAGTCCTGGCAAGGGTTTGCAATCTCTGATTGCTCTTTTTTTTGTATTTCGTTTCCTAATCTTGGGAGAATCCCAGAAAACATGACCTCACAACCCTTTGCGTTCAGCCGGTTACCCAATATCCTGTATCTATTTTTCAAAACCTCTGAGTAAACTTTCCCTTTATCATTCGCTCCTAGGTGTACCACAACCAACTTCTTTCTGCCATGACCCGATACAATATCGTTTACCCTTCTTTAATGTCCCTAACTCCCGCTCCTTCAAAACTACACGTAATTTTATGTCTACGATCCTTCCTGCAGAATGAAGAATCGACATATTTAAATTAAAAAATTTTTTTTTTTTCTTTCCCATTTTTCCACCCCACCCAAAAACTTCTCCCACACCTCATGTCTACCAATTTCTCTTGTTGCACCAACACCACTGCCTACACCTGCATCAACACAACTGCCTGCACCCCGTGCACCTCCATCACTGCCTGCCACCCGCTGCATCTCCACCACCGCCTGCCCCCGCTGCACCGTCACCACCGCCTGCCCCCGCTGCCACCGTCACCACCGCCTGCCCCCGCTGCACCGTCACCACCGCCTGCCCCGCTGCACCGTCACCACCGCCTGCCCCCGCTGCACCGTCACCACCGCCTGCCCCGCTGCACCGTCACCACCGCCTGCCCCCGCTGCACCATCACCACCGCCTGCCCCGCTGCACCGTCACCACCGCCTGCCCCCGCTGCACCGTCACCACCGCCTGCCCCCGCTGCACCGTCACCACCGCCTGCCCCGCTGCACCGTCACCACTCCAATATCCTCAGCAACCTCACTCCACAACCGTAACCAACTATTATCTACAAATTTCTCACATTCTGTAACTTGCTGCAAATTATTGGTGTTCCTTCAACCTCATAATAACCATCCTCAAGTGGCCTGTTTCCTCACTTCCTGCAACAGTAAGAACTCTCTGCTTCCCCGATTGTTAATGTGGTCCACATTGAGGAACTATCACATTTTATGAACTCCTCTTCCTTTCTCCTTCAGTCTCTTTATCCCCTTTTTTATTCCCATACTCCCAAGGCCCCAACTGACAATGCTAAATTTAACAACATGAGGCCTCCCCCTGCTTCTTTCGATAAAGTAACACAATACCCGCTAAAACTGTTATGAACACAAATTCAGCTTTATAAGGACAGTTGCACGTATTGGAGATGTCATATTCACAATCCCTAGATGTTTTCCCTTCCTTGTAAGCTTACCAAAACGAGTTAAAATTATTTTGAGCTTAAAGGCGTCACTTGCCTTGTGAATGTCAGCCACAGCGATCGAGGCAGCGGTCTGTTAGATTATACACCACCCAAATAGCTATGTGGAATTTTCTCAAGCAGGGCTGAAACCCCTGTCATAAATTTGTCTGAGGTCAAATGTCTTGCTCCGCTTGCCGAGTGAAAAGATTCTTCCCTGATGATGAATGAGATAATGATTTAAATATTCTCCAAAAGAAAACATTTAAGAGCCATTGAATGAGACAGGGAATGGGACGTGGCATGATGTAATAAAAACGAACCCCCAAACTCATATACATTAATTAATTCGTTACGTTATGTATAAGAAGATCAAAAGTGGAGAATATCCAGATTGTGCTTCGTGAGCCTCATCAGTGTTTGGAATTTAAGTGTGTATTTAACCGGTCATGGCCTCAATCGTATCTTGTGCATGACAGAGGAACCCTCATGTCCAGTGTGCAATGTAAACCGGGTTAATCAAACAGCACCGATGGGGTTTGAATCCTGGCCCTCTGGATCGGAGCAAACGACGCAAGTGATAACTCTGTGATTAACTCATTTCGCTATTGACCCACTCCAGTAAACTGGTTTTTTTTTACCCCTTTAACCCATGGTTGTGCTTTCACCTGGATCTCCATTTATTTTTACCCTTAAGCCGCTGTCACACCTTGACGATTTAGCCAGCGTATGCCGATTTATGAAAAATTTGTCTAAAACGCTGGCACACGTCGAATACGTTATGGGTACGTTTTGTATACGTTAAGACCACGCTGAAAAACACTGCCATAAGTCGTAGTACGCTGGCTTTAAACGTTGTACTTTTGGGTTGTCCTCAAATTTTTGCATGCTTGAAATTTTACGACGTATGCCGGCGTATGACTCACACGTTCCGCTACGCTGGCCATAAGTTGTAGGCACGTTATGCGA
Organism: Eptatretus atami; assembly: GCA_035128595.1. Lineage (NCBI taxonomy): Eukaryota > Metazoa > Chordata > Myxini > Myxiniformes > Myxinidae > Eptatretus > Eptatretus atami. The sequence goes on along the minus strand of CM068967.1, from coordinate 14,870,864 downwards.
TCGTTGACACACGTCGACACACGTTACTCATAAGTCGAAACACGTCGAGGTAATGTTTAGCGTCCGAAACTTATTTCTAACCTATGAGTAACGTTTTGTAAGCACGCTACACGAACGTTGTTCACACTTCGCAACACGTTACTTGAAAGTTCCTCGTACGTCGAAACACGTCAAAGTAATGTTTAGGGTACCCGTGACTTATTTATAACCTATGAGTAACGTGCTTGGGAATTATTTGTAAAGCATGTCCTACGCACAAATACGTATGTAGACGTATTTGACGCTCTTCAGGACGACCACAGAACTTAATGAACGCGTTTCTAACTTACAGATAACCGTATAATGGCGTAATGTTAGCGAAGGGGGAATTGGTATATAAAAAGGGGCTTCGCAGGAGGAACCCGTCTTTTTTTTTAGACTTCGTGGTGAGTACATGTCCATGTCATTCCGAGAGATGGAGGATACGGCAAGGCTGAGACGACAATACCTACCTGACCTCCAACATCAACATGACCTCATCGAGTTGACACTGCACCAGTTGCGTGCCAATAGAGCTGGGAGAAGAAGACGTGAACGGAGGAGAAGGAACTGGGTGAGACCATGGATCGGAGAGGTGACGCCATTACGGCATATACAGTGGGGAGAACAAGTATTTGATACACTGCCGATTTTCCAGGTTTTTCCCACTTACAAAGCACGTAGAGGTCTGTAATTTTTATCATAGGTACACTTCAACTGTGAAAGACGGAATCTAAAACAAAAATCCTGAAATCACATTGTATGATTTTTAAATAATTAATTTGCATTTTATTGCATGAAATAAGTATTTGATACATCAGAAAAACAGAACTTAATATTTGGTACAGAAACCTTTGTTTGCAATTACAGAGATCAGACGTTTCCTGTAGTTCTTAACCAGGTTTACACGATACATGTTCAGATTTGGAACACATGTCTGTCCCTAACTATTCTAGGGTTGGCGTTGGACTCTAGAGCTCGTCTACATCGCCCCTAAAGACTCATGGTTGTGCTGGAATCTGTTCATCTATCAGGAATGAGATGCTCTTCACGGACCACTCTTAGTTGCCCTGCTGTGTGTTTCAGGTCGTTATCATGCTGGAAGTCCCAGCCACGCCCCATCTTCAATGCTCTTGTTGAGCGAAGGAGGTTGTTGGCCAAGATCTCGCGATACATGGCCCCATCCATCTTCCCCTCAATACGGTGCAGTCGTCCTTCCCCTTTGCAGAAAAGCATCCCCAAAGAATGTGTTTCCACCTCCATGCTTCACGGTTGGGATGGTGTTCTTGGGGTTGTACTCATCCTTCTTCTTCCTCCAAACACGCGAGTGGAGTTTAAACCAAAAAGCTCTATTTTGGTCTCATCAGACACATGACCTTCTCCCATTCCTCCTCTGGATCATCAGATGGTCATTGGCAAACTTCAGACGGCCTGGACATGCGCTGGCTTGAGCAGAGGGACCTTGCGTGCGCTGCAGGATTTTAGTCCATGACGGCATAGTGTGTTACTTATGGTTTTCTTTGATACTGTGGTCCCAGCTCTCGTCAGGTCATTGACCAGGTCCTGCCATGTAGTTCTGGGCTGAATCCCTCACCTTTTCATGATCATTGAGGCTCCACGAGGTGAGATCTTGCATGGAGCCCCAGACCGAGGGAGATTGACTGTTATCTTGAACTTCTTCCATTTTCTAATAATTGCGCAACAGTTGTTGCCTTCTCACCAAGCTGCTTGCCTATTGTCCTGTAGCCCATCCCAGCCTTGTGCAAGTCTAACAATTTTGTCCCTGATGTCCTTAGACAGCTCTCTGGTCTTGCCCATTGTGGAGAGGTTGGAGTCTGATTGATTGAGTGTGGATAGCTGTCTTTTATGCAGATCGAGTTCAAACAGGTGCAGTTAATACAGGTAATGAGTGGAGAATGGGAGGGCTTCTTAAAGACAAAAAACAGGTCTGTGAGAGCCGGAATTCTTACTGGTTGGTAGGTGATCAAATACTTATTTCATGCAATAAAATGCAAATTAATTATTTAAAAATCATACAATGTGATTTTCAGGATTTTTGTTTTAGATTCCGTCTTTCACAGTTGAAGTGTACCTATGATAAAAATTACAGACTCTACGTGCTTTGTAAGTGGGAAAACCTGCAAAATCGGCAGTGTATCAAATACTTGTTTCTCCCACTGTATGACCAGCTCATGGTGGAACTCCGGAACGAGGACCATGCATCCTTCATCAACTTCCTGCGAATGCCCCCAGCGATGTTCGACGAGCTGCTAGCCAGAGTGGGTCCAAGGATAAAAGCATTATTATTAAATAATTTCAATAGTCCAGTGAAGCGATTTAACTCATTCAATGGAAACAATTTCAATTGCCGAGAACCAGCGTCCAAAAACAATAGGCGAGTGACAGCCATTTATTAAAAGTGAAGTTGTAGCCTATGAATAGAAAACCTACGTAATCGTCGATGATACGCTGCCACGCTATGCATACGTTAGACTATCGTTGGGCATAGGTTGTGGACGCCTAAAACACGCTAATCAATCGTTGGTATAACTTATGTATAAGTTATCGAGGCGTTCTGTGTTCATTACTAGTACATTATGCATTTGTCCAAGTCGTTTTGAATACTTTTAAAACTGAAACAAAAAAATAGTTCATCGTGGGAATGAGAAAAAAAAATTAGCAGAAAAGAACATCGAACAATGGTGCAAAGTAGTCTATTCGTGGACACACGAGGATCCATCATCACCCACACCCTCCCATCACGCTCACCTACTACTACTGACATGGACATACTACTACTACTACTACTACTACTACTACTGACACGCTCACCTACTACTACTACTACTACTAACTGACATTGACATCTACTCAACATGGAGTCTGGAACACTGACTGGTTCCTCTTGTGAAGCCCATTTGTATATACCAATTCCCTCTAAACGCTGCCAATACGCCATTATACGGTAGATGTAAGTTAGAAAACAAGTTCTGTGGTCGTCCGGAAGACGTCAATCAAATTTGTCTACATACGACAATGTGCGTTTGAGATACGTTACACATAGGTTCAAAGCACGCTACTCATAGGTTCAAAGCACGCTACTCATAGGTTCAAACACGTTACTCATAGGTTAAAAATTAAGTTTCGGGTATGCTAAACATTACCTCACGTGTTTCGACTTATGAGTAACTTACAAGTAACGTGTGTCCGACGTGTGTCACGATCGCGGAGCGAGCAGAGAACTTATGCCAGCGTATGCGGAACTTGTGAGCCGTACGTCGTAAAATTTTCAGCATGCTTGAAATTTCACGACGTACTAGACGTACCACAGAATATGACAGCGTACTTCCTCGTTTTTCAGCGTGCTCCTAACGTATACACAACTTACCCATACCGTATTCGACGTGTGCCAGCGTTTTACACACATTTTTCATAGGTCGGCATACGCTGGCTAAATCGTCAAGGTGTGACTGCGATGTTGACACTTCCAATTTTCAGGCGTTATGATTTAAATCGGCGTGCGGCAGGTTTTTAACAGGCTACGCCACGAGTTCATCGGCGATACGTGCAGCGTGCTATGCCTAAGTTAAACTATCGTTGGGCATAGGTTGAGAACGCCGACAACAGGCTAAGCATTCGTTGGTATAAGTTATCTATAACACAACGAAACGTTCTGTGCCCGTTACAATATGTTATGCATACGACCAAAACGTTATGAATACGACCAAAACTTAAAAAAAAAAACTCAAAACTTCAGCGTACCCAATGTTTTACATACATTTTTATAGTTGCCATTGCTGGCTAAAACGTCAAGGTGTGACAGCGCCTTTACCAAAGGATTTGGAGAGGTTTTTACATTTGGGTCCGTTTGTTACTTGGCGAAATCTTCGATTTTGTCAAGTATGTTGGTCTGTTCCGTTTGTTTGTTTGTTGGTTTTGTTGTTTGTCTGGTCGTCTACAGCCCAACGGCTGGACCAGCCGTTCTTAAATTTTTACACCTGATAGGCAATCCACCTGAGCGGTCCGCGTCCAAACCCCGTCTTAATCGGACTAAACGTCACGACGTGACGTCAACAACGTGAAAACACATTTTTGAACATAACTCGTGACCGGAAGTCGTAGCGACTTCCTGTTGACGCCAAAACAAACTTCAATGGAATATCTCAATGTTTTAAAATGCATGTTAGTAACATTATGCACAGTTTTCGCAAGCGTATGACGTCAAAGTTTTTAGCTATTGGCGTGATTTAAAAAAAAATTCTATTCGTTCTACAGGTCACAATTCTTAACCGATTTGGATGAAATTTTAACAGCTGATAGAAATCCACAGTGCAAAAAGATATGTGACTTTTGGTGATGTTCAAGATCAGGAGGATCTGGATTCTGCATCACTTTATATTATCGCCCATTATAAACCAATGGGTAATTTTGTGAATTACACATGGCTATTTCTCAAACAGTTTTGCACTTATTATATTGAACTTATACTGTCTATTTATGCATGTAATATTAACATGTGTACAAAGTTTATCGAAATTGACCCAAGGTCAAGGTCAGGGTCACCCAAAACATGAAAAACACACATACAAAATACATATTTTTGTTTTACAAGATATTCAAACCTGATAACGGGATCGTAAAGCTGGTTGAAAAGCAATGTTCTAGGTATTTTCAAATATTTTCTACGATCAGAATGAAGGCAACAAGCACGATGATAAGTTGTTGAATGTCACATGGTGGCTTTAAATGAGTTGTGAAAATTTTCAATCTGCTGCCGTTACCATGACAACGGGTGCCTGATAATTGTTATTTGTGACGTCAGTCATTTTATTAATGTACGAACAAATAAACACCACACATTCCATGACATTACAGCTTGGACCACACACGGAAAGGTCAACTAATTCGCCAAGTGTCGTGCTAAGCACGATTTTTCATTTGTTTGTCTGTCTGTCTGTCCACAAAGAACTTTCGTGTTTTTCTCCGCAACTGCTTGTCGGATTGAGACGAAATTTCCACCATTGGTGCGCCAACTCATGTGGAATGTTGCATTGACAATTATGATGTCATAGGTCACGTGCTGTGGCAGCGATATTGGAAAAACAGAAAAACTTTGGACTTCTGTATCTCTGAAACCGCACCCAAGGAAAAATTTGAAACTTGGCACATAGCAAGTACTTCTCATGGGGAATGAGGGTGACACTTTGTGATGTCATATGTGCCCTCTTTATGACGTCATAATTGCAAATGTAGAACGCCACATCTGATCAGTGTGAACATTTTTGAGGGTCATCTCGGGATAAAATGGTCCACAGAAAAAAAAATTATGACGTCATCGGTCACGTGATTAGGCAGCCATATATATATATATATATATAGATATTAAAACCTTCAAAAACCTCCTGAAATGGCTGAAAAGATTGAGGAGAAACTTTACACATATGACTGCCTACTCATGAGGAATAAAAGGTTCACACATGATGTCATAGGTCACATGGTTTGGCAGCCATATTGGATTTACCTGAAAACCGATAAAAATACACCACTCAAAAGAAGTCCTGGCGAGGGTTGGCAATCTCTGATTGCTCTTTTTCTTGTTTTAAATAATTTAATTTTGTATTATTTCATTTTTTTATTGTTATGGTTCTCAGAGGGAGGCATTTAGTGTTTAGTCTTGGTGACTGTGGTATTCCGCTTTTTAGTCCGTCTCCCGCATCGGGATTGATGGGCTTTTCCAATCATTGTGTGTGTGTGTGTGCCCAGGCCATAACTTTTATACCATTTGAGCTCTTGTCATCAAATTTTCAACAAAGCTTTGTTCTGAGAATATTGAGAAGATAAATGAATAATTTGGTCAAAAGGTCAAAGGTACGGTTTAGCGTAAGGAAGAAGTCCGGATGGAAAGATGCTTTCTAGTTTTTTGTTTTCATTATGAGGCATAATTTCAGGTGCTTCCAATTGGCTAATATTACGAGTTGGCTATACCAGGAACCATGAGCGATCTCCGATCACAGCCCTCTAGTTTGTTCAAGGTGATTGGTGGAAGAGCAAGTGGGTTTGTTGAAAGTATTTGGAAGGCTTGCAAGGTAACTGGAACGTGCTGGATTGATTACTGATGTGCCGGATCCATGGAAATGTTCTGCATTTTATACAACCGCTATTTACGCTCGAAAAATAAATGGGCGATTTGACAAACATGTTGTCTTTTTTTTGTATACAGTAATTATGTATGTAAATAATAATAATAATTTTCTTTCTTCTTTAGATTTTGAAATGAAACCAAGCTTACCTTGTGGTTGCTCTCCATTTAGGAAGTGTGTCGGACTCGTTTCCAAAGCTTTGCCAACTTTGTATCTGATCCTGCCAATCGAAGTATACACCAGTCTGGCCTGGATGCTGGACAAGGTACTGGTTGTTTCACTTTCTTTGTGATGAAAGGTCTAAGTGCCCAATACTGGGAAGATTCCATTGCTGAAGATTCCTTTTTTTAAAAATCCTGGTGATTAAGATGTGCATTTGTTACTCTGGAGGACAGCTCTCATCAAAATGATCCATTTTAATGCGTTGATTGTCGTTTATAATACATAGATGCAGTTTATCCCCTTTCACTGCCCACTTTCGGTTAACATTAAAAAAGATACCCACGCTACGTGCCTTTCACTTTGCACATCATTTCATCTTGTAACTTGTTTTGGTTGCTCAAGTTTCATTAGTTTCTGATGAAGGTGAGGAGCAGAAACCACAGTTTAGCCACGTGTGTGTGTGTGTGTCTGTCGTTTTCGACCCCATCTCTCAATGGTGCTTGTTGTTTTGCATGCAGCCTATAGCTGCTAGTTGCATCATTTTTTTTTCTGGGAGTGCGGTTATGCCGCTGATGGGTTATGCCCATGTTACCAATTAGCTGGTCCTCATTTTTGCCGACCTCGGAAAGGATGACAGGCTGAGTCAACCCACCAGGTGTTATTTCAACAGCACGACAGGTGTTCAGACTCAACCTTAAGATGATGAACCAGCCACCTTAAACGTAAAGCCAACACCAAGCTTTCTCTCAATGGTGAATAATCACTTAAAAATTCTCTTGTCTGGATCCCGATCTTTAAAATCAAATCAATTCGTCCTTGTCACACAGTCAAGCTGTCCACCAAGTTTTGTCCGAATCTGTCCATAACTTTTTCAAATATCCTGCTCACAGACACAAACAGGGGTGAATACATAACCTCCATCCACCTTCGTTGGCGGAGGTATTTAACGTTCGCTGTGTTTTTGGAAAGATTGCTTTTTGTCCAAAATTAGTTTGATGTGTTTTAAGATTTATTGAAAAACCAAAGAAATATAAAAATGACATGAGTACACCCACACATTAAAATGCTCACAATGCACCATAAAGTTTGATCATTTTATGTCAGGATGGGGAGAATGGGGTTCTTAACTTTGGTACCAGCATCCGTAAACACGGTCCAACATCAACGTGTGTATGGACAGGTGAGATCCACCTTAACGTTCCCTCAAAGGAGGGGTCTTTGGTCTCAAGCTAAGAAGAACGACACACAGATGGCCTTGCAAGCATAAAACCTGTGAAAAGTTTTGGTGAAAAATAACTCGAGTTTGATCACGGGCTGAGAAGGTTATCACGTGGTCAAACGTTGACGTTGAATGCTCCACAAGGCAACGGTCTGTTAATTCACCGTCGGTGAGGGCTTTTGATTGTTAATTTCGGGAAACAAAACAATGGAACGACCTTGTGAATTTCCCCCTTTCCGTTGGATTCGTGATCGTCTGTGCACATTCCCCGGCCCGCTTTGTGGTAAACTTCGATCACGGTTCGCATCACCTTCACTTGCACCTATGCCACGCGATCCAAACTTTAACCCAGCGAAGAAAATCTGCAACTTCGAGCTTTGCTTTGTCACAAGAAAATCGTAAATATTCACAGGACAGTTTCCGCAAGTGGATATGAGGTTGAGGTGTCATAACTGATCAAACCTTAAAAAAAAATTTTTGAGTGGGTTCTTTACAAGTACAAAAGAAAATGTGCAAATCCATAAGGTTAACGCGCCTTTCCACCGGTCGTCACGTGCTCCTTTCGTAAGCTGTCACGATAATTGCTCGAAACGGACCTTATACTTGGTGTTTTTCCACTGCAGCCAGCTCTCTGGAATGTCTGGCTGTCTGCCCAAAGCCAAAGGTTGCCTCATCCGATGAGCAAAAGCTTGATGAGACAGGAAGAGCTCTGGAGTACAAGTCGTGACGTTGGCAGATAGATCCACCTGCTAGGTTGTGCACTTTGTTCCTGACGAGCTTCGAGTTGCGTTGGACGTTCTATATCCGAGAATTGTTGCACCATTTCCCTCCCCGGCCAACCTCCTACATCAGCACAGACACGTCACGCTTCCCCAGTGTTGCTCGACTCATTGCTTTTCATCTTTTGCCAACCAATTCCGAGAGAGAGAGAGAGGGAGTAAACAAATTCTTCCTGTCTCATTCCATTTCTCTCACGCTCTCAAACGCAAAGAGTCAGAACCGAATGCCGCTAAGTGACGGAAGATTCTGCACACGATGACAAGTCGGGTCTTTGTGTAAGACTTGGGAACGGTGCAGTGTTGTACACACCTCCTCTACCACCGCTGCTCAACCATATCTCTGTCAAAATGCGGTCTCGTCGCTCGAGCCTTTCGATGAGCTCCATTTCAGTGGGGGGTCGAGTCTCGCATTCCTTGAGTTCAGAAGCGAGGGCCACGCAAGGCGAATTGGGATACCGAGGAAGCAGAGAGGAGGCAGACGAACTGTAATCGCTGTCTCCGTCCTCATCGCTCATCTCGTCACGCAAGCCTCTCCTGCCGTTTGTCGCAGTCTTGTACTTTGTCCCTCCTTGCCACGGGGTAGCAGTGGGCAGCAAAGCGGCCAGAGTGAGCAGCAAACCAAGACAAACGCCAGCCATAAATGACAGGAGAACATGTTCCAAGTTTCCTGTCGTCAAAAGTACATACACAAGCATTTTAGAAATCTTGTCCTCCTCCTTCTTCTTCCTCTTATTGTGTAAACCTCACCTGCCAGTGTCCCAAAGCTTGCCAGGGAGCTGGTTACCAGGAGGTCAGAATGTCCAATTCTGGTTTGCAGTGGGTTTTGCGTGGCCTCTGACATTAGTCCTGCAAAAAGAGCAGAAGTTTAGCCTGGGTGGGTGATGTTGTATGCATCCTTTAAATGTTATAATGATTTAGTACCTGCCAGTACTGTTCAATAAATCATTCCATTTGTGAGGAACAGACTTATGAAAAGGTGTGTGTGTGTGTATGTGTGTTTTTTTTTTCTTGCGTGCGTGCATGCTTGGGCCTTAACTCACAGAAAAGCCAATGGTGGCTCTTAATTAAATATTTAATTCTACATTTAGAACAGGCTTGTTTCACCTGTTTTGATAATACCATCGATGATTACCATGCCAGCTTGGATGAGGTGAGATCCATCGAAGCCTTGTGGATGGTATAATGGTCGATGGGGAAACGTACGGCGTGGATGAGAGATCCGTTGGCAAGTTAAAGCCCCATCCCCATGTGCTTTGCCTTTTTGAGGTTGAATGTGCCGTCGAGTTCATTCGATGCTCCGACGGGGTAAGACGGGTGTCTGCGAAGTGAAAGGAGACGCTTGTGAGGGGAGCGGCGATTGTGGGATGTGAGGTGAGGCCAGATGTTTCATCCCGGTTGATGGCAGCCTCATCAAGAACACGAACAGGAACTGCACCCAGCCAGAAAACAGACGATGATGATGATGATGCAATTGGGAACGAGGGTAATTAATGGAATTTGAAGATTTATTGGCCGTGTGTCTGGAGAATCCTCAGGTCTAAGGGCCGATATCAGACCGCAATCAAGGTCTCACCACAATAGTAGATGACAAAGAGACGCTTCCACGTGCCAAAAGGACAGGGGTCTCCGAAGATGTGCGATGAGGCGTATAAAGGGCACATGGATCGGCCGAGGCACTGAGATGTGACGATGCTCAAGACCCGGGTGGATTGGCAATCTGCAAGTTGAACACACGTGATTATATCACACTTTACTCTTACATGGCAACTTAGATTTTGATTTATTTAAACCTTTAATAAACACTCCTAACTTTCGTTTGTGTGTTTTTCCATCACAATCATTCCCAATATTCATGTGTGCTTGATTCAGGGAAAACATAAAATAATGGAAGCATTCCCCTTTCCATCCTCTACCCCCTCCCATCCCCAACCTATTCCACTCTCGTCCCCACGCTCCTCGTCCACTCCTCCTCCCATCCCCACGCCTGCCCTCCTCCTCCCATCCCCAACCTATCTTAACCCTCCCCCTCCCATCCCCAACCTATCTCACCCTCCCCCTCCCATCCCCAACCAATCTCACCCTCCCCCTCCCATCCCCAACCAATCTCACCCTCCCCCCCAATCTCACCCTCCCCCTCCCATCCCCAACCTATCTCACCCTCCCCCCTCCCATCCCCAACCTATCTCACCTCCCCCCTCCATCCCCAACCTATCATCTCACCCTCCCCACTCCCATCCCCAACCTATCTTCACCCTCTCCCCTCCCATCCCCAACCTATCTCACCCTCCCCCTCCCATCCCCAACCTATCTCACCCTCCCCCTCCCATCCCAACCAATCTCACCCTCCCCCTCCCATCCCAACCAATCTCACCCTCCCCCTCCCAATCTCACCCTCTCCCCTCCCATCCCCAACCTATCTAACCCTCCCCTCCCATCCCCAACCTATCTCACCCTCCCCCTCCCAATCTCACCCTCCCCCCTCCCATCCCCAACCAATCTCACCCTCCCTCCCACTCACCCTCCCCTCCCATCCAACCTATCTCACCTCTCCCCTCCCATCCCCAACCTATCTCACCCTCCCCCTCCCATCCCCACCTCCAACCTATTCCACTCTCGTCCCCCGTCTGCCATCCTTCTCATCCCACCCTTTAATTCTCATCTTTATTCCCCTCCTATTCCCATCCTCCTCTCTCCCTCCCATCTCCATACTCTTCTAACTTTCTTTCATGATCTTCCTTTTCTCATTTTAAATTATTTAAATCCATCACCTCCCACGTGCATTCGTGATAGATCAGGTCAGGTATGGGAGCATTCCCCAGAGGAGCGTGTTGCTGCGTACACTTTCCGCCGGTACTCCAGGAGCCTCCGTCTGGCCATTCCCCAGGCACACACCTGGCCCATCCCCATCTCACAGAGATGCCGACGGAAAGTGGATCGATCGACCTCCTCCAAATTGTGGAATTTTTTTTTTAAACCGTTTTCCATTTCATCGAACCCACCCTGCATATGCTTTGGATGACCATGGACAGCTCCGGCGTGTCCGGTGGCACAATGAAGACCGCTGGTCGGCGATCGACCGAACTCGGCGTGTTGAGGGACGATCAGGGATCCACGTGGACACCGCAACCGCATCTTCCCCGGCTCGCAGGCGACGCGACTCCGCAGCTCGACTGCACGGCAGATGTTACCACCACAAAGTAAGTCTGGCGAAATGTATCATATACGGTGGTGCTAAAATCACCAGAACAAATTGCAAAACTGTGGAGCCAGTGACAACAGATTGCCGGTGACCTCATGATTGTGACTGACGACGAGTGCAGTGCTCGGTTGCTGCCGTTGGCTTGGAGCCGTGGAGCGTACCGGGTCGACAGTGATAATGAAGCGTGAGGACCTTGAGGACCTCAGGACAAGGATCAGGGCCGAAAGTCGTGTTGGAGATGAAGAGGTCGCAGCGCCTGCGGTCCTGGCATTCGAAGACCACGTGCTTGGTTTCACAAGGAAGAAGAATGAATTGAGAGAACTCCAATTAGTGTAAGAATGATTGCTAAAAACAATTAAATTTCTTTCACTTTTGAAAATTGATATTTTGTTGTCAAATGAAAATGGACAGCTTATGAAGTGACATTCACTCTGGATTTCTGTTACCTGCAGTGTACCTGGAACCGAGCAATCCACGTCCATCGGATTAGGCACCGCGTTGTGCATCGAGCCTGACGAGGACCGCGTGCTCTGCCTTTCCAGACAGAGCGGTTCTCTGCGGCTCGGTGGTTTGTACGATGCGGAGTGGATCATGATGGAGGTGGACCGGGTGCAGCGTAGAGAGGCAATTTGCGTGGGACAGGTGCGCAGGGAAAAGGTGAGCAAAGCCCGGGATAGAAACTCTGGGAATTTCGGGAACAAGGAGACCATTGTTTTGTTTATGATCACCGTGAAACGATGACGTCAGCAATTATTTTTTGGAAAAATAAATAAATCCATCTGGAGAATGTTTCGAACTTTTAACGATGGAACAATATCGAGCGCTTGGAAGAGGTGAATCAATCCCCCACCAAAGACTCACCTTGCGCGGTCCTCCTGCTGGAGGTGACGCTCACGAGGATGGCCAAGCACATGTAGAGCCTCATCCCCCCGCACCTCACCCACTCCATCACAGTGCCCCTTAACACCACAACCACCACGAGCCTTCGCCGTTACCACCATCCGAGCTCGATTTCAGGACCGCCATTTGCCGGAGTCTCCACACGTTCCTCGCCTGCGCTTGCCGTCCAGCCCAGCTTGGCTAATCTCACGCAGGAAAAGGGCATTTGGCCAAAACCTGTGTAAACAGCAAATTCAACAAGCGTGGATTTCCCATCCCTCATTGCATTGCGTTTTCTCTCATTTTTTTTTTTTTCAGATGCCGTCTCCTACGCAGTGACTGCCCTCTCAAGAAACATTTGGAGCAAGACCAGATCCTGGTCTAAACCCGATCAAACGACGACCTTGATACATCAGAGATTGTAATTTGGCCAAAGTCATGGCTTAAAGGTTTAGATACACCAACACTAAGGTTAACACTCTTGGAGACATTCGTGGCTTTGAACTCGACCTTTGTCGAACTTCAACCTGCATCACCATCCTGAACCGTAGAAGAGTCTCCAGTTGGATTTCAAGAGCACCAAAAGGACCTGAACTTGTGAAAACTTGAGTTTGAGAATTTTTTTTGATTCACAAAGAATTTTCACTCACAGACGAGTTAATTCTTCCATTTTAATGATGTCCATGGCATATTTTGTTGTGGCTTCTCATACCAGCGTCCACCACGTGGCACTATGTGATGCACACTTACATCGACTGAAAATAAGGTGCTCGCCCTCACCTTGAACCCACAGAACTACGAATTCTCAAGTCATTGTGTCCAGCGGAGCGGTTAAGCCTGGTGTTGGTTTTGGCGGTCAGAGTGGCTGGCTTGGGATCTTAGCGTCCTGAGTTTGAGCCGCTGTTTTGCCCTTCGATTAACACCAGGTGGGATTGACTCAGCCCGTCGTCCTTCCGATGTCGGCAAAATGAATTCCAGTATACTGGAAATCGAGGCATTGTATCAGTGGGACGGTCATGCCCTCAGCCAATGATGCTAACCACAGCCTGGTGCTGCATACGAAGGAGGAGGAGAGAGGAGGAGCGGAATTGTTCGGGGGTGTGTCAAGTCAAACACGCAGCAGACACATTTTCATTAAAAAAAAAAGGTTGTATTAAAAACATCATGCAGGTAGGCCCAGCCTCTGCTCTGAGCACTTAATCCCAATCGACAGTACTTTCCCCTCCTCAAAGGTAAAAACACAAACCTTATTTGCACAATTCCAAACCGTAATGACCGTGCCAACAAATACAGGTAACATACGACTCCAACGCGGGTTATTACCGTCATCAGTGAAATACAACACTCGAGTAACAAACGTTGAGAAGGATTCCAAACACAATTCCCCCTTGGAAAGAAATCGTCACTGTTTTAAGATCTTTCAGTCTCGTTTTCATCGGGAGAGGGGTTGGAGATGGGGGGGGGAGACAGCTCTTCCACCACGGCATGTAGGAGCACCCTGATTATTGACGGCACCGTGTAGTCACGAATTAAAAAGTGCAGCTTCAAATAGCAAAATGCATTGCTTGCTGCATCTAATGCTGTGAAACACCTGTTTGAAAGGGGGAAGTGTGTGATGGGGCAGGTAAGAACTCAGGGTAACCTGTTAAGATTTATGTTAGAAGAGAGAGCAAGTAATGGTTCTTTCCCAATGCAGTTGAGACAAATTTGAGAAACGTGTAGAAGGTGCGAGCCTGCCCTACGCACTCGACTCCACGAAATACGTCACCCATGTTTGAAAGTGAGCAGATGGAGGTTTTGTTCCGACCCAGAAGAATGAACGACCACTTGCATTGAGATTTTATGACCCAAGAGAATCGTGAAAAGTATCACACAACCCATCCAAAAGCAATATTGAACGAAGTGGAAAGAAAAAGGTGCCAGTGAAAGTCAAAGTAGGAGGTGGGAATGAGAAAGCAGTTCCAGGGCGGACAGGGGTTGGGCGTCGTGGCCGATACGTCGAACGGGAGGCAGGCCAGAAACCCGTCGGCGACAAGCCAAGCCCTTGACCGCACGTGAGACGGCCTTTTCCTCGGCCAGCAACATCTGCTGTCGCATGTGAGGCTCAAACTCGTACTCCGACTCCTCCTCCTCCGGAAGCTTCGTCTGCCACGCCAAAAGGAAGAATGGCGTCACACACTCTTGTTCTTTCAGAGCTGCAACCGTGGGTGGTTGCAGCCAAAATAGGAGGATAAACAACCTATGGTATTTATCTGTAAAGCAAGTGAACAATTTTCTCTCTGTCACACAATTCCACACATTCCTTCCTGACCTCTTCTGGTCCTTCTCCCATGGCCACCTGTTGATCGTCCATGTCCGGCACCACCTGCAGTGGACCTGCTAGAGCTGACATGGCCTGCCTAGACATACGTAGGTGAGGTACAAAACAAACAAACAAAAAAAAACAATAATTTTATCATTGCACTTTCAATTTTCGAAATATGACACCATTGTACTTTCCAATTCCCTGGTGTTGTGTTCGCGATCCTACCAGGTAAAGACAATTGAGTTTAGAGACTCCAACACCTCTCCAGCAGCGAGCCGTTTCTGTGGATCCAGCACGAGCAGTTTGCGGATGAGCAGCACGGTGTTCTCTGAGACGCTGCTGCACCTGCAGAAACGCAACCGTGCTCGATGCGCAGTCCACGTCTCGAGCACACACTCGCCGTCAAGGGCTCCGGGGTACGTGACAATTGATGGCATATTCGCCAGACTTACACCGGAATCGTGTACTCTGCGGCTTTGATTTTTCGGAAGAGTTCTTGGGGAACAGAATCGTAGAAAGGAAACTGTCCATAGAGCATGGTAAAAAGAACCACGCCGAGCGCCCACATGTCACTCGGCTTTCCCAAGTATGGTCGTCCTGCGGCATACAAGGTCCCGTCACATGCAAAGCAACAATCGCAGTGTGCACCGATGATTCGTGTGAGGCATCGGGAAGTTAATTTGTCGAGCTGCCGTCGTCATTAATTGCATGCATCATTCAAATGAACACAATGGAAAAGCTGATGCTTAAACTCGAGTGAGAGTATCTTCGTATTTACCAATGGGAGGCTGGATGAGTTTGAGGGGAGAGGGGAGGGGGTGGTGTTGGGAGTGGGAGCACCACATCTCGCTAGTTTTCCTTCTATTAACATTGCAACGATGAATTAAGACCATTTCAACTCACCGCTAAGAACGTCCGGGCTAATGTACGCAGGGCTGCCTCGCTGGTCTTTTAACAAATCTCCTTCACTGACGAGATGTTTCCCCAAGCAAAAATTGGTCACCGTGATACGATGCGTCCTACCCAGACAACCACATTCAAGTTTCCTCCAAAACGACCTTCAAACAACCACCTCGTAAAACAGGGTACTCATCATGATTTTGCTCAACACCGGTTTAGGCATTCGCGTCGATTTTCGGTTCCAGGTAGTTCCACTTGCTCACCTTTTATTTAACACCATGTTGCCCAATTTCAAGTCCCTGTGAACGATGTTTTTCTGTTGGATAAAAAGAAAAATGAGGAAGACACACAAACTGTCTGACTGAAGCATTCTGATTCAGGCAAAGCAAGGAGGCTAAGCAGATGCGTTGGACTGCTGCTAAGATTTTCAACCTCTCCGTTCCATCTGGATTCGGTAAATTCTTCTCAAAACAGAACGACAATAAATTATCTGTGAAGGGTGTGATCCTCTCCTCTTTAGAATGCAGCAAAAGGCTGGGTAACATCATTGGCCAATGGTGCAGCTGTGCCGCTGATGCAGTGCCCTCTATGGGTCAAGGCAGGAATTTGTAATTCGTTTAGGGTGCGGCAATAGCTCGCCCACTCTTCATAAAGGACACCGTGGGATCTTTACCATCCACCAAATGATTGATGCTGGCACACGGGACGTCCGTTTAACGTCCATCTGAGGGACGGCACACACATTGAAGAATCATCCTGCCTGTGAAACACTGGGATGGCAGTTTATAACTGGGTCAGGATTTGAACCCAAACTAGACAGCTTCGAGGGGAGTGTGTATACCTCCAGGTCATCCTGAAGGACATGATTGAAAGTTTAAACACTTGGAGTCTCAAAAGGTGTTAAAATTAAAAATTTCCCCCTCAAAACATGTCTGCTTTGACTTGTTACCCCTATACTCGACCTGATGCAAGCTGTGAACCACACGGACCACGTCATAAAACACCACGATCGTCTCTTTCTCAGAGAGACGCTTCTCCCGAATCACGTAGTGCTGGAGATTGATGAGCTCAGCGGTGCGTGTACTGAAATCGTGTGCACACAGGCAGTCCAGCACCAGACAGATCCGCCTCCGACGGGCCATTCCAAAACCTTCCAGTGATGTGCACCCCTCCACCGGATCTTCTGCTCTATCCTGAGATGGCACGGGGAGGACGAACGGCTGTTACGATGAGCTCCTTCAATGGCAAATAATTGTCCATTTGACTTGCTGGTACAATGTGTCAAATAACATTTTGGTACAGTGGCCGTCGAGTGAAGATACTGGCTGTGGGTTCAAATCCAGCTGAAGATGGCAGTATATAGAATTTGGATCTGAAACTACAATAATTTCAGAACTGCCATGTTGCTATCAGTTTGTTGAAGAAAATCCCAGCTGGAATATGCATGCCAGGGAAGGAGTAATGTGCATGCCCTACAAGTGATGCTAGTCCTGAGTCTACACATTTGTGGATGACCCTAAATGTGCTCAGGGCAACTTGGGATGGGCATCAGAATGCTACCTCTGAAAAGACAGAGTTGCCCTCTCCACACTTTTAAATATCCCTGAGTGTATAGTAAAAGAAAGTTGTGTGTGTGCACCATCGACATGGTTATAAAATGCTGTACACACTTGGAAGAGACCGTGGTGATGGACTACTCCTTCTTGTCCATGCAGGAGAGACAGGAGTGAGTACTCTGTATGCAGCAACATCTTGCCTTGTCTCTCCTCCTGGCTGTCATACCCATGGTCTCCACCCTCTTCCAAAGAGAGGATCTAGGAGGAGAAAAGCCACACAGTCAGAAGCTAGATCACTTCATTAAATGTCTGGGGGTCGTCACTTCTTCGGAATTACAATAAAAATAGAGTTCTGAGGTGATCACCTTGAGCTGATAAAAATCATCTGTCCCTTCTCGTCGTGCCAGGCACTGCACAATGCTGGACACCGGGGAACTGCCAAGTCGAGGCCCTGTGCGACAACTCCGATAAGGTTACGGTGACATAACCACAGACCGAAAGTGGGAAGATCTGGGTAGCGAGCGCATTTATATCCATGTGTCAACAAAACTTTCAAGATGACTTACAGAAAAAACAAACCTTGAATTGGTTTGTTATGATCGAGCAACCTCCGGTGGATATGATGAAGGATAGGATAAGCTGGATGGCCTAGACCCTTGTCTGGGGATGGGGAGGGGGGGGGGGGGGGGGGGGGGGGAGTCACAGCTATCTAGTATTGGTTTGCATCTCCGTCCAGCAGAGCGATTCATCAATTTGTATGCAATCCCTCGCTTGGACGTTAAAGTGGTGTCCTGTCGGCCAGCATTAGTTGGTGGACATTAAAGATCCCATGGTGTCCTTCGCGAAGACTTGGCGAGCTATCGCCAGCACCCTGAACAGATTCCTAATTCCTACCCTGCTTGACTTCATGAATCGGAGTGGCGATCTGACCAGGATGGTGGGCTCGTAAATTATTTGGCAGCACCAACGCTCTGCATTGGGCAGGGTACATGATAGTGACGATGTAGGAAAAGGTGCAAAGGCAGAACGCCGCATTCGTTTTGAGACAGCGTGAGCAAGCTGCCGTTGCCTGTGTACGTGACAGCCCTGAGTTGGGGTTTCCTGGACAGACTTCCAGAAATCTTAGGCAGGACAAGAATGGTGGAGATCATGTCTTTGTGACTTACCAAGCAGATAAGGTCCAGCTCTCTTGCTACCCTGAAGCGCTCCACCAAGCCGCTTCACCTTACTGGGTGCCTTTTCCCCCGGCTCGGCCCTTCGCTTCATCTCAGCACCTGCAGTGTTAAAAAGAGCAGAGGATGAAAGACCCGACACTAAAGGTGAGGGACACAAAGCATAAATTACAAGGGGTCACGTATTATATACTGTATTATTACTGTTGTACAGGGTTATGGGGGAACTACAGTGAAATGGAAAAACAAAGAAGAGAAGGGAGGATGGGTGTGTATGTGTGTGTGAGAATTTGGAGAGGAAAAGGGAACACCAAGGGAGTAAACTTTATAAGGCTTTCAGTAGTACGCCGCCTGCCGCCCAGCCCCACGCCGCCTGTCGCCCACCCCACGCCGTTATGTCGCCCACCCCACGCCGCTGTCGCCAGCACCCCACGCCGCCTGTCGCACCAGCCCCACGCGCCGTCGCCCAGCCCCACGCCGCCTGTCGCCCAGCCCACGCCGCCTGTCGCCCAGCCCCACGCCGCCTGTCGCCCAGCCCCAACGCCGCCTGTCGCCCACACGCGCCCAGCCCCGCCCTGTCGCCCAGCCCCACGCGCCTGTGCCCAGCCCCACGCCGCCTTCGCCCAGCCCCACGCCGCTGTCGCCAGCCCACGCCGCCTGTCGCCCACCCCACCCCAGCTGTCGGCCCAGCGCCCACGCCGCCTGTCGCCCAGCCCCACGGCCTGTCGCCAGCCCCACGCCGCCTGTCGCCCAGCCACGCCGCTGTCGCCCAGCCCCACGCCGCCTGTCGCCCAGCCCCACGCCGCCTGTCGCCCAGCCCACGCGCCTGTCGCCCAGCCCCACGCCGCCTGTCCGCCCACGCCCCACCGCCGCCTGTCGCCAGCCCCACGCCGCCTGTCGCCCAGCCCCACGCCGCCTGCCGCCCAGCCCCACGCGCCTCAGTCCCCAGCCCGCCTTCGCCAGCCCCACGCCGCCTGCGCCCAGCCCACGCCGCCTGCCGCCCCAGCCCACGCCGCCTGCCCGCCCACCCACAGCCGCCTGCCGCCCAGCCCCACGCGCCTGTCGCCCAGCCCCACGCCGCCTGCCACCCCACCCGCCTTCGCCCAGCCCCACGTCGCCTGCCGCCCGCAGCCCCACCCGCCTGTCGCCCAGCCCCACGCCGCGGCCCAGCCCACGCCGCCTCGGCCCAGCCCACGCCGCCTGTCGCCCAGCCCCCACGCCGCCTGTCCGCCCAGCCCACCCGCCGCTGCCGCCAGCCCCACGCCGCCTTCCCCAGCCCCACCCGCCTGTCGCCAGCCCACGGCTGCGCCCAGCCCCACGCCGCTGTCGCCCAGCCCCACGCCGCCTGCGCCCAGCCCACGCCGCCTGTCGCCACCCACGCCGCCTGTCGCCCAGCCCCCCGCTGTCGCCCGCCCGCACCCGCCTGTCGCCCAGCCCCACGCCGCCTGCGCCCAGCCACGCCGCTGTCGCCCCCACCGCCGCCTGTCGCCAGCCCCACGCCGCCTGTCGCCAGCCCCACGCCGCCTGTCGCCCAGCCCACGCCCGCCTGTCGCCCAGCCCACGCCGCCTGTCGCCAGCCCACGCCGCCTGTCGCCAGCCCCACCCGCCTGTCGCCCAGCCCCACGCCGCTCCGCAGCCCACGTCGCCCAAGCCCCACGCCGCCTGTCGCCCAGCCCCACGCCGCCTGCCGCCCAGCCCACGCCGCCTGCCGCCCATCCCCACGCGCCGCCGCCCGCCCGCCTGTCGCCCACCGCCCGCTGTCCCCAGCCCCACGCGCCTTGTCGCCCAGCCCCACGTCCGCCCTGCCCCTTCACCCCAGCCGTGTCGCGCAGCCCCACGCCGCCTGTCGCCCAGCCACGCCGCCTGTCGCCCAGCCCCACGCCGCCTGCGCCCAGCCCCACCGCCTCGCCCAGCCCCACGCCGCCGTGTCGCCCAGCCCACGCCGCCTGCCGCCCACCCCACGCCGCCTGCCGCCCCACCCACGCCGCCTGCCGCCCAGCCCCACCCGCCTGCCCCACCCGCCCTCCGCCCACCGCGCCTCCCCACCCGCCGCCTGTCGCCCAGCCCCACCGCCGCCGTGTCGCCCAGCCCCACGCGCCTGTCGCCCAGCCCCACTCGCCTGCCGCCCAGCCCCACGCCGCCTGCCGCCCAGCCCCACGCCGCCTGTCCGCCCCAGCCACGCTGCCGCTGCCCAGCCCCACGCCGCCCTGCCCGCCCAGCCCCAGCTCGCCGCCTGCCCCAGCCCCACGCCGCCCAGCCCCACGCTGCCTGCTGCCCAGCCCCACGCCGCCAGCCCCACGATGCTGTTGCCCAGCCCGACGCCGCCCAGCCCCGACCGACCGTGCCGCCCAGCCCCACGCCCTGCCGCCCAGCCCCACACATCCCCAGGTCGACGCTTGCTGCCCTTTCCTACACCGCCTGCTCTCCACTGCCTCTACCCCTCGCAATGTTAAAAGAGGGTGATCACTGAAAATATCTCATCATTGAGCATGACAGGACAAGTGATCGCCGTCCCATGTCCCCCGTATCAAAGGAGGTCACAGAACTCTACGAAGCCGCGTGGCAAGGTCACTCAGATCAGTTTATCGGGTTTAACCTCGAACACGGCTCGTAGTTGTTGTCCGGACAACAGATCATGTTCCGCCTCATCAAAACCCAGATGCTCTCCCATCAATACACCCGTGAATGGTGTCCGAGAGCTCAAGCGATCAGAGGGAGAAACATAGGGAAAAGGATCCTCCAGTGTCAAGTGGGAACATAAATAAAGGAGAAAAGTCAGCGACGCGTCCATTCAGTCCCCTTACTTGATCGTCTTCCACTCGTCAGGTTGTCCACGCGGACAGAAACTTCTACATCCCGACAAGACCCCACGCGTCGAGGGTCTCAAATGAAGGACCCACGGCGAGCCGAAGATTGCTCGGAGTAATCACAGTACATCCGTTTCCGACTTGACCCGTCGTCTCGGCACACTCGGTCCTCCTTTGTTGTTCCCGCCACAAGGGGGCGCCCAAACGGACACGACGTCTTTTTACCTCATTGTGTTGTTGTTGTTTTTTTTCCTTTTTGACAAGTCTATTGATATATCACAAGTACGCGACAAGATGTGTTGTGATGAGAAAAACACAAATAAAATTACCTTTTCGTTTTTAAAGCGAACGCGCCGTTTAACTCTGGGTGGTGTATGATCAGACCCTCGGACGGCGTGCTGTTGTCTTTGAGGAGCGTTTAAAACGCCTCACGACGTGAATTTGTTTCACATCCTTCACAGGACCTGGAGATAAGGAATCCTCAAATTTAACATCAACATTAAAATAGTAATCGGTCGACGGGCGTCGTGGTGTTTCGGTCAAATTATATAAATAATAATAATAATAAATATTAATTAATATTATCACCACTACGAGTTCCTTTTTACAGGAATCTTGATGCAGGAGGAGGAGGAGGAGGAGGCGGCGATGAGGCCCATCTCAGTGTGTGAGTGTCACCAATCCAATGGTTGTTGTTTATCCATGTTCTACTCTTTTTAAAAAAAATGCTGAACTCGATCGAGGAAGCAGTTCGTTCCAGGATGGGTCGAACAAGCCGAAGAAGAAGAAAGAAACGACAGAAGGAAAGATCGTCACGTGAGTGATGTGCACTGTGTCGTCAATCACCTGACTCATTCCTCACTCCGTGAAAACCTTAACAAATAACACCAGGTGGGGTTCACTCAGCCCGTCATCCTTCCCAGGTCGTCGGCAAAATGAGTACCGGCTTACTAGTAACGGGGGCACTGCATCCGTGCTTCCGGAAAATGATGCAACCAACAGCCACAGGCTGCATACGAAACAACAACAACGACGAGGTCAGCCTCTTCGTGGCCAGACCTCCGATGGGCTCCGTCTACCTGTCACACACACACACACAACAATTAAACACACACCCACACACACACACACACACACACTACACACACACACACACCACATCACACGACACACACACACACACGAACCACAAACGCACAAGACACACACACACAACACACAACACACACACACACGACACACGACAACACACACACAACACACACGCACAGACAAAGACCCACACCACGAACACACAGCAACACACAACACACGACAGACACAGCCACACCACACCGCAAGACACCTCCGCACACCTCACACGAACTACACACACACATGCCACAGACAGCACAACGCACAGACACACACCACCCGCACAGACACACCACAACACACACACAACACACAGCACAGACACACGACTCACCCACAGCACACGAACACACACACACGCCACACACGACCACCCGCCACAAACACACACAACACCTCACACACACACACGAACACAGAACCACTGCACAGACAACACACACACACACACGCACAACACTCAGACACACAACACCAAACGCCAACACACCCACACACACAAACGCACAGACACTCACACACCACACACACAACACACAGACACACACGCACAGACACTCACCACACACACCCACACAACACCACACACACAGACCACACCCACAAACACACACACACACAACACATACACACCACACTACCTTCTCATAAACGGTTGGGCAGAAATTCACCAACTGGTAGTTATGATCACCACCTGGCAAGAAGATGCGAGCATGAAAAGAGCGGGGTCCAAGGGTCAAATCCCCCAAAAATACATTTATGGGCACATTTTATTTTCTGCAATCAACATTGAAGGGGGGGGGGGGGGGGCATGAAACTCTGTTACGATTTTTGGGTTTGACCCCGATTCATGCCCCAAGTGGTGAGGACTTAGGGTCCACAGGGGGTCAAAACAAGATTTTTCGTCTTGTCACACGCCCAACTTATCCACCAAGTTTTGTCCGAATCCGTCCACACTTTTTGAGATATCCTGCACAGACAAAGGTGAATACCTAACCACCGTCCACCTTCTGTGGCAGAGGGAATGAATAAAGTGTGTGTGTGTGTGTGTTGTGTGTCTGTTGTCTGTGTGTGTCGTGCGTGTGTGTGTGTGTGTGTGGTGTGTGTGTGTGTTTGTTGTGTGTGTGTGTGTGTGTGTGTGTGTTATTGTACGCCATTCACAGTTTCAATGCAAACTGAGTTAGCCGCTCGCTTTTTTTCTTGCTAATTATCACCCGTCATAATTTGCAAGACCTGAAGCAAGGAAGCGTGGAAGCATCTTTTTGACTGACCACAGGTGAAATGACCGATCACCCTCCCTTTCAGCAGGTACAAACACCATCATGATGAAAGCGGGCTTCAAGAAGTTTCTCTACCCAGAGCTTTGTTGTTCGGCTTTGCTGAGATCTGACCTCTTGTGTGTCCATCAAGTCAGTGTACCTCCTTGCGGTTTCGATGAGCACTCGGACAAGCTCTTCAGTCAACGTGAGCAATGCTCGGAAGTTTTGTGTCAACTTGTTCCCGGACAGCATTTTAGGAACTCCCCTAAGTGCTGCTTGCGATGTTTCCTCAAGCCCTGCGTTGGACATGAGTGTTCCAACTGCACCACCGAAGCTCATAAGCGCGGTACATTCCACCCAGACGAGGAATGAAGGTTTTGAACATGTCTGGATAATCCCATTTCACGTTCACCTTGAGGCGATACGGCTGCTCGGCGTTGCTGAACAACGTGAATGTCTGGCCAGTTCAATGAGTAAGCCTTTCGTCCTCCACCGTTGCAGTCATCATATGATCAGGATCGTATGGTCGCACGTCGATCAGTGTGCACCGCCTTGGTAGGAGGTCTGATTGACCGGCCAGTTTCTCGAGCATGTTTTCCGTTGCAACCACTGAACTCTGGGTTGTTGGGAACACTTGCTATTTTCATGAGGAATAGCAAGTCCGTTTATTTTGCTCTCAGTGCTGAGACTCATTGCCATGCCAACAGATGCAATGTAAGAATGGAATGTTTAGCTTCATTATGTGGCATGTCTGCCTTCTTGTTAGCTCCGTCACCGAAGGTGTATGTAGGTTTTGTACAGTGCGTTCAGAAAGTGTTTGCACCCCTCGACATTTGTCCCATTTTGTTGTGTTACAGCCTGAATTTACAATGGATTAAATCTAAAAAAAATTATGTCACCGATCTACACAAAATACCCCATAATGACAATGTGAAACATGTATTTAGAAATCTTTACAAATGAATTAAAAATGAAAAGCTGAAATGTCCTGAGTCAATAAGTATTCAACCCCTTTGCTGTGACACTCCAAATTGAGCTCAGATGCATCCTATTTCCTTTGACCATCCTTGAGATGTCTCCACAACTTGATTGAAGTCCACCTGTTGCCAATTCAATTGATTGGACATGATTTATAAGGAAACACACCTTTCTATATAAGGTCCCACAGTTGACAGTGAAAGTCAGGGCAGAAACTCTGCCATGAAGTCCAAAGAACTATCCGTAGAACTCCGATATAGAACTGTGAGGAGGCGTGGATCTGGGGAACGGTATAAAACAATTTCTAGAGTGTTCAACGTTTCCAACAGCACAATGAGCTCCATCATTAGGAAATGGAAAGAATATGAAACTACCCAGACTCTTCTTAGAGCTGGCCGTCCGACCAAACTGAACAACCGGTCAAGAAGCACCTTCGTCAGGGAGGTGACCAAGAACCCAATGACCACTCGGACAGAACTACAGAGTTCCTTTGCTGAATTGGGAGAACCTGCAGGAAGGACAACAGTCTCTGCAGAACTTCACAAATCTAGACTTCATGGAAGAGTGGCCAGACGGAAACCACTCCTGAGAAAAAGGCACATGACAGCACACCTTGAGTTTGCAAAAAGGCGCGCGAAACACTCAGAGCTTGAGGCAAAAGATTCTGTGATCTGATGAGATGAAAACTGAACTCTTTGGCATGAATTAAAAGCGCTATGTCTGGTGGAAACAAAGCACAGCTCATCACCCTTCTTACACCATCCCTACCATGAAGCATGGTGGTGGCAGCATCATTATATGGGGATGCTTTTCAGCGGCAGGGACTGGGAGACTTGTAAGGATAGAGGGGACAATGAATGGAGCCAAATCCTTGATGAGAACCTGCTTCAGAGTGCAAAAGACCTGAGACTGCAGTGAAGATTTATGTTCCAACAGGACAATGACCCCAAGCATACAGCCAAAGCAACACTGGAACGGCTTCAGAACAAGAACAATGAAAGTCCATGAGTGGCCCATCCAAAGCCGAGACTTGAATCCCATTGAGAATCTGTAAAAAGACTTGAAGATTGCTGTTCACTGCCAATCCCCATCCAATTTGACAGAACTTGGGCAAATCTACAAAGAAGAATGGGAGAAAATCCCCAAATCCACAAGTGCAAAGCTGATACAGACATACCCAAGAAGACTCGAAACTGTTATCGCTGCCAAAGGTGCTTCTACAACGTATTGACTCAAGGGGGTTGAATACTTATTGACGCAAGACATTTCAGCTTTTCATTTTTAATTAATTTGGAAAAACTTCTCAAAACATGTTTTCACTTTGTCATTGTGGGGTATTTTATGGAGATCTGTGACAAAAATATTTAAATTTAATCCATTTTAAATTCAGGCTGAAACACAACAAAATGGGACAAAAGTCGAGGGGTGTGAATACTTTCTGAAGGCACTGTGCTCACCTGTTTGTTTGCCTCTGAGCAGGATATCTCAAAAAGTTATGGACGGATTCGGACGAAACTTGGAGGACAAGTTGGGTGTGTGACAAGGACGAACTGATTATATTTTGGTGAAGATCCGGATCCGACTATTAGAATTTTTCAAGTGATTATTCACCATTGAGAGATAGGGCCATAAACGATATATAGCACGATATCTCAATAGTCGTAGACGGATCCAGATGAAACTTGGTGAATGTTTTAGGTAGGTGATAAGAACAAGCCGATTAGATTTTGGTTCAGGTCTGGATTCAGATCCAGCTTTAACAGTGGGATACAAAACGTAAACTGTTCAACCTGGTGGAGGTATGTGCTCCACCGAATGCCGTTCTAGTTCTCTCTGGTGTAGGGGTTGCAAGCTTTCTCGGTAAACTTCCGTAATTATTTTCTACAACCTTTATAATCAATATTTTACTTCAAATGAATTTTATACTTGAGCACTGTCAAACAAAATCGCCTTGATGACACTTTTCAAACCATTCCGTTTAGCAGTGATGTACTCGGACAAAATATGACGGCATTTTCCGTCATCACGACCAATCAAATTTTCCGCTTGCATACCTCACCCATGTCATTGTTTCTCAAGACTGCGCGTGTGTGGGGTAAGATGTTCTATGAACTCTCTAGTTGAAACCGAATTACAAACCTCCAGGTAGTTTATTTATTTAATTTCTTCTGCTCGACAATAAAAATGAAATAGCATTTAACCAAAATACTTCTGTTGGTGTCCCTCAGTGCATATGGTGACAATCCCCCCTCTCATACCCCCGCTGTCTCCCCACCGATAGATCCTTATTAATGTATTTAACCTGTTAAGCTCCTGGATTTTATATTCGTGTTTAGATTGCCATGAAATAAATTTCCTATTGGGGAAAAGGAAAAAACATCAACGTACCGGATTCCAAGTACAGACCGGTGTCTGTACATCACAATGCCGATAGCTCGTAAATAGGTGCCGATAAAAGAACAAAATCTTCATTGTTGATGTCACATCTGATGAGATCGCTGAATCTCGCATCGACGTGTGCGTGCCAACGCAAGATCGGTACCCTCACGGTTGTGAGGTCACACTTTGACGCAGATAATGGCCAGTGACCTGCCCATCAATTCCTTTCTCGTTTTGCCAGTTCCACATTCCCATGTCTTGAACGTCTCCACTCGTGACTGAACCGTGCCGGAACCATAAATACTGGATCAGACCAACCTATGATTACAAACTACACTTTATTTCCTGCAAATTGTGTGAAGGAAGCCTGAGCCACCTGGAACCTTACGTGAACTTGGCACGGTGGATGAGGAAGCAAGGATTCACGGGAGCTCCTCTTTGTCCGACGACGTTTGTTGGTAGGATATTCCTGCGGTACCTTTGATGTTCCAAATCTTGCAAGTTGTTGGTTGCAGCATTCATCTTATAATAATACCTTGTCATTACAACCCGTGGTCGAACTCGTGCGTTTTTGTGTCAACTTTATAAATGTGATAATTGTGTCTACCTTTGCTTTTCAGGAACAGGGAGGGGGCTTGCAGCTACGAAAACAATAAAGGTGAGCTCGCACATTCTCCACATCCACATCTTTTCACCAGAATTTGACAAAGTCGAGCTGTGTCATTTGCATACCTTGCGTAAATGGTTTGAATAATGGTCATGAAAATTTCATTCATCGCCAGTCTGTCCGAGCAACTTCACCCAGGCAAAAATGCCGCAGTCAGAACTATAATATATGATAGTCGTACTTTCATATACTAGAGTTGGTAACAGTCCTACTACAGTAGTCTGCAGATAATTACTATAGGAAAGGAATGCTAGTTTTGCCTGGGCAGGTACTGCCTCCGTGGTTCCTGTCAGCATCGTCTCATGTGATGGACGGAACCACACCCAAATCATAAAGAATTCAAATGTAGTAGAGTTTGTGTTGAAACTGATTTTGCAGAAGCGTCATCACTTCAGATGACATCACAAATGGCCATTAATATATATATATATATATATATCATTTTAACCTGCATCATAGATTCACCTCACAGATTCCATTGCAAATCCATCTCATGTGCTGAAACCTTTTCTTTCTTTTTTATCAGTAGCAGCCATGTTCGCCAATCACTGCAAAACAGGCAATCACGCAAAAGGCCAATACTTGTGACGACCACACACGATCAAGTTTCACCATTCCGTGATGGGCTTTAAGAGTGTCCCATTCCCGAAATAAACATTTCTGACTTTGAGCACATCACCTCAACCGATAACGTCCTGCGGACGTGGCTTATCGGAACCTCACACTGGCCACCACAATTACTTCCTGCTTTGCAAAAAGTTGCGTTCTTTTTTGAAATATTTAGGTGGCAGCATAACCGAGACCAAAGACTGTGTTGGGCACAGTTTGAGGTGGTTTGTCCTTTCGGGATTGATCCTGCCGATCAACATGAACCTCGTCTGCGTACGTGTCTGCACAAATTTCATCAATTTCAATAACGCATACAGAGGGAGCGTGAGAGGTCCTCTACATCTCTATATTACACATTCAAGAAGGATTGGGGGTGGAAGGGGTGAGGTGTAGAGAAAGACTGGATAAATTGCGAAAAAGAAGAGAAGCGGAAAGAGTAAGAGAGGAGAGAGGATGACATTTGAGGCGCGAGGGAGGAGGGGACTCGGATATTATGCCGGTTTTTGAGTATGTAATATTTATCACAAAATAATATCTACACCAGGGCTGGCAGGATATTTGAGATCTAGAGCAATGCACACTCGCCTGTCAGCTGTCTTGTTTAATTATATATCAGCCTTTGTACCACACAAGTGACTGCTTCCTCATTCGGCGCTTTCATGATATTCATCTTGTTTTAGTCCAATGATCTTCTCGTCGCTTTACCAAAGAGATTTCTCATCACCGCAGACACTGTTCTGCAGAGCTACCTTGGCGATTACATTGTACGGTGAGTTTCCATTCTAAATCATTGGGGTATTTCACATAGGGAATTGTTATGGGTCCGACGTTCCTATTTCTTGTTTCGGTTAATAAAAAGATAGGCACTTGTTGTCGTAGCTTTACTTCACTCGTTCTTGACGAATCCATATGTCAGTAATTATTGTGTCGCTTGAACTCCTCTATTACACTGAGGGTTAATACATTATTACTTTGACAGATCAAAGCTGCATCTCACCCCTCTCCAAGCTGTTTGTATCTTCCTGGTGTCCGAGTTGTGGTTTTCACACACTTCTGTTGAACCTCAGAAGATCACACCAGGCCTCGACTCAGTAATTCCTGACCTCATGCACTACAACTTCAATTCTTTCTTCGATACGCCAAGCATCTGTTCTCAGAAAGACTCGACTGGAGCATCAAGGCCATTGCAAGCTGGTTTTTGGAAGCCGTACCTCTTCGTTTTGCCTAACTCTTATTCATGCCCGGCGTTCTTCACGCAGCAACTCTGTGACACGCTCCCACCCGTGCTGTCCCACCGTGCCACCGAGCAAACGAGTTTCGTTCAAGTGGCGTTTAGAAGTGCCTGGCCCTTCATCACCTCGATACAGCCATTGTTCACTCGTCCCGTGTCGAGTATTTTTACGTTCCGCGCCTTCCTTTGGGCATGGGGAACGGTCAATACACGGTCGGTGTATATGCAACCCCTCCCAGCACCTCTCTTAACTGGAGGCACCACTGGGGATTTTGCTCTGGCTCCACTCCTTGATCTGCTCAATCACAGTCCCACTGCACAAGTAAGCCTGGATTGAGAGATAATTTTTTATTTTTAAAAAAACTTCTTAATCCTTTAAATTTTGTTCTAGAGAAATGATTGAAGACATTTATAATTGGGACACAAAAATTACATTCATTGGATATAAATGGTAATACCACCAGATGGGACAATAAGAGTTCATTTGCATCCTGTGGTTGAAGTGGTTTGGTTGATTTTTTCTTTAAAAAAAAAAATAATAATAACCCCCACAATCACACCAGTTTGGCATTTTATGCCAGAGGAGGATTAAACTGGACTTTTGGACAGTTATTTCGTTTTAATTACCTACTAAGAACATCCTGGGTTCGATCCCTTCTTCAATGGCACTATGATCACACCACTGGCACTTGGTGAATGATGTCACACCACCAGCACTTGGTGATTTAAAAAAAATGTATTCGTATGCAACCTGACAGAGCCTGGTGTTGGCTTAGTGATTAGGGTGGTGGCTTGGGATCCTCGGGATCCTGAGTTCGAGCCCCGCTGGCCACTGAATTAACATCAGGGGGGGTTAACTCAGCCTGTCATCCTTCCGAGATCGGCGAAATGAGCACCAGTATACTGGTAGTTATCCCTGCGTGTCGAAGGCGACTAAAGGGTTGGCGTCAGGAAGGGCATCCGGCCGTAAAAACATTGCCACAAGAAAGGGTACCATGATTGGAGCCCGCAAAAAGCTGACCCCTGCTCAGGGAAAAAGACTTTAAAATGGTGTGACTGATTTGTATGCAACCTGTGGCTACTTGGCTGCATCATTTTCTGTGGGCGTGGCTGTGCCGCTGATGCAATGCCCCCTGTTACCATCATGATCATTTCTCTGACATCAGAAGGATGACAGAGTCAACCCACCTGGTGTTAGTGAAATGGTTTTACAGGGGCTTGAACTCAAGACCCTAAGATCTTTAGCCAGCCACCCTAACCGTTAAGCAACACCAGGTTTACTTGGTGAATGATGTCACACCACCAGACCTTGGTGAATGATGTCATACCACCGGAATTGTGAATGATGTCATACCACCGGAACTTGGTGAATGATGTCATACCACCGGAACTTGGTGAATGATGTCATACCACCGGAACTTGGTGAATGATGTCATACCACCGGAACTTGGTGAATGATGTCATACCACCGGAACTTGGTGAATGATGTCATACCACGGACTTGGTGGATGAGGTCACACCACCAAACTTGGTTAATGTTTGGTACAAATTTAGAATACCAGGTTTTTCATCGAAATTTTGCAGTCTAATTGTTTAGAACACAACGGCACCAGTTTAGTTTATCTTGCCGTGTGCATCCAGGTCGCTGCAGGATATAATGAGCAGCGGGGCTGCTATGAGGTGCGGACACTTTCACCATGTGAGCGTTGGAAGCAGGCTTTTATCGCATACGGTGACCACAGCAACCACCAACTCTTGTTGGAATATGGATTTGTGACGTCACCGAATCCCTACAGCTTGTTGCCCTTACATGCAGGTCAGTTCTGCTTGAACAGGCTCACGGCACGGGGATAGCCGACCAATCTCCCGAGAGCGACCCAGAGATCTTAGAAGTTGCGCTTTTGCCTTCGTGGAGCTAGGTCCACGCTGTTTTTCATAATGTGTTTTTATTGTATGTGGGGTGGCCTGGTAGAGATTGGAGGTGTCAGTGGTGTTGAGTCTCTGTTTGAACTGTAAAAGCTGTGGGTGCTGTCCACAGCAGAGCTGTGAAAGGTGTACACGATCAGACATGGGGAGTAATTTCTTTGTGTCGTCAATGGGTGGAGGTTTGGTGCCCAGGATACTGTTTGGGTCTAGGTTATGTGTTTATGGTGATGTGCGTATGGATGTGTTTTTTGCAGTTGTCATTGATTGGTGGGGGGGGATGTTTTTAAGGATGTCGTTGTCAAGCTTTGTGGTGTAATCTTAATGTGTCCAGAGGTCTGTGGATGGTTGGACATGTGATTAGGGTTGGCACTTGCAGCCGTAAGCAATTGCGCACCTCTCATGTCCAAGTGTTCTTTGATTGATTTTGCCTGTGTGTGTCGGCGCTCGATGGTTGTTGTTAATGTGTAACCTGTCACAATGCGAAGGGCTTTGTTTTGTATGGTCTCTAAGGTGTTCAGATGTGTGTTTGATAGGTTGGAGGCTCAGGATGAGCTGGCATAGTCAATGACTGATCCAATGTACTGTTTGTATTCAGTGATGTTTCTTTGTGGTGTCCGAAGTCGATGCCTGTGAGTGCCCCTCTGAGTTATCCATTATGGGTTGCATACGACTCTCATGGGACTTGGAGTTCAAACTGTTATTGCTGTCATACAGGGGCACAAGTTCGCATCATGAAGCACTCTCGTTATTTGTAAGAGACATAAGAATTGGTGGTTGTTCACTCACTTTAATCCAAAACATCTCATACGACGAGTAAGACTTGGAATTGCACTTGTCGCCATATTGGTTCGGTAAGTGTGAAGTGAACGCAGCATGTGCAGCACAGGCCAAACAACCTCTTTCTGTGTGTTGAGTTTGCCATCTCTGGATCCTTGTGGCTTTGTTATTGAGTGTCAGCCCTTTCACATCTGTCCTTGTGTGTTCTCCACCAGAAGATGAGCTCGCAGTTTTTGTGGCAAATCGGTTGGAAAAATCCTTGCAGAAGAACTTGATGGCGTTGGTGGAGAGAGGTCTTGACAGGTACTCTCTCACGTGTCTGGTTTTATTATTCAGCTTATTCGTGCATTGTTTTGACTTGTTGCCTACCTCTTTAACAATGTAGCTGTTTGATGAGTGTAGCAGTTCAAGCTGTTTCCCACAAATCAAGATATTGGGTGAAACTTGGTTAGCAGGGTTCCTTGGGGCCCCCACTGTCTTTTTATTTTCTCTCATTTCCTTTGACAGAGACATGACTATCGGTGCCGGGGGTCTTTCTTGGAACCTTCAAGTTGTCCTTCGTGCATTAGCCCTGAAGCCACACTATCGGTAACAATAGTACCTGTAACCAAGTGTGGCATATATTTTGCATTGCACATTGAAAGAAAAATCAACTCTTGATGTGGTAAACATCTCGATCGAATCTTGTGGATAGAAAATGTCAAATCTCTTGAAGCCTTTGAGGTCTATTGAAAAGAGTATCAACATGATTCAGCAGCTTGCTGCCGACTGTTGTTGGTTTAATGATGCATGTGCGTGGGTTTTATTTTTTCTTCAGGATTTCTTTCGGGGACGTTGTGGTTGGGCGTTCTGTGCCCACCTCCATGCAGGCAATGGCGACCAAGCTAGCATTCCAGCTGTGTGAGCAATTGGTTAATGATCGACGTCAACGACTGACTAAGGTACAGACAGCAATGAGTGTAGGAGTGCCATGGCACTGCACAAAGCATTAATCTCATAAAATGGTTTGCAGTGCATCGTGTTGGTTTTCAGGTATTAAAGTATACCTGTTGTGCCCGTACCAATGTAAACAGTGCACCTGTTGTGCCAGTACCAATGTAAAAAATGCACCTGTTGTGCCATTACAGTGTTAAAGTGCACCTGTTGTGCCACCACAGTGTTAAAGAGCACCTGTTGTGCCACTGCAGTGTTAAAGAGCACCTGTTGTGCCAGCACGGTGTGAAAGCACACCTGTTGTGCCAGAATGGTGTTAACGTGCACCTGTTGTGCCAATGCGGTGTTAAAGTTCACCTGTTGTGTCAGTGTGGTGTTAAAGTGCACCTGTTGTGCCAGCACGATGTTAAAGTGCACCTGTTGTACCAGTGTGGTAAAGTGTGCTGAGATTGGGAACTTAGTATATATTATAGCAAGCAGTGTGCGTGATGGTGAGTGTTTGTGTGAAACTCTGCTTTAAGTATGGCATCTTTTCAGGTACCACATGGAGAACGGCGACATGAGGCAACAAATTCGGTCATCACCTTGCTCACAGAAGAACTGGAAATTCTACAGCAATGTTTGTCACTGCCCAATGTGGGTGTACAGAACAGCCTCTAGCAGGCCTTAAAATGTCGGACAAACAAACACAAGGTCTTACCCACATGCACTCAACAACTAATTCATGTTTCAAGAAAAAAGAAATCAGGTTGGAGAACTTGTCAAATTGAAGTTTTCAAGTAATGTGCTGAAATTATAAAAAATTTTGATCGTATTTTGTACCCAACAATTTTTGGATTACCGCTTCAAAATGTCGGTTTTTGTATTCATAAACTTGTGTTCCTCCGCATGTTTGGTTCCTCCGCATGTTTGGTTCTCTGCAGTATATTTTTGTACATATATCAACCTCCCCCCTCCTCCTTCATCAACAAAACTGAATGAAAATACCGCAGTTCATTTCCTAAATTGATTGTTTTTCCTGATGTGGGCTGAGAATCGTGATTTGGGATTATACCTCGACCTGCCAGCAGAAGAATCAGAACTAGATATCTGCGTTCAAAAAGTGATCACCAAGAGTAGGCCTCCCCCAGTTAAGGCTTACCCTTGACAAACGCCCACGATTTACCTTTCACCCGTGATTCAATGATGGCCATATTTTCTTTGGACCACCTTATGACCTGAACATTCAACATTTAGGGATAGAGTGTAAATAAAGAAAGCGTGTCCCCATCTCCAATCTATCCATAAAACTCAACATCCTGAAAATCAGAGGAAAATTATTCTTCAAGTTATAATCAAAAAGGTCACAATCCGAAATTTTTGTTAATTAGGTCACAATCCGAAAAAAGTATGTCAAGTACACAAATCAAATGTCAGGTGCACAACTTCAGTGCTGGTACACTATTATGATGCAAGAGCATCTTGAAAGGCCAAGCAGTCTTTGAGATTCTGCGTTGGCAAAATTGAGCGGACAAAAGAAAATCCCATTTTTTTTTCATACCGCATTTGACCTTGACCTTTAACCACGGTGTAAACCATCTAGAGAGGGCAGTTTCATTCCGATCGGATATGCCTTGGTCGAGTTGTGGTGAAAAATGTTAAATTGTCTATAATTGGGTCATGACCTTAAAAATTAGGTCAAAGTCAAATTTTTATGTCGACCCAAAATACATTGTATTCCTATTATTGATGCAAAATTTCATTCTGAAAGTCCTCGGACATCGGCAGAAAAAAGGGATGAAATCTTAAATGGTGATTCAACACTCTTAGGGGTGCAAGACATTGACCTTTAACCCGGAGGGTATGATGTAAATTAAGAGTAAATGCAGCTTGCTCTAGGCTATCTAGGGAGGGCACTTTTGTTCCGATCGGAGAGTCCTCAGTCGAGTTTTATTTAAAAATGTTAAAATGTCTAATTAGGTCATGACCTGAAAAATAGGCCAAGGTCAAACAATTACATCAATCCCGCGTACTTTCTAGTCACATTATTGATGCAAAATTTCATTCTAAAAGTTCCAGCCGGCTCTGAGATACAGCTTGGGAGTGTTGGAAAATGGGAGTGTTGGGAGTGCAGAAAAAAGTTTTTTTTTCTTCTTACAATTCCTCTAAATGGTGGTTTAGTACTCCTATGGGTCTAAGAAACTCTGTGGTACCATTCCAAAAAAAAAGTAGAAACAAACTACAGCAGCAACTAGAGGGGAGCACTCAGAAGAGTGCAAAACTCCGCCGCCAATACTGCTAGGTCACTCAAGTGAACCTGATATCCTATTCATTCAATTTGACGCTCACAGTGCTCACAGAGTTATAGTTTGCAATTTTCCCTTTTACTTTTAACTTTTACATACTCAATTCATTCGTCATAACTAGATTCCTTGAGACAGAAATTGATTTTACGTGGGTATATCCACCTGAAGTTCCAAAATCAGCCGCAATTATAATTTTGGCATGTTTTTTTGTGGAAATCACTTATAACATGTAGAAATGCAAAAAAAAAAAATCAAATATTTTTCAAAATGGCCAAAACGGATCACACTCTACTGAACCACGATTGAATAAACTAAACTAGATCGACGCGGCATGTAGAAATGGCAAAAAAAAAATCGAAATTTTGTTGAAAAAAAAGTTGCAAAATTTTCTGGTTTTTTTTCTCTAACAATTTTTTTTTGGGGGGGAGGGGGGTTGGAAATCACTTAAAACATGTAGAAATGCAAAAAACAAAATTCAAATATTTTTTCAAAATGGCCGCCATAGCGGCCATATTGAACTTTGGACCAAGTCCAAAATCTAATGGCATGATCCTTGGACCATACCTAATCCCCCCACCAAGTTTTGTCGAGATCCGTCGAGGAGTTTTTCCGTAATACTGTTCACAAACAAACAAACAAACAAATAAACCAATGTCACCCGTAGGGTGATCCGTATCTTGCCAAAAGGTGACCACGTGTGACTTCTTTAAGGTCACACTGAGGTGAACAGAGCTGCTATCCACCAGGAGCGATCCTTGAGGAATATCTGCCTACGAGAGATTCCGATGAGAATCGTTCTACAGAGTAACCATGAAAAATATGCGTTTGCCTCATAACGTCACCAAATGACGTCATAATGTCTCAAGCTTGATATATCTAGAAAGCACTCATCGAGGTGTTCAATTTGAGGTACTACACGATATGGTTCCTAAAACTTGAAAATTTGACCTTGGGGTCAAATATGTTTGACCTTAGGCGTTAACCATGAAGGTCAAGGCCAATCGCCACCAAAAATTAATCATCTGAATGCCAGACCATGAAATATATTCCCATGAAGTTTGAAGACGATCCGATCAAAATTACTCAAAAAATAAGGGTTTCGTCGACTCCCCTGATTTGGCGACA
>CM068967.1:14818455-14832905 GCA_035128595.1 Eptatretus atami | reverse complement strand
AGTTTAACTCTTTCTGTCCTATTCCAGGATGTATTGTTGCGGAAATGGGCCCTTAGTGGGTTATTAAATATAGGATTAGCCCAGACCCCCCCTTAAATGCATGTTTAGCCAGGTTGTTTGGTAATCGGACGTTACATGTGTGTCGGGAGGTGTAGCAGGCTGTCCATTGTTCATACAGTGGTGTTGTACCGAGAGGAGTCTTCTTCTTCCTTCCCCCCTCCTAACCAGCCCCCACCCAGCACCCTGACAGAATCAGTCAGCAAGACGTGCCAGCAAACATTGGCGGAGAGCTGTTGCAAACTCAAACGATGGACCAATCACATGCCCCCGGGGTGGTCGGAAAGGCCTGCCCCGAAAGGCAAGGAAGGAACTGCTTGGTCTGTCTGCGATCTGCTTGGCCATGAATCCAGCATGCAGGTATCCCCAGGTCATCCTGAGTCCAGCCACGGGCCTTTGACTGTCCTTGCTCCCTGCGCGGCTGGACCACGTCGTCTTTCATCCCGTCGATCCGCCTGCGGAGCCAACACCCAGATTTGGCCTGGTCTGGTGTACAGGCCAGGCCTGGATTCGCATACTGGACCTGTGGGGAGCCAGCTTGAACACCACCATAGATCTTTCTCTCTTGTGCCGTCGACCTCTGAGGGGCTGGACGCAGAGACTGCATGCGTGAGCAGTGCCGACAAAAGGACGTCGTCACGGCCATCTTGCCACGCCGCATGCGCGAGTGGTGCCGATAGGAGTACGAGCGCCATCTTGCCACACAGCGTGCTCGAGCTGGGCGCTTGAATCCAACGACATCGGCTTGTCACGAGCCGCATTCGTGCCTTCGACACTTTTCCTCTCTCCATGAGGCACCACCAAGTACTCCGTGTCTTGTCTGCATGTGTCCAGGCCTAAGGCCTATTGCTAGGGCTCCCTTCGAAACCCGTATCCGTAGCTCCTTAGATAAGAGCAGGTTATAGATTAAATTATAACATTGCCGTGAATGCTTTTGCTTGTGTCGTGCTCCCCGATGTGTCCACAATAAATCTGGCTGATTTATACGAGATTTGCCGCCTTGAATTTATCGTGCCGCGATGAGGAACAATCGCTCGATTGTATTAAAACCAAACGGGCTACGGACTGTGGCAGACTCGCTCGGTCTCTGACAAACCCAGTCTGCTATCCGGGTCTTATATCCCCAATTGGCAAGGCCCAGGGTACTTGTATCGTGATCTGAGGCGCGTGACCCGAGACCTGTGCCGAACTAGCCGGCGTTATAACCCCTGAGATGGCAGCTGCTGTCAAGCGCCGCCGAATCGTCAACATATGTGCTCTTCCAATAAACTATAACCCTCGGCCCTCCCATTTAAAACTCTCAAAATCCAGGCTGACTGCACACCTCCATTCCTTCGTTCCACTTCTAAACTGTGGAAACGTCTTCCAGGGGCTGTTCTTTCCCACTCTTCCATCCATGGTTTCAAGCAGGTGGTGCACCGCCATCTCACGTTAACTATCCTCCTTACCCACAATCTTTATTGCCTCCATTCAGCCTTCCTAACTCAGCTCTCTTATTGCAGGTTATTGTGTTTTCTTCCCTGAATTATCAAATGCAAGTCAATTCAAAAACCTGAAGATTCAAGTCTGAGCTATTCAGCCTTCCCCTATAGCATAAGCAGAAGGCTATTAACTCCGCCATCGAAGATGGACGGAGGTTACTGTTTCACCCCGTTTGTTATCTTGCCAAAACGAAGTTTTTGCAAGATATGTTAGTCAGTCTGTATGTTTATTATTTTTTTTTTATTATTTTTTTTTTTGTTGTTTGTTTGTTTGTCTGTAATCACGAAAAAAATTCTGCAGACCACAGTTTTCATTGGAAATTTTGTAACTTCCACATATCAGAGGCCTATGGGAGTCCTTTCAGGCCATAAAAATTTTGAAGGTCAAGGTCAAAGGTCAAGGTCACTTTTTCGCAAATCAGGGTAATCGACAAAACCCTTATTTTTGAGTAATTTTGATCGGATCGTCTTCAAACTTCATGGGAATATAGTTCATGGTCTGGCGCTCAGCTGATTAATTTTGGTGGCGATTGGCCTTGACCTCATGTGTTTTTTTTGTTTGTTTGTTTTTTTATTTTTTTTTTCTTGTAATCACGTATAAATCACTCTGCAGAGCCACATTTTTCATTGGAAATTTTTGTAACTTCGCATATCAGAGGCCTATAGAGGTCCCTTTCAGCGCATAAAATTTTGAAGGTCAAGGTCAAAGGTCAAGGTCACTTTGTGCAAATCAGGGGAGTCGACGAAACCCTTATTTTTTGAGTAATTTTGATCGGATCGTCTTCAAACTTCATGGAATATATTTCATGGTCTGGCATTAGCATGATTAATTTTTGGTGGCGATTGGCCTTGACCTTCATGGTTAACGCCTAAGGTCAAACATATTGACCCAAGGTCAAATTTTCAAGTTTTAGGAAACCATACGTGTATACCTCAAATTGAACACCTCGATGAGTGCTTTCTAGATATAATCAAGCTTGAGACATTATGACGTCATTTGGTGACGTTATGAGGCAAACGCATTATTTTCATGGTTACTCTGTAGAACGATTCTCATCGAATCTCTCGTAGGCAGATATTCCTCAAGGAGTCGCTCCTGGTGGATAGCAGCTCTGTCACCTCAGTGTGACCTTAAAGAAGTCACACGTGGTCACCTTTGGCAAGATACGATCACCCTACGGTGAATTGTTTATTTGTTTGTTTTTTGTTGTGAACAGTATTACGGAAAAAACTCCTCGACGGATCTCGACAAAACTTTGTGTGGGGGATTAGGTATGTCCAAGGATCATGCCATTAAGATTTTGGACTTGGTCCAAAGTTGAATATGGCCGCTATGCGGCCATTTTGAAAAAATATTTGAATTTTTGTTTTTGCATTTCTACATGTTTTAAGTTGATTTCCAACCCCCCTCCCCCCAAAAAAAAATTGTTTAGAGAAAAAAACCAGAAAATTTTGCAACTTTTTTTTCAACAAAATTTCGATTTTTTTTTTGCCATTTCTACATGCGCGTCGATCTAGGTTTAGTTTATTTCAATCGTGGTTCATTAGAGTGTGATCCGTTTTGGCCATTTTGAAAAAAAATATTGATTTTTTTTTTTTTGCATTTCTACATGTTATAAGTGATTTCCAACAAAAAACATGCCAAAATTATAATTGCGGCTGATTTTGGAACTTCAGGTGGATATACCCACGTAAAATCAATTTCTGTCTCAAGGAATCTAGTTATGACGAATGAATTGAGTATGTAAAATTAAAAGTAAAAGGGAAAATTGCAAACTATAACTCTGTGAGCACTGTTGACGTCAAATTGAATGAAAGGATATCAGGTTCACTTGAGTGACCTAGCAGTATTGGCGGCGGAGGTTTTGCACTTTCTGAGTGCTCCCCTCTAGTTGCTGCTGTAGTTTGTTTCTACTTTTTTTGGAATGGTACCTACAGAGTTTCTTAGACCATAGGAGTACTAAACCACCATTTAGAGGAATTGTAAGAAGAAAAAAAAACTTTTTTCTGCACTCCCAACACTCCCATTTTCCAACACTCCCAAGCTGTTATCTCAGAAGCCGGCTGGAACTTTTAGAATGAAATTTTGCATCAATAATGTGACTAGAAAGTACGCGGGATGATGTAATTGTTTGACCTTGGCCTATTTTTCAGGTCATGACCTAATTAGAATTTTAACATTTTTAAATAAACTCGACTGAGGACTCTCCGATCGGAACAAAAGTGCCCTCCCTAGATAGCCTAGAGCAAGCTGCATTTACTCTTTAATTTACATCATACCCTCCGGGTTAAAGGTCAATGTCTTGCACCCCTAAGAGTGTTGAATCACCATTTAAGATTTCATCCCTTTTTTCTGCCGATGTCCGAGGACTTTCAGAATGAAATTTTGCATCAATAATAGGAATACAATGTATTTGGGTCGACATAAAAAATTGACTTTGACCTAATTTTAAGGTCATGACCCAATTATAGACAATTTAACATTTTTCACCACAACTCGACCAAGGCATATCCGATCGGAATGAAACTGCCCTCTCTAGATGGTTTACACCGTGGTTAAAGGTCAAGGTCAAATGCGGGGATATTGAAAAAAAAATGGGATTTTCTTTTGTCCGCTCAATTTTGCCAACGCAGAATCTCAAAGACTGCTTGCCTTCAAGATGCTCTTGCATCATAATAGTGTACCAGCACTGAAGTTGTGCCTGACATTGATTGTGTACTTCAATACTTTTTCGGATTGTGACCTAATTAACAAAAATTTTCGGATTGT
The DNA here is from genome assembly GCA_035128595.1 of Eptatretus atami. Lineage (NCBI taxonomy): Eukaryota > Metazoa > Chordata > Myxini > Myxiniformes > Myxinidae > Eptatretus > Eptatretus atami. The sequence goes on along the minus strand of CM068967.1, from coordinate 14,828,597 downwards.
GACCTTTTTGATTATAACTTGAAGAATAATTTTCTCTGATTTTCAGGATGTTGGTGTTTATGGATAGATTGGAGATGGGGACACGTTTTCTTTATTTACACTCTATCCCTAAATGTTGAATGTTCAGGTCATAAGGTGGTCCAAAGAAATATTGGCCATCATTGAATCACGGGTGGAAGGTAAATCGTGGCGTTTGTCAAGGGTAAGCCTTAACTGGGAGGCACTCTTGGTGATCACTTTTTGAACGCAGATATCTAGTTCTGATTCTCTGCTGGCAGCGGGAGTAAATTCCAAAATCACTATTCTCAGCCACATCAGGAAAACAATCAATTTAGGAAATGAACTGCGGTATTTTCATTCAGTTTTGTTGATGAAGGAGGAGGGGGAGAGGTTGATATATGGACAAAAATATACTGCAGAGAACCAACATGCGGAGGAACCAAACATGCGGAGGAACAAAGTTTATGAATACAAAAACCGACATTTTGAAGCGGTAATTCCAAAAATTGTTGGGTACAAAATACGATCAAAATTTTTTATAAATTTCAGCACATTACTTTGAAAACTTCAATTTGACAAGTTCTCCAACCTGATTTCTTTTTTCTTGAAAACATGAATTTAGTTGTTGAGCTGCATGTGGGTAAGACCTTGTGTTTGTTGTCACGACATTCTAAGGCCCTGCTGGAGGCTGTTCTGTACACCCACATTGGGCAGCTGACAACATTGCTGTAGAATTTTCCAGTTCTTCTGTGAGCAAGGTGATGACCGAATTTGTTGCCTCATTCGCGCGTTCTCCATGTGTACCGAAAAGATGCCATTACTTAAAGCAGAGTTTTCACACCAAACACTCACCATCACGCACACTGCTTGCTATAATATAATACTAAGTTCCCAATCTCAGCACACTTTACCACATGATACAACAGGCCTTTAACATCGTGCTGCACAAACAGGTGCACTTTCAACACCACACTGTACACAAGCAGGGTGAAACTTTAACAGCCGCGATTGCCACAACAGTGCAGTGTAACACGTACAACAGCATGTCTTCACAACTGCTTCCGTGCTGCACAACAGGTGCTCTTTAACACTGCAGTGGCACAAAACAGTGTGCTCTTGTAACACTGTGGTGGCACAACATGCCTTTGAACACTGTATGCGACAACAGCGTGCAATTTTTTTACATTGGTACTGGCACAACAGGTGGCACTGTTTACATTGGTACGGGCACCAACAGTAGCTTTAATACTGAAAAACCAACAGATTCACTGCAAACCATTTTATAGATTAATGCTCTTGTGCAGTGCCATGCGCACTCCTACACTCATTGCTGTCTGTACTTAGTCCAGTCGTTGCAGTCGAATCATTTTAAAAACCCCCAATTGTCACCGTGGAAAGTGCTAGCTTGGTCGCCATTGCCCTCAATGAGGAGGTGGCACAGAACGCGCCAAAACACAAACGTCCCGAAAAGAACCTGAAAGAAAAAAATTAAAAACCCAACGCACATTGCCATTCATTAAACCAAAACAGTCGGCAGTCGAGCTGCTGAATCATGTTGATACTCTCTTTCATAGACCTCGAAGGCTCTTCAAAGATTTTGACATTTACTATCCCAAGATTCGACTCGAGATGTTTTACCACATCAAGAGTTGATTTTTCTTTCAATGTGCAATGCAAATATATGCACACTTGGTTACAGGTACTATGTTACAGATATGTGGCTTCAGGGTAAGACGAAGACAACTTGAAGGTTCAAGAAAGACCCCGCACGCCATATCATGTCTTCGTCAAGAAATGAAGAGAAAAAAAAAGACAGTGGGGCGCCAGGAACCCGCTAACCAAGTTTCACCCCAATATCTTGATTTGTGGGAAAACAGCTTGAACTGCTACAGCTCATCAAAACAGCACATTGTTAAAGAGGTAGGCAACAAGTCCAAACATGCAGAATAAGCGAATAATAAACCAGACACGTTGAGAGTACCTGTCAGACCTCTCTCACCAACGCCATCAAGTTCCTTCTGCAAGAATTTTTTCCAACCGATTTGCACACAAAAACTGGCGGCTCATCTCTGGTGGAGAACACACAAGGACAATGTGAAGGGCTGACACTCAATAACAAAAGCCCACAAGGATCCGAGATGCAAACTCAACAGCACACGAAGAGGTTTTGGGCCTGTGCTGCACATGCGCGTTCACTTCACCACTTACCGAGACCAAATTATGGCGACAAAGTGCAATTCCAAGTCTTACTCGTGTATGAGATGTTTTGGATTAAAGTGAAGTGAACAACCACAAATCTTTATGTCTCTTACAAATACGAGATGCTTCCATGATGCGAACTTGTGCCGCCTGTTGACAGCAATAACAGTTTGAACTCCAGTCCATTAGTCGTGATGCAACCATAATGGATATACTCAGAGGGGCAACCCACACACTCTAACAGGCATCGACTTCGGACACCACACAAGAAACATCACTGAATACACAGTACATTGATCAGTCACTTGACTATGCCAGCTCATCCTGAGCTCAACCTTATCAACCACACATCTGAACACCTTGAGGACCATACAAACAAAAGCCCATTCGCATTGTGACAGGTTACACATTACAACAACCATCGAGCGCCGACACAACCACAGAGCAAAAATCCATCCAAAGAACACTTGGGACATGAGGGTTGCGCAATTGCTTACGGGCTGCAATGTGCCAACCCTAATCACATGTCACAACCATCCACAGACCGTCTGGACACATTAAGATTACACCACAAAGCTTGACAACGGACATCCTTAAAAAACATCCCCCCCCACCAATCAATGACAACTGCAAAAAAACACATCCATACGCACATCACATAAACACATAACCTAGACCAAACAGTATTCCTGGCACCAAACTCCACCCATTGACGACACAAAGAAATTACTCCCATGTCTGATCTGTACACCTTTCACAGCTCTGCTGTGGACAGCACCCACAGCTTTTACAGTTCAAACAGAGACTCAACACCACTGACACCTCCAATCTCTACCAGGCCACCCCACATACAATAAAAACACATTATGAAAAACAGCGGGACCTAGCTCCACGAAGGCAAAAGCGCAACTTCTAAATCTCTGGGTCGCTCTCGGAGATTGGTCGGCTATCCCGTGCCGTGAGCCTGTTCAAGCAGAACTGACCTGCATTAAGGCAGCACAAGCTGTAGGGATTCGGTGACGTCACAAATCCATATTCCAACAAGAGTGGTGGTTGCTGTGGTCACCGTATGCGATAAAAGCCTGCTTCCAACGCTCACATGGTGAAAGTGTCCGCACCTCATAGCAGCCCCGCTGCTCATTATATCCTGCAGCGACCTGGATGCACACGGCAGATAAACTAAACTGGTGCCGTTGTGTTCTAAACAATTAGACTGCAAAATTTCGATGAAAAACCTGGTATTCTAAATTTGTACCAAACATTAACCAAGTTCTGGTGGTGTGACCTCATCCACCAAGTTCCGGTGGTATGACATCATTCACCAAGTTCGGTGGTATGACATCATTCACCAAGTCCGGTGGTATGACATCATTCACCAAGTTCCGGTGGTATGACATCATTCACCAAGTTCCTGGTATGACATCATTCACCCAAGTTCCGGTGGTTAGTGACATCATTCACCAAGTTCCGGTGGTTATGCACATCCATGTCACCAAGGTCTGGTGTGTGTGACATCATTCACCAAGTAAACCTGGTGTTGCTTAACGGTTAGGGTGGCTGCTAAAAGATCTTAGGGTCTTGAGTTCAAGCCCCTGTAAAACCATTTCACTAACACCAGGTGGGTTGACTCTGTCATCTTCTGATGTCAGAGAAATGATCATTGATGTAACAGGGGGCATTGCATCAGGCGGCACAGCCACGCCCACAGAAAATGATGCAGCCAAGTAGCCACAGGTTGCATACAAATCAGTCACACCATTTTAAAGTCTTTTTCCCTGAGCAGGGGTCAGCTTTTTGCGGGCTCAATCATGTACCCTTTCTTGTGGCAATGTTTTTACGGCCGGATGCCCTTCCTGACGCCAACCCTTTAGTCGCCTTCGACACGCAGGGATAACTACCAGTATACTGGTGCTCATTTCGCCGATCTCGGAAGGATGACAGGCTGAGTTAACCCCCCTGATGTTAATTCAGTGGGCCAGCGGGGCTCGAACTCAGATCCCGAGGATCCCAAGCCACCCCTAATCACTAAGCCAACACCAGCCTCTGTCAGGTTGCATACGAAATACATTTTTTTTAAATCACCAAGTGCTGGTGGTTGTGACATCATTTCACAAGTGCCAGTGGTGTATCATAGTGCCATTGAAGAAGGGAGTCGAACCAGGATGTTCTTAGTAGTGTAATTAAAACGAAAATAACTGTCCAAAAGTCCAGTTTAATCCTCCATCTGGCATAAAAATGCCAAAACTGGTGTGATTGTGGTGGGTTTTATTATTTTTTTTTTTAAAGAAAAAATCAACCAAACCACTTCAACCACAGGATGCAAATGAACTCTTATTGTCCCATCTGGTGGTATACCAGTATATCAATGAATGTAATTTTTGGTGTCCAATTATAAATGTCTTCAATCATTTCTCTAGAACAAATTTAAAGGATTAAGAAAGTTTTTTTAAAAATAAAAAATTATCTCTCAATCCAGGCTTACTTGTGCAGTGGGACTGTGATTGAGCAGAATCAAGGAGTGGAGCCAGAGCAAAAATCCCCAGTGGTGCCTCCAGTTAAGAGAGGTGCTGGGAGGGGTTGCATATACACGCGGACCGTGTATTGACCGTTCCCCATGCCCAAAGGAAGGCGCGCGGACGTAAAAATACTCGACACGGGACGAGTGAACAATGGCTGTTATCGAGGTGATGAAGGCCAGGCACTTCTAAACGCCACTTGAACGAAAACTCGTTTGCTCGGTGGCACGGTGGGAACAGCAACGGTGGGAGCGTGGTCACAGAGTTGCTGCGTGAAGAACGCCGGGCATGAATAAGAGTTAGGCAAAACGAAGAGGTACGGCTTCCAAAAACCAGCTTGCAATGGCCTTGATGCTCCAGTCGAGTCTTTCTGAGAACAATGCTTGGCGTATCGAAGAAGAATTGAAGTTGTAGTGCATGAGGTCAGGAATTACTGAGTCGAGGCCTGGTGTGATCTTCTGAGGTTCAACAGAAGTGTGTGAAAACCACAACTCGGACACCAGGAAGATACAAACAGCTTGGAGAGGGGTGAGATGCAGCTTTGATCTGTCAAAGTAATAATGTATTAACCCTCAGTGTAATAGGAGTTCAAGCGACACAATAATTACTGACATATGGATTCGTCAAGAACGAGTGAAGTAAAGCTACGACAACAAGTGCCTATCTTTTATTAACCGAAACAAGAAATTAGGAACGTCGGACCCATAACAATTCCCTATGTGAAATACCCCAATGATTTAGAATGGAAACTCACCGTACAATGTAATCGCCAAGGTAGCTCGCAGAACAGTGTCTGCGGTGATGAGAAATCTCTTTGGTAAAGCGACGAGAAGATCATTGGACTAAAACAAGATGAATATCATGAAACGCCGAATGAGGAAGCAGTCACTTGTTGTGGTCTAAAGCTGATTATAATTAAACAAGACAGCTGACAGGCGAGTGTGCATTGCCTTAGATCTCAAATATCCTGCCAGCCCTGGTGTAGATATTATTTGTGATAAATATTACATACTCAAAAAACCGGCATAATATCCGAGTCCCCTCCTCCCTCGCGCCTCAAATGTCATCCTCTCTCCTCTCTTACTCTTTCCGCTTCTCTTCTTTTTCGCAATTATCCAGTCTTTCTTACACCTCACCCCTTCCACCCCAATCCTTCTTGAATGTGTAATATAGAGATGTAGAGGACCTCTCACGCTCCCTCTGTATGCGTTATGAAATTGATGAAAATTTGGTGCAGACACGTACGCAGACGAGGTTCATGTTGATCGGCAGGATTCAATCCCGAAAGACAAACCACCTCAAAACTGTTGCCCAACACAGTCTTGGTCTCGTTATGCTGCCACCTAAATATTTCAAAAAAAGAACGCAACTTTTTGCAAAGCAGGAAGTAATTGTGGTGTGCCAGGTGAGGTTCCGATAAGCCACGTCCGCAGACGTTATCGGTTGAGGTGATGTGCTCAAAGTCAGAAATGTTTTTTCGGGAATGGGACACTCTTAAAGCCCATCACGGAATGGTGAAACTGATCGTGTGGTCGTCCACAAGTATGGCCCTTTTGCGTGATTGCCTGTTTTGCTATGTTGATTGGCGAACATTGCTGCTACTGATAAAAAAGAAAAGAAAAGGTCTTAGCACATATGAGATGGATTTGCAATGGAATCTGTGAGTGAATCTATGATGCAGGTGTTAAAATGATATATATATATATATATTAATGGCCAATTTGTGATGTATCTGAAGTGATGACGCTTCTGCAAAATCAGTTCAACACAAAACTCTACTTACATTTGAATTCTTTATGATTTGGGTGTGGTTCCGTCCATCACATGAGACGATGCTGAAGGAACCACGGAGGCAGTACCTGCCGCAGGCAAAACTAGCATTCCTTTCCTATAGTAATTTATCTGCAGACTACTGTAAGTAGGACTGTATTCCACTCTAGTATACTGAAAGTACGACTATCATATATCTATAGTTCTGACTGCGGCATTTTTGCCGGGTGAAGTTGCTCGGGGACAGACTGGGCGATGAATGAAATTTTATGACGCATTATTCAACCATTAGCAAGGTATGCAAATTGACACGCTCGACTTTGTCCAAATTCTGGTGAAAAATGTGGATTGTGGAGAATGTGCAGCTCACCTATTGTTTTTCGTAGCTGCAAGCCCCCTCCTTTCCTGAAAAGCAAAGGTAACACATTATCACATTGATAAAGTTGACACAAAAAAGCACGAGTTCGACCACGGGTTGTAAATGCAAAGGTATTATTATAAGATGAAGTGCTGCAAACCAAACAACTTGCAAGATTGGAACATCAAAGGTACCGCAGAAATATCTACAACAAACGTCGTCGGACACAAGAGAGCTCCGTGAATCCTTGCTTCCTCATCCACCGTCCAAGTTCACGTAAGAGGTTGCCAGGTGGCTCAGGCTTCCTTCACACAATTTGCAGGAAAATAAAGTAGTTTGTAATCATAGGTTGGTCTAATCCATATTTAGGGTTCCGGCACGTCAGTCCACGAGTGGAGACGTTCAAGACAGGGAATGTTGGAACTGGCAAAACGAGAAAGGAATTGATGGGGCAGGTCACTTGCCATTATCTGCGTTCAAAGTGTGACCTCACAACCTGGAGGGTACCGATTTGCGTTTGGCACGACAACGTCGATGCGAGATTCAGCGATCTCATCAGATGACATCAACAATGAAGATTTTGTTCTTTTATCGGCACCTATTTACGAGGCTATCGGCATTGTGATGGTACAGACACCGGTCTTTACTTGGAATCCGTACGTTGATTTTTTTTTCCTTTTCCCCAATAGAAATTATTTCATGGCAATTCTAAAACACGAATATAAAATCCAGAGCCTTAACAGGTTAAATACCATTAATAAGGATCTATCGGTGGGAACAGCGGGGGTATGAAGAGGGGGGATGTCCACATATGCACTTGAGGGACACCAACAGAAGTATTTTGGTTAATGCTATGTCATTTTATTGTCGAGCAGAAGAAATTAAATAAATAAACTACCTGGAGTTTGTAATCGGTTTCAACTAGCAGAGTTCATAGAACATTCTTACCCACACACGCGCAGTCTATGAGAAACAATGACATGGGTGAGGTATGCAAGCGGAAAATTGATTGGCGTGAATGACGGAAATGCCGTCATATTTGTCCGAGTACATCACTGCACTAAACGGAATGGTTTGAAAAGGTGTCATCAAGGCATTTTGTTTGACAGTGCTCAAGTATTAAAATTCATTGAAGTAAAATATTGATTATAAAGGTTGTAGAAAAATAATTACGGAAGTTTACAGAAAGCTTGCAACCTACACCAGAGAGAACTAGAACGGCATTCGCGTGGAGCACATACCTCCACCAGGTTGAACAGTTTACGTTTTGGTATCCCACTGTTAAACTGATCTGAATTCCAGACCGAACCAAAATCTAACGGCTTGTTTCTTATCAATCTTCTCTCTTTTAAACTAGAAGAGAGGAATTTTGAAAAAAACAGAGACCACTCACCTGTCCCCGATGTGAGCAAAACAGACCTTGTGCTTCGATTTCATGGCAGGAGATTCCAATCATTTTGAGAGCTTCGGATTCCACAGAATCCGGGAGAGACAGATGTGATGCTGGGGTGCCCGCCCATCGGGGAGAGCAGTACTCCATTGAGCTACGGACAACCTCTTATTCTCTTTGTTGAGGAAGCAAAACGTGTACAGAGCAACAATAAATTTTTGTGCAAATTTTGCCGAGTCGAGATATTCATTCATCCATTTAGTATATTAAAGCTTGGGGCTGTTGGTTTGTATCATTGCTGAGAATGTGGCTGTGCCGCTGATGCAGTCAGTGTCCCCTGTAGGTTTTAGGCAGGAATTTGGAATTTTGCCCATCGTGCCCAGCGATAGCGCGCATACTTTTTAATGTCCACCAAGTAATTCCTGCAGACGGGACGCCTGTTTTAACGTCTGGCACACACATTGATGAATCAATCTGCCTGTGAAACTCCGAGATGACAGCTAATAGCTGGGTCAGGATTCAAACCCAGGCAAGGTAGCTCAGAGGTGAGTGTGTCTATCTCTAGGCCATCCTGCAGCCTGTTGAGATACTTGTGATTTAGGAAGGAAAGAATCTTTGTCTGTCTCTGTCTCTTTGTTCATTCCTTTGCGAGTTGTGTCTAACTGTGACCCCACTTCAGTACTTTGCAGGTTCACTGTCAGCTCCAAGAACCCATATTTTGTGTAGACATAAATAGGGGATTAAGATTATGTTCGAAGTAAGAAAAGTTGTGATATATTGATTTGTATCAGTATTTCAGGGCTGACAGGATGGCCTAGACCTAGAGGTATGCACACTCACCTCTAAGCTTTCTAGCCTGGGTTTGAATCTCGAACCAGCTATAAACTGCCATCCTGGTGTTTCACAGGCAGTGATCAATGTGTGTGCCGTCACTCGGATGGATGTTAAACTGGGCGTCCTGTCTGCCGGTATTAGTTGGTGGACGTTATAGATCCCAGTGTCCTTCGCGAAGAGGAGGCGAGCTATCACCGGTACCATGCCCTAACTAATGGGAAGGCAAAGGCAAACCACCTTGGCTAAGAAACTGCTTCGGCAGCACAATTGCTCTGTAACTGAGAATGAAACATCAGAATCAGAATTAGTATTTCAATGAAACTGCTCTTATGTTTTGTTCATCCCATTATATAATATTACACTCTGGAGCACTGTAACTTCTGCTCGCTTTGCAGGGACATGCATTTGTGGTTCGTGAGGTTGGAAAGACTGGCTATCGGGGCACATCCCGAGAGCAGGAAAACGAGAGGATGAATAATAACCTGGTTATTGGATAACATCACTGGAATCTACTCACGGGTTACCAGAAGGTGGCATATTATAATAGTTAGAGAGTCAGAGTTTGGGATGTTGTTGGTTCAACGACCTTAGAAATGGTATGCGCTGCTTCCTCGCCTGACACTCAGCAGTTAGGGTACAGGCTGGAGCACGGAAAACCCCGTGGGCTAGGCATCCCACGGGGTTTATCCGTGTTCAATGAAACTCGTCTTTAAAACAGCTGTTCATCACCACCTCATATCTTCCCCCATACAAAACCATGATCTTTTCTACCTTCGATAATCAACCCCAAACCCACCTCGTTCAAATTCCCTGCTTTCCTTACTGAAAGTCCCTGTAGTGTCCATCTTGTTTACTCCTTGTACCCCACCCCATCCCTCTCTCCCACAGATCTCCTGATGTCCCTGTTCCCTACTGTTGGTGTGCTTCCTTCTCTCGCCCCCTCGTCTCCTGCTCCCTTTGTTGTATGTTGTGTGTGTGTTAGCTCTCATACGAACCTCGACCAAGTATACAAAAACAAATTTCATGGGGAGGGCAAAATGTCAATGCGGCCAGAAAGATGACGTCACTAAGGTGG
>CM068967.1:14796755-14815065 GCA_035128595.1 Eptatretus atami | reverse complement strand
ATACAATACACACATATATATATATATATTATATATATATATATATATATATATATATATATAATATATCACACACATAATACAAATACAACATATATACACAATATCATATACATATACAACATATATATACACACACCATACATTATACACACACTACATACATATAAACACACATACATAATACAACACACACACACACATACATATACACACACATAATATATATATCACAAATATACCCATATACATACATATACATATACACACACACATACATATACATACTACACACACACACACATACACACATATACATATACACACATAGCATATACACATATACATAGACACATACATATAGCACACATTATACATATACATAACACCATATGCATTAACAACACACACAACATATACACATACATACACACATATATATATATATATATATATATATATATATATTATATATATATATATAATATATACACACCACATATACATATCACACATATATACACAAATATACATATACATATACACACATAATATATACACAACACATAATATACACGACACACTACATCATACACAACACACAGCACACACATACATATACACACACATATATATTAATACCACAAATATAACATATACATACATATAACATACTCACACACACATAGCATATACATATACACACCCACAGCACATACACACATATACATATACACACATACATATACACAATCATATACACATACATATACCATATACACACACACACACACACGTATACACATACATACACACATATTATATACATACACACACATATACACACAATATATATACACACACATAACATATCCAACAACACATACATATACCACACATACATATACACAACACACACATACATATACAACAACACATATAACACACATACATATATAAACACATACACACATACTATACACACACATAACACATACATATACCATAGCACACATAACACACACTACTAACAACATACCATCATCACCACACATGCATATAACAACAATCATCATTTTCTGCATTCCTAGCAGGATTACGTGTTGGTCCTGATTGTCTTCAATGAGGTGAAAATGGCATCCTGCAGCCTTTCCTGTGAGTGACACTTTTCGACTTCGAGAGGGGAGAGGTTGCTATGGGTGCTTTTGTTGGGATTCCTAAAGGTGCTTCCTTGTCGTGGTGTTGTTATTCTGAACGGTGTTGGCGGTGGTGGTGTTGGCTCTGAACGGTGTTGGCCCGTGGTGGTGTTGGGCCTGAAAGGTGTGTGTGGTGGTGTTGGCCTGAACGGTGGTGGGTGTTGGCCTGAACGGTGGTGGCGTTTGCCTTAGCGGTGGTGGTGGTGTTTGCCTGACGGTGTTAGCGGAGTGGTTGGTGTTGGCCTGAACGGTGGTGGTTTGCCTGAACAGTGTTGGGTGGTGGTGTGACCTGAACGTGTTAGCGGTGGTGGTGGTGTTGGCCTGAACGGTGTTGGCGGCGGTGGTGGTATTGGCCTGAATGGTGGTGCGTGGTGTTTGGCCTGAAACGGTGGTGGTGTGGCCTGAACAGTGGTGGCGGTGGTGGTTATCCTGAATGGTGTTGGTGGTGGTGTTATCCTGAACGGTGTTGGTGTGTTTTCCTGAACGGTGTTGGCGGTGGTGGTGTTATCCTGAACGGTGTTGGCGGTGGTGGTGTTGCCTGAACGGTGTTGGCGGTGTGGTGTTTCCTGAACGGTGTTGGCGGTGGTGGTGTTGGCCTGAACGGTGGTTGGCGGTGGTGGTGTTGGCCTGAAGATGTTTGGCGGTGGTGGTGTGGCCTAACGGTGTTGGCGGTGGTGGTTGGCCTAAAACGGTGGCGGGGTGGTGGTGTTGCCTAAACCGTGGCGGCTGGTGGTGGTATTGGCCTGAACGGTGCGGTGGTGGTGGTGTTGGCCTGACGGTGTTGGGGTGGTATTGGCTGAACGGTGGTGGCACTGTGATGGTGGTATTGGCCTGAACGGTGTTGGCCTGAACGGTGTTGGCGTGTGTGGTGGTATTGGCCATGACGGTGGTGGCAGCGGTGGGGTATTGACCTGAAATGGTGGCAGTGGTTGGTGTTGTCCTGAACGGTGTTGGCGTGAGTGGTGTTAATCCTGAACGGTGTTGTTGGTGATTCGCTCACAGTTGGCCTTCTTAATTACGTTAAAGGCTTGGTCACAACGAATCCACGACGCATTTGTGCCACGACACGAAGAAATTTGGGCAAATCGTGGGTCATCGGGGTCGTCGCAAGACAGTCCTACGAAATTTTGAAGCATCGTGGCATCGACTTGCCGTTGAGGCAAAATTGGACATACACCTTTTTTGCTCCACGATTTTTTGTGGTATCTATGTCTTGTGCTGTCGTGAGTCTGTCCTACTCGTTATTAGTCGGAGAGACGGACGCGCAAGGCGTCCCATGAGTGACCCACGACCTGATCACGTGAAAAACACCCCCGCGACAATGCCCGACAACTCATGATAGTCCCACGACTGACTTGCGACACACCCACGACATAACCACGACATATCTTTTTTTTTTTCTGTCGCGTCCCCATCGCCAAACCATCTTTAATGTGTCGTAGCCTTTGTGACCACTGTCAAATAGATTTCGGGCATGTTGCAAATCTATCTGGCCACGACAAATATTTTATGGGTCTACCACGACAAAATTTCGTACGATCCGTTGTGCCCGGGGACAAGGGTAAAGAGACGGAATGTCGTTGGGGATTCAAATTTATAACAGACTCGTCCTTGAGAAACATCAGCGACAGACTTGGTTCGTTAGTCAAGGTGTGAATTCCTGTCTGTGGGGTTCATGCTTAATGAGTTTAGGTGTTGCTTTATTAAGACCTATAACTACATAACGTGAATATAAGTTGTGGCTTGTTTTCTCAAAAGGATCAACTGTGTCCTTGCGTGCATGATGATCTTCATTCGGTTCACGTCGATCTGGGATGTAAACGGGTTTTGGGTGCGGAGGCTCGATGTGGTAGTGGGTTGATTTTCGGTTGTGGAGTTTAATGGGGATTGTGCTGTGCCAGGCGAGGCGTGCGGTAGATTAATCTCTTATCACTTGAAAATGTTTTATATTTTCACAAAACTGTTTCGTGAGCTGTTTGATTTACTTTCCAGTGACTCCCGATGCTTGGACAATCACGGCCGAAGAACGGGCCAAGCACGACCAACAGTTCCTCGGTCTCAACCCGATCTCTGGCTTCGTAACAGGTTGGTTAACAAGATGGCACGCTATCATTGTTGAGTACACCAAGTCTCTTCTCACTCTCGTTAACCTGTTCACACCTGGTTCATAATGAGGTTGCACCAACCATCGTGACAACGTTTGAATGACGAACATTCACAACGTTTGAATGCTTTCATCCAACGTGACCTATCTCTGTCTCTGTGTCTCTCTGTTGGGATCGAGTCGAAAAAAAGTTCAATGGTATGAACCTACCCACCAAGTTCATGAAATCGCCATTGTATTTAACGAGCACTGGATACCGACAGAGACAGACTAACAAAAACCGGTAAGGGCGGACATGGGTGTCGCCTACCCAAGAACCTGAGTGACGATGGGCCCATTTCGATGGGAATGATCCGTGATGATTAAGGCAGCAAGAAATTATGATTCAGCTTCAAGGGTTAATGCTGCAGATTGTTTTTTCGTTAAAATACCCAATTAGAGGTTTTTTCGGCCGTTGCTAGGCAAAAACAGGGGGTCCATAGGCAACGGTTCTTTTCTCAACATAATGTTTAGGGAGGGAGGGAGAAGGAAGAGAGAGAGAAAGAGAGGAGGAAAGGGAAAGGGAGAGAGAGGGGGGGGAGAGGGAAGGAAAGGGGAAGAAAGAGAGAAAAAGGGGAGGGGAAAAGGAGGGGAGGAAGGGGGAAGAGGGAGGGAAGGAGAAGAGAGGGGGAAGGGAGAAGGAAGGGGAAGGAGGAGGGAAGGAGAAAGGAAGGAGAGAGGACGAGGAAGGGGGAGGAGACCAGGGGAGGGGCAGAGAACGGAGGGAGAGGAGGAAGGGAGAGAAGGAGGAGGGAGGGAAGAGAAGAAAAGGAGGGGAGGGGAAAAGAAAAGGGAGGGGAGGGGGGGGGGGAGGGAGGAAGGGGAAGGAAGAAGGGAGGGGGGGAGGAGAAAGATAGGGCGGAAGAGGGGAGAGGAAGGAGAGGGGGGGGGAGGAGGAAAGGGAAAGGGGGAAAGGGGGGAGGGAAGGGAAGGGAAGAGGGAAAGAAGGAAAGAGAAAGGGGGAAGGAGAAGCGGAATGGGGAAGAGGGAAGGATGAAGCGAAGGAGGAGGAGAGGGGGGGCGGAAGAGGAGGGGGAAAGAGCAGCGATGGGGGGGGAGAAAAGGGAGGAAGAGGGAGGAAGAGGGAGAGGAAAAGGAAGGAGAAGAGAGGGGGGGAAGGGGAAGGGGAGGAAGGGGGGGGAGGGGAGGCAGAAAAGGGAGAGAGGGACAAGGGAGGGGAAGGGAGCAGGGAAGAGCCCTGCCTGCGAAAAAGGAGGAAGGGGAAAGGAGAGGAAAAAGGGAAGAGGGGGGAGGGAAAGGCAGAAAGGAAGAGGGGGAAGAGAAGAAGAGGGGGGAAGGAGGAGGGGGGTAGGGGAAGAAAAGGGGGGGGAGGGGGGGGAGGGGGAAAAGGGAAGAGGAGGGGAGGGAAGGAGCGGGGGGGTTGAAGAGAAGAGGAGACGGGGGGAAGGGAAAGACGGAAGAGGAGAGAGGGAGGGGGAGAAAGAAAGAGAAAAGGGGAGGGGGAGGGAGAGGAAAAAGAAGGGGGGAGAGAAGAGAGAAGAAAGGAGGGAAAGGGGGAGGGGAGGGAGAAAGAGAGGGAGGAGGAGGGAGAAAAAGGGAAGGCGAGGAAGGGGAGGGGCCAAGGGAGAAGGAGGGGGAGGGGGGGAAGAAAGGAGGGAAAGAGGAAGAGGGAGAGGGGAAAGGGAAGGAGGAAGGGAGAGGAAGGCAGGGAAGGGGGGAGGGAGGGAAAGGGAGGGAAAGGAGGAAGGAAGGGGGGAGGAGCAGAGGGAAGAGGGGGGGGAAAAGGGAAGGAGGGGAGAGGAAAGGAGAGGGGGAGGAAGAAGGAGGGGAAGAGAAGGGGGGAGGGGGGGGGGGAGGGGAAGAAAGGGGAAGAAAGGAGGAAGGACAGGAGGGGAAAGAGGGAAGGGGAGAGGAAGAGAGGGAGGGGAGAGGGAGGGAGAGGAGAAAGGGGAGAGGGAGAAGAGGGAAAGAAGAAAGGGAGGAAAAGCGCGGAGAGAGGAGAAAGGAGGGGGGGGGGAAGAAGAGAAGAGGGGGGAAGGGAGAGGAGGGAGAAAGGAAGGAGGGGGGGGGAGGGAGGAGGGAAAAGAAGAGGGAGAGGGAAGAGAAGAAGAGCACAGAGACACAGGCACGCGAGGGGAGGGCAGAGAGGAGGAACGGGAAGCGCGGAGCGAAGAGGGGGAAGAGGAGGGAGAAGAGGGGGAGAAGGGGAGGGGAAGAGAGAAAAGGGAAGGGGAAACCGAGAGGCAGGGGAAAGAGGGAAGGAGGGAGGACCGGGGAAAGCGAAGGGAGGAGAGGAAGGAAAGAAGAGAGAGGAAAGGGAGAGAGAGAGAGAAGGGGAGTAGAAGGGAGGAGGAAGAAGGGGGAGGGAGGAAAGAAGGACAGGGAAGGGAAGAGAAGAGGGGAGGGGGGGTGGAAGAAAGGAGGGAGGAGGGGGGGAGAAGGGAAGGCAAGGGGGAAAGAAGAAAGAAAGGAAGGAGGGGGAGGACACGAAGAGGAAAAAGAAGGGTAAGAGACAGGGGAAGGAGGAGGGGGGAAGGAGAGGAAAAGAAGGGAGAGGGGGAAGAGGAAAGGGAGAGAGGAGGAGGGGGAAGGGGGCGGGGAAGGAGAGGCGGGGAAAGGGAAAGGGAAGAGAAGAAGGGGGAGAGAGGAGAAGGGAGAAAAGGAAAAGCAGGGAGAAGAGGGGGGGGGGAGGGGGAAGAAAAAAGGAGGGAAGAGGGGAGGGAGAGGGGGGGAAGAGGGAGGGGAGAAGGCAGGCGGCGGGAGAGGAAGAAGAAGGGGGAGGAGGGAAAAGGAAAGAGGGGAAGAAGAGGGGAAGGGGGGGAGAGGGAAGAGAGGAAAGGGAAAGGAAGGGGGAAGAAGAAGCAAGAGGAGGGGAGGGAGACAGAGGGGAAGAGGAGAGAAGGAAAGGGGGAGAAAGGAAGGGGGAGGAAAAAGCAGGGAGAGGACGAAGCGAGGGAAGAGGGAGGAGGGGAAGGGAGGGGAGGGAAGGAGAGAAGGGCGGGAAGAAGGGAGGGAAGAAGGGGGGGAAAGAGAAAGAAGAAAGGGAGGAGGGAGGACGAAGAACAAAAGAGAGAAAGGAGAAGGAAAAGAGAGGAAGAAGACGAAGGAAGGGAGGAGGGGAGCCGGAGAAGGAGGAAAGGAAAGGGGAAGAAGGGGAAGAGGGGAAAGAGGGGAAGGATGGGGAGGAAGAGGAGGAGGAGAGGGAGAAGAAGGGGGAGGGATCAGAAGGGAGGAAGAAAAGGAAGGCGGAGGGAAAGAGGAGGGGAAGGGGGAAAAGGGGAGGGGAGAAGGGGAGGAGGGAGGGAAAGGGAAGGGGAAAGGGAGAGGGAGGAGAGGAAGGAAGGGGGAAGGCAAGAAGGGGGGAGGGGGAGGAAAAAAAGGAAGCGGAAGGGGGAGAGCGGAGAAGGAGGAAGGAGCCAGGAAGAGGGAGAAGGGGAGGGAAGGGGAAAGAGGAGAAGGGAGAGCGGGGGAAGGGAAGGAGGAGAGAAGGGGAGGGAAGGGAGGAGGGGGGGGCAGGGAAAGGGGGAAGAGAGAGGGGGAAAGGACCGGGAGAAGGGAAGAAAGGCGGGAAGGGGGAGGAGAAAGGAGCAGAGGAATGCGAGAAGAAGGGGGGAAGGGGGAAGGGGGGGGAAAAGAGGAAAACGGAGGAGGGGAAGGCGGGGGGACGGAGAGAGAGAAAAGGGGGGGGGGGGGCAGAGGAGGAGGGGGAGGGGAGAGGAAAGGGAGGAAGGAGGAAGAAGAAGAGGGGAGAGAGGGGGATAAAGAGAAGGAGGAGGAGAAAGAAAAGGCAGAAGGAGGGAGGCGGGGGGGGGAAAGGGGGGAGGGGGGGGAAGGGAGAGGAGGGGAAGGGGGAGGGAGAGGAAGCGGGAGGGAGGGAAAAAAGGGAAAAGGGGGAGAAGAAGATGAGCAAGGGGAGAGGAGGGGGAAGGGGGAGAGGAGAGGGGGGAGGAAGGAAGAGGGGAGGAGGAGGGGAAGGGAAAGGGGAGGGGAAGGGGGGAGAAGGACGAGAGGAGAGGAAGGGAAGGGGGAGGGGACGAAGAAGGGGGGGGAAGGGAAGGAGAATAAGGAGAGAAGGGGGAAGGGAGAGGAGAGGGGGATGATGGGAGGAAAGGAAAAGAAGGAGAGAGAGAGGGGAGAAAAGGAGGAGAGAAGCAGGGAGGGAGGAAGAGAGGAAGAAAGGAGGAAGAGTAAGGAAGGGAGAGAGGGAAAGGGGGAGAGGAGGGAAGAAGGAGAGGGGGAGGGGAAGAGGAGGGGAAAGGAAGAAGGGGAGGGGTTGAAGAGGAGGGGGGCAAGGAGGGGGGAGGAGAGGGGGAGAGGAAGAAAGGGAAAGAAAAAAAAGAAAGAAGGGAGAGAAAGAAGAGGAAGGGAGGAGAAAGAGGGAAGAAAGCAAGAAAGAAGAGGCAGGAAAGAAAGGAGGGGAGAAGGGAAAGAGGGAGGGAGAAGGAAGGAGAAGGGAGGAGGAGAGGGGAAGGGGAGAAAGAGAGGAGGGGAAGAAGCGAAGGGAAGAGAGAGGAGAAAAGGGAAGAGGAAGGGGAAGAGAAACGGGAGAGAGGAAGGGGAACGAGGAAAGAGAGAAGAGGGAAGGAGAGGGAAGAGGGGGAGAAGGGGGAGAAGAGGAAGAGAAGGAGAAGGGAGGGGAAGAGGAGGAAGAAGGGGGGGGAAGGGAGGGAGGGAGAAGAGGGGGAGGGGGAGAGGAAAGGGAGAAAGGGGGAGGAAGGGGGGGGGGAGGGCGAGAAGAAGAGAGGAGGGGAAGGAAAGGAGGAACGGGAGAAGGATAGAAAGAAGAGGGGACGGGGAAGGAGAAAAAGAAAGGAAGGAAAGAGAAAAAGGACGGAGGGGCAAGAGAAGGGAAGGGAAAGAAAGAGAAGGGGACAGGGGAGGGGGGAAGAGAGAAGGGCGGGGAAGGAGGGGGGGAAGGGGGAGAAGGGAGGGAGGAGAAGAGAGGGAGAGGAGACAGAAGGCGGAGAAGGAGAGGAAGGAGAAGGGAAGAAAGGAAGGAGAAAGGAGAAGGGGGGGGAGGCAGGAGGGGGAAAAGGAGGGGAGGAAAAGAAGAAAGGGGGCAAGGAAAGGAGGGGAGAGGGGAGGCAGACGGGAGGGAAGGAAAGGGAGAGAGAGGGGGGCAGAGGGGAGAAGAGAGAAGAGAAGGAGGAAGGAAGAAGGGGAAGAAAACAGGGGGAGGAAGGAAGAGAGAAGGGGAGAGAGAAAGGAAAGGGGAGGGGGGAAGGGGGGGGAGAGAAGGCAAAGGAAGAAGGCAGGGAAAGGAGGAGAGGAAGAACGAAGGAAAGGAGCGACGATAGGGGAAGAAAGGAGGAAAAGGGGAGAGGAAGGGGGAAAGGAATGGAAGGGACAGGAGAAGAAGGAGGGGAAGAGAGAAGAGGAGAGGGGGGAGAGGGAGGAAAAAGGAGAGAAGAGAGAAGCAGGAAGAAGGGAGGGGGAGGAAGAGGAAAGAGGAGGAAGGAAAGGAAGAAGGAAAGGAAGGGAGGGGGAGGGGGGAAGGGGAAAAGGAGGGGAAGAGGGAGGGAGAGGGGGAGAAGGGGGGAAGGGGGAAGAGGGGGAAAGAGGGGGAAGGAAGGGGAGGGGGGGGGGAGGGGGGGGAAAGGGAAGAGGGAGAGGGGGAAAGAGGGGGGAGGGAAAAGGAGGGAGGAGGGACGAAAGGGGCAGAAGAGGGAGAGGGGGGGAGGGGAGGAAGGAGGAGGGGGGGAAAGGGAGGAAGGAAGAAGGGGAAGAAGAAGGGAAGGAAAGAGAAGGGAGGAAGAGAGAAAGGGAAGGGGGAGGGGGAGGAGGACAAAGAAGAGGGGGAGAGGGAAGGAAGCAAGGGGGAAGGAGGGGGAAGAGGGAAAGAAGAAGGAAAAAAAAGGGAGGAGGCAGGAAAGAAGAAAGGAAGGGGAGAAAGGAAAGGGGAGGGAGGAAGGAGGCGGAGGAAGAGAAGGGGGGGGAGGAGGAAAGGAAAAGGGGAAGAAGGGGGGAGGGGAAAAGGGAGGGGGGAAGGGGAAGAGAAAAAGAAGGGAGAAAAAAGAAGAGGAGAGGAGAAGGAAGAGGGAAAGGAGCAGAAGAGGGAAGAGGGAGGGGAGGAAGAGGAAAGAAAAAGAGGGAGGAGAGAGAGAGGGGGACGGGGGGGAAGGGAGGAGGGAGGGAAGAAAAGGGGAGAGGGAGGGGGAAGGGGAGAAGGGGAGAGGAAAGAGGGGAGGGGCAAGGAAGGGGAAAGAAGAAACAAGGAAGAGAAAGACGAAGAGGGAAGAGGGGGGAGAAGAAGGAGGAGGGGGAGAGAGGGGAAAGAGAAGAGGAAGAGGAGGAGGAGGGGGGGGGAGGGGGAAGAGAGGACGAAGGAGAGGGGAAAGGAGAGAGAGGGGGGGGAAGAAGGAGGAAGGGGAAGGGGAGGGCAGAAAGAGAAACCGAGAAGAAGAAAGAAGGCAGGGAGGAAAAGAGAAGGAGAGGAGGGGAAAGGGGGGGGAGAGAGGCAGGAAGAGGGGAAGGGGGGGGAGAGAAAAGGAAAGAGAAGGGAGAGAGGAGGGAAGGGGGAGGGGGGGGAAGAAGGGAAGGGGACGGAGAAGGAGGAAGGAAGAAGGGGGAGAGGGAGGGGGGAAGGAAGAGAAGAGAAGGGGAAGAAAGGGAAGAGAGAAAGAGGAGGGGAGGGGAAGAAAAGGAAAGGAGGGAGGAAAGAAGGAAAGAGGGAAGAGAGGGGAAGCGAGGGGCGAGAGGGAAAGAGAGGAAGAAGGAAGAAAGAGGGGAGGAGGAAAGGGGGGGAGAAAGGGGGGGGAACGAGGGAGGGGGGGGGGAGGGGGAAGAGGGCAAGAGAAAAGGAGAAGGAAAAGAAAGGAGAAAAGAAAAGGAGAGGGGGAGGGGAGGGGGGGAAGAAGAGAGGAAGGGGGGAGAGGGGAGGGAGGGGGAGAGGGGGGGAGGGGAAGGGGGGGGAGAAGGACAGGGGAGAGGAGAAAGAAGAGGGGGGAAGAGGGAAGAAGAGAAAGAGGGAAGAAGAGGGGAAAGAGGGGAAGAAAGAGGAGAAGAAGAGGAAAAGGGAGAAAGGGAGAGGGAACGAGGGAAGCAAAGAGAGGGGAGAGAAAGGGGGAAGGGGAGAGAAGGGGGAAGACGGAGAAAAGAAGAGAGGGGAGGGAGGGGGAGGAAGAGGGCAGGGAAAGGGGGAGGAGAAGAAAGGGGAAGGGGGAGAAGGAACGGGGAGGAAGGGAGAGGGGAGGAAGAAGAGGGAGGAGGGGGCAGAGGAAGAGGAGGGGGGAAGGAGGGGGGCGGGAAGGAGGGGGGAGGGGGGGGGGAGAAGAGGGGGAAGGCGAAGGAGGCAGGAGGGAAAGGGGGAGAGGGAAAGGGGAAGGGGGGAGAAAGAGGGGAGGAAAGGGAAAGCGGAAAGGAGAAAGGGCGGAAGAGGGGGGAGGGGGGAGGGAGAGAGGGGAAGGGGGAAGGGCAAGGGGAGGGAGGAAAGGGGACGGGAAGAGGAGAGGGGAGGAGAGGAGGGGGGGGGAAGAAGGAGGGGGAGGGAGGAGGGAAGGCAGGAAGGGAGAAAAGGAAGGAGGAGAAAGGGAAAGAGAGGGGGAGAGGAACGGAAGGAAAGGAGAAAGAAAAGGGGAGAGAAAGGGGAGGAGAAAAGGGGAAAGGGAGAGGGGGGGAAGGAAGGGAGGAGAAGAGAGGGAAGGAGACGGAAAGAAGAAAGGGGAAGGAGAGAAAGGAGGGGAAGAGGGAGAGGGGAGAGAACGCGAGAAAAGGAAGGAAGGGAGGGGGGGGGGTAGGGGAGAAGGAGAAAAGAGAAGGGGAAGGGGAAGAGGAAGGAACGGAGGGGAAGGGAGAAGGAGGGGAAAGGGGGAGGAAGGGGAAGGAGAGAAAAAAGAGGCAAGGAGAAGGAAAGAGGGGGGAAGGGGGGAAAAAGAGGGAGGGAGAACAGGGAGGAAGAGGAAGGAGGGGAGAAGAAAGGAGGAGAAAAGAGGAAGAGGGGGAAGGGGGGGAAGAGGAGGAGGGGAAAAGAGAGAAGGGGAGGGGTGGGGAGCAGAAGAGAAGGGGAACGGGAGGACGAGAGACAGAAGGGTAGGAGAGGAAGGGGGGAGAAGGAAGAGGGGGGAGAGAGGGAAGGAGGAAGAAAGAAGAGAAGGAAGAGAAGGGAGGAGAGGGGGAAGGAGAGAGAAGGAAAGGAAAGAGGAGGAGAGGAGGGAGGGAGGAGAAGGGAGGGAAGGGGAAGGAGAGGGGGGGAGAAGAAAGGAGGAGAAGGGAGGAAGGGGGGAGGGAGGGGGGGGGGGAAGGAGGGAGGGGGGGGAAGAGAAGGGAGGAAGAAAGGAGGGAAGGGGGGAAGGGGGGAAGGAGGAAGAAGAGGAGGGGAAAGAAAGAGGGAGGGGGAGGCAGGAAGGGGGAGAAAGAAAAGGAAGGGAAGAGAAAGGAAGGGGGAAAGGAGAGAGAGGGAGGAAGGCAAGAAGGAAGGGGGAAAGGAAGAAGGGGAGGAGGGGAGGAGAAAGAGAAGGGAAAGGGAAAGGAAGGAAGGGGAAGGAAGGGGGCGAGGAAGGGGAGAAGAGAGGGAGGGGAGGGGAGAAGGAGGGAAAGGGGAAGGGGGAAAGGGAGGGAGAGGGGGGGGAAGAAGGAAAAGAGAAGGCGCGAGGAAGAGGGGGAGGCAGAAGCGGAGGGGAGGGAAGAGGGAGAAGGGAGAGAAGAGGGAAAAGGGGGGAAGGGAAGAAAGGGAAGGGAGGGAGAGCGAAGAAGGGGAGCAGACGGGGGGAGGGGAAAGAGGGAGAAAGAAGGAAGGGAGGGAACAGAGGGAAGAGGGGGAAAAAAAGGCGAGGAAAGAAGAGAAAGAAGGGGGGAGAAGACAGGGAGAAGGAGGGGGAGCAAGAGAAAGGAGGCAGGGGGAGGCAAGGGGGGGGACGGAGAGAGGGGAGAGAAAAGAGAGAAAGGGAGAGGAAGAAAAGGAAGGACGGGGGGAGAAGAGGAGGGGAGGGGCGAAGGGGGGAAGAAAAGAGAGGGCGGAAGAGGAGGAGAAGAACGGAAAGAGGGGAGAGGAAAAGGAGGAGGAAGAGGGGGGGGGAGACCGAGGAGAAGGAGCGAGGGGAGGGAGGAGAGGGGCAAGAAAAAGAGAAGGGGGGAGGAAGGGGAGAAGAGGGAAGGGAAAGAGGGAGGGGAAGGAAGAAAAAGGAGAGCAGACGAAGAAAGAGGGCGGGGGGGAGGGGGGCGAGAGGCGGCAAGGGGAGGAGGGGGGAAAAAGAGGGAAAGAAGAAGGGAGAGAGAAGAAGGGAGGGAAGAGGGGAGGGGGGAGGGAGACCAGAGGAGGGAAAAGGAAGGGGAGGGAGAGGGGGGGGAGAGAGGGAAGCAGAGGCAAAGGGGAGGAGAGGAAAAAGGAGAGAAGAGGGAGGGAAGAGGAGGGGGAAACAAGGGAAGAAGAGGGGAAGGGAGAGGAAGGAGGACGAAGGAGAAAAGGGAGGGAAGAAGACAGGAAGGAAAGAGGGGTAGGGGAGAGGGGAGAGGGAGGGCGGGGAGAGAGGAAGAGAAGGGAGGGGAAAAGAGGAGGAAGGGAAGAGGGAAGAAGAGAGAAACGAAAGAGAGGGAAGAAGGAAGGGAAGAGAGAGAAGGAGGAAAAGGAGAGGGAAGAAGGGAGGGAAAAGAAAAAAGAGGAAGGGAAAAAAGGAGAAGGGGGAAGGGGGGGGGAGAAGGAGGGGGAGAAGGGGACGGCGAAAAGGGGGAGGAAGAGGAAGGGGGGGGGAAGAGGAGGGGAAAGGGAGGGGGAGGAGGGGAGGGAAAGGAAGAGGGAGGGGGGAAAGGGGAAAGAGGGGAGGGATAGAAGGAGGGGGAGAGGGAGGAGAGAAGAAGAGGGAGGGGAGGGGGGAAACAGAGGGGGAAAAGATGAGGTGGGGGGAGGAGGGAGGGGGGGAGGGAGAAAGGAAAGGGGAAGAGAAGGGGGGAAAGAGAGGAGAGAGAGAGAAGGGAGGGGGAGGGAAGAAGAGAGAAGAGGGGAGCAGGAAGAAGGGAAAGGGAAGGAAACAGGAAGACGGAGAGAGGAGAAGGAAGGGGGGGGAGAGGAAGGAGAAAGGGAAGGGGAAGGGACGGAGAGGAGAAGGAAGAGGGAGAGGAGGGAAGAAGGGGGAGAGTGAGGGAGTGGAGGGGGAGGGGGGAGTAGAAGGGGAGAGAGGAGGGGGAAGGCGAAGAGAGGATAGGAGGGGAAAGCAGAGATTTAGGAAGAAGGGGGGAGGAAAAGGGGAAGGGGGAGAAGGGAGAGGCGAAGAGGGGGCGGGAAAAAGGGAGAAGAAGGAAAGAAAGAGGGAGGAGGGGAAGGGGAGAGGGAGGAGAAGGGAGAAGGAAGAAAGGGGGGGAAGAGGGAAAGGAAGGAAGGAAGGGAGGGGGAGAGAGGGGGAAGAGGAGGGGGAGAAGAAGGAGGAAGGGAGGAAGGGGGAAGAGGGGGAAGGGGAAAGGAAGAAGGAAGGGGGGAGGAGGGAAGGGGGAGGAGGGGAAGGAAGAAGGGGAGGAGGGGAAGAAAAAAAAGGGAAGGAAAAAGGGGAGGAAGGAGGGGAGAAGGGGAGGAGAGGGAGGAGAGAGGAGGAAGGGGGAAAGGGGGCAGGGAGAGGGGGAAAAGAAGAGGGGAGGGGACAGAAGGAGAGTAGAGGGGAAAGAAGAGGGGAAAGGAGGGGGAGAGAAGGTAAAGAGGAAGCGGGAGAAAAAGGAGAGGGGAGAAGAAGAAAGAAGGAGGGGAGAAGGGGGAGAGGGAAAAGGGCGGAAAGGGGGGAGAGAGGGGGAAGGGAAGAAAGGGAAGGGGAGGAAAAGGGGGGGAAGGGGAAGGGAGGGGAAGGGAGGAGAGAGGAAGAAAGGAGGAGGAGAGATAGGAGGGGGAGGGGGAGGGGGAGTGTAAGGGGGGGGGAAAAGGGGGGAGAGAGAGAAGAAAGAGAGGGGAAAACGACAGGGGGAGGGAAAGGGGGGAGGACCGCGGAAAGCAGGGAGGGGAAAAGGGAGAGAAGGAGGAGGGAAGGAGGGCAAGAGAGGAGGGGAGGAGGGGGAAGAAAGGGGGAGGGGGGAGAGGGGGGGAGGGGGGGAAGGCGAGGGGAGGGAAGAGGCAGGGAAAGGGGAAAAGGGGGAGGAGGCGGAAAAAGGGAAAACAGGAGGCGGTGGGAGGACAGAGGGGGGGAAGAGGGGGGGGAAAGAGAGGAGAGAGAAAGGGATAAAAAGAAGGAAGAGAGAAAGGGAGGGGAAGAAGGAACGGAAAGAGGCAGAGACGAAGGGGGGGGGGGGGAAAGGGACAGAAGAAGCGGAAAGAGAAAAAGGGAGGAGGGGAGAAGGAGGGAAAGGGAGGAAGGAAGAAAGAGAGAAGGAAGGAAGAGGAAGAAAAGGTAGGGGAAGGGAGGAAAGGAAGGAAGAGGAGGGAAGAGAGAGGGAGAGAGGGGGGAGAAGAGGGGAAGGGGGAGAGAGAAGACCCGAAGGAAGACCGGGGAGAAGGAAGGAAGAGGGAGGAGAAGGGGAAAAAAGGGAGGGGGAAAGAAAAGGAAGAGGAAAGGAGAAGCAGAAAGGAGAGGGAAGAGGGGGTAAAGGGAGAGGGAGGGGACAGGAAGAGGGTAAAGAAGAAAGGGGACGAGGGAAGAAGACGGGAGGAAAGAGAGGAAGAAGAAGAGGGAAGAGGGGGGGAAAGGAGGGGGAAAGAGAAGGAGGGAGAGACGAAGAAGGAGGGGAGGAAGGAAGGGGGGGAAAGAAGGAGGGGGGAAGAGAGAAGAGAAAGAGAAAGAAGAGAGGGAAAGCAAGAAGGGGGAAGAAGAAGGGGGGAGAGGAAGGAAGGAAAGAGAGGGAAAAGGACGGAGAGAGAAGAAGGAAGGAGGGGAGGGGGAAGGAAGGGGAAGAAGGAGGGAGAGGGAGGGAAGAGGAGGAGAGGAAGGAGAAGAGGGGAGGAAGCGAGGATAGGGGAAGGGGGAGGGAAGAGAGAGGAAGAGGCGGAGGAAGAACAGAGAGGAGCAGGGAAGAGAAGGGGAAGAGGGGGGAAAAGAGGGAAGCGGAGAGAGGGAGAGGGAGAGAAGGGAAAAGGAAGGGAAAAGGAGGGAAAGAGGCGGAGAAGGGGGAAGGGAGGAGAAGGGAAGGGGGGGAGGAGAGAAGGGTAGAGGAGGAAGGGAGGGGGAGGGGGGGAGAAGAGAAAGGGAAAGGGGAAGAGGAGGGAGAAGAGGAGGGAGGGGAAGGGAGGAAGAGGGAAGAGGGGGGGGGGAAGAGGGAAGAAAGAGAAGGGGAAAGAAAGAAGGAGAAGAGAGAAGAGGAAGGGAGAAGAGGGGGCGAAGGGCAGGGAGGAGAGGGGAAAGAGGGGAGGGAGGCAGAGGCAGAGGAGGGAGGGGGAGAGGGAAAAGGGAAGAGGAGGGAGGAAGGCAAAGAGGGGAAGAGAGAGGAAAGAAGAAGGGAAGGAGAAGGGAAGGGGAGGGGGGGGAGGGGGAGGGAAGCGAGGAACGGGGGGGAAAGGAGAAGGAGGAGGGGGGGAGAGAAGGAAAGAAGCAGGGGGGAGAGGCAGTAGGAAGGGAAATAGGGAGAGAAGGGGGAGGAAGGACGGAGGGAGGGGGGAGGGAGAGAAGGGAGAGAAGAAGGGGGGGGAGGGGGGAAGAGGGAGAGGGAGGGGGAAAGGCGGGGGAAACAAGCAGAGAAAGGGGGAGGCAAAGAGGAAGAGCAGGAGAGCGCGAGGAGGGAAGAAAGGAGGGAGAGAGGGGGGAGGGGAAGGGGAGAGAAGGGAGAAAGGAGGGGGAAGAGGGAGGAGACGGAAAGGCGAGAAGGAGGGAAGAAGAGGGGGGGGGAAGGAAAGGAGACGAAGGGAAGAGGAAGAAGAAGGAGAGGAAGAGCGGAGGAGGGGGGAGAAGGAAGGGGAAGGCGAAGAAGAAGGGAGACGGAAGGAAGGAGGGACGGAAGAGGAGAAGGGAAAGGGAGGGAGGGGGGCGAAAGAGAAACAGAGAAGGGGGAAGGGGGAGAGAAGGGGAAGGAGAGGAAGGAAAGGGGAGAGGGGGAGGGGAGGGAAGGGGAGAGCGGAAGAAGGGGGGAGGGAAGAGAAAGGAGGGGGGGGAAAAAGGGAAGGGACGAGGAGGAGAAGAAAAGGGGAGGAGAGGGAGAAAAGAAGGGGAGAGGAAGAAAGAGAAGAGAGGGGAAGGGGGGGGGAGAGAGGGAGAGGCGGGGGGGGAGAGGAAAGGGGGGAAGGGAGAGAAAGAGAAAGGGGAGGAGAGGAGGGGAAAAGGGGGGAGAGGGAGAGAGGGGAAAGGAGAGGGGGGGAAAGGGAAAAGAAAGGGGGAGGGGAGACAGGAGGGGAGAGGGGGAGAAGGAAAAACAAAGAGAGAAGGGGAACAGAGGAGAGGAAAAGGAAAGGGGGGGAGCAGGGGAGGGGGGAAGAAAGGGAGGGGGGGGGAGAGAAGGGGAGGGAGGAAAAGGAAGGGGCAGGAAGGAGGGGGGGGATAGGAGAAAGAAGGAGAGGGAAAGGGAGAGAAAGGAATGGAAAGGAGGGAGGAGGCAGAGGTGGGGGAAGGGGGGAAAAGGAGAGAGAGGGGAGGGGGAGAAAGAGGGGGAGACAGGAGAGGGAGAGGGGGGGGGGAAAAAGGAGAAGGGAGAAGGGAGAGGGAAGGGGGAAGGGGAAGGGGGGGAGGAGGAGAGAGAGAAGAAGAGCAAGAGAAGGGGAGGAGGAGGGGGAGGAGAGGGAGGGAGGAGAGGAAGGAGGAGGAAAAAAAGAGAAGAGGAAGGGAAAGAGAGAGGAAGGGGAGGAGGGGAGAGGAGGAGAGGGGGAGGGGGGAGAAGAGGAAGGGGAAGAGGGAAAAAGTGAGGGGAGAGGGGAAGGGAGGAAAGGGAAGGAGGGGAAAAAGGAAGGCAAGGGAGAGGCAGAGGGAGGAGGGGAAGGAAGAAGGGAAGAAAGAAGAGGGAGGGGAAGGGGAGGGAACGGAAAGCAGAGAAGAAGAAGGGGCGGAAGGGGAGGAAGAAGGAGAAGAAGAGGCGAAAAAGAGGAGGGGGGAGGAGGGAAGGGAAGGGAAGGGGGAAAGGGGAGGGGGAGAGGAAAGGAGGGAAAGGAGGGGGAGAGGGGAGAAGAAGGGGAGGGAAGGGCGGGGGGGAGAAGGAGAGGGAAGAGGGAGGGAAAGGAGGAAGGAGAGAAGAGAAAGAAGGATAGGGGGGGAAAAAGGAAGGAAGAGAAAACAGGGAAGGGAGAGGAAGGGAAAGGGGAAGGAGGAAAGAAGAGAGTGAGAGGGGGGAGAGGGGGGAAGGGGGGGGGGGAAGAGAGAAGGGGAGAGAAGGGGGGAAGAGGGAGGAACAGAGAAGAAAAGAGAAAGGAGGGAAGAGGGAGAAGAGGGAAGGGAGAGAAGGAAGGGAGATAAGGGGGGAAGGAAGGAGGAGAAGGGGGGAAGGAGGGAGGGAGAAGAAGAAGAAGAAAGGAGGGAGAAGAACAGGAGGGGAGAGAGAAGAGGGAGGAAGAGAAAGGAGGGAAGGGGAAGAAGGAGAAAAGGAAAGGAGGGGAAGGGGGGAGGAGCGAAGAGGGGGAAAGGAAGAAAGGGAGGGGGAGAAGGGGAAGAGGGGGAAAGGAGAGGGGAAGGGCACGAGGAAGGAGAAGGAAGCAGAGGAGGAGAAGGAAAGAGAGAACGAGAGGGGAAGGAACGAAGAAGGGGAGGGAGAGGAAGAAGAAGGAGGAAAGGAGAGCCCGGAAGGGGGAGGGGGGGAGGGAGGGGAGGAGAGGGGGGAGAAGGGAGGAGGAAGAGAGAAGAGGATAAGAGAGAGGGGGGGAAAGGTAAGGAGGAGAAGAGGGAGGGGAGGAAGAAGGAGAAAGGAAAAGGGAAAGAAGAGGGGGAAGAGAGAAAAGCAGGAAAGAGAAGGAAGAGAGGGGGGGGGAGACGGAGGAAGGGAGAAAGGGGAGGGAAGAAGGGGAAGGAAGGGGAAGAGGGGGAGGACAAGGGAACGAAAGAAGAAGGGAGAGAAAAGGAAGGCGAGGAAGGGGGGGGGAAAAGAGGAGAGGAAGGAGAAGGGAGAAAGAAGAAGGAGGGGAGGGAGAGGGGAGGAAGGGAGATAGGAAGGGAAAAGAAGGAGAAGGAGGAAGGAGAGAAGGAGGACGGAG
>CM068967.1:14775658-14796730 GCA_035128595.1 Eptatretus atami | reverse complement strand
GGTTGGAAGCAGAAATAATAACCCGATTCAAAACTGCACGGATATTTTAACCCACAGGATTGAGCTCACGAGAAAGCGAGGAGGCTTTGCGCCAAAACAACAATGCAATTGGAGAAAACAAAGTTGTTGTGACTTTAAAATAAACGTACGTGCAAACCAGTAAATGTTGTAATTTTATCCAACAATGACAAACAACCTTCAACACACAACAACCCTTTACCAACACACCCCTTCAACACAAACACACAGACATAGCAAAGAGACAGACGCAGAACAAAAAATAACAGGACAGGTCAGAAAAAGACAAATGAGTACTTAAGCAAGCCGTTTGTTTTCAAGTTAATTCCATGAGGAAAAGATTCTGCACTTCCCGTCGAAGTCGAATTTCATAAACCAATTTTATACTCGCAAACGAGTTGGCATCGACAAGACAACCATGGAAAATCAAGGGACAAGAAAACTTTCATCACAACAACGTGTGAGGACAGAAGGTGGAAAATAAAGTGCACCGCAGGCGAATAAACCAAGCAATAAGGCCTTCCAAGTCACGGGCTGACTTTCACATTTCACTTCTCACTCAAGAAGCAAGCGTGAATTACCGAATAATTCACACGAAAGCAGCAACTTGCAGGACGTATACGTCGGATGAGGGAGAGGAGGTGGCAGGTGGGAAACAAAACCCAAAGTTCATTCCAAAAGTCAAACTTCAATCGAAGCTTATTTCTCCGTAAATAAGGTGTTTCAACGACTGCGCCGGGCGAATGAAAAGTCTCGCTAAGACAAAACTAGTGGCACGCCAACAAAAAGGTACGCAGACGTCGAGTCCATGCAAACCTGATGAACTCGACAAAAACAGGGAACGGCAACGGATATAAAATGCGCGATCATCACGGCAAACAAACCATCATCATCATCTCATGTGTTTTGGGAAGCAAAGCCTTCTTTGTGGACCTCAAACACATTAGAAAGGTGTGGATAGGTCAAGGGGTTCGGAAAGCAACAGGGTTGATCAAGCAGAGCGACGACAGTTTTTGTCAACATTGACGTTCAAAACATTTTTGTGATCATTTTTTCAGTCGGGCGTTACACGTGACTAACAATCCATGAAGCCTACGAATGCCACAGAGCGTTGCAGCGACGGCACTTTAAAGGAAAAAAACAAACAAAATAAAACAGCCACAAAGCACAATGGCGATGCTGCACAAGCAGAGGTTCTGAGATTCAACTGGAGTGAAGGACTAGTCGATTATGAGTGACGGCTGGTTCTATCTGGGAGACGGACAGGTAGAACGATGATGAAATTGACGAGACGTCGATCGAGATATGCAACCACCGTAGGAAGAAGGACAAAGTACGTTTCGGGTTCACCTTCGTCGGAGCTAAAAAAGCAAGCCGTCGATGTAAACAGCTTGCTCTGACAAAGGGTCAAACACCAGCGAAATGTCAAGCTTTTCTTGTTTTCCCACGGCGTTAACAAACCTGATCAAAATCGTGTTGATTTCATCAATCGTTCCACCTGATATTCAGAGGCACGAGTATGATTCAGTTAAATGATCATCAATTGCACTGGTAACAACACCACAGCAGCAGAAGTGGATTTCCTTTCCGAAGCCAATTTTCCTCGCAATTACCGCAGCATAATTTATCACTGCCTGCAACAAGGTTTCCTCAACGGAACAAGATTCTAAGGCGAGCTCCAAGGACCGTGGGGCAGATGGTTTTAAAAAAAACAAGCTGTTAATATCAAAGAATAGCTCGTCATAGAGAAATAAACACATCATAACACAACAAAGCTGGGCAAGAACAGGAGAAAGAGAAAGGAAGAGAAAGAGAAGAGAAAGAGAAAGAGAGAGCACAGAGACAGAGAGACAGAGAGACAGAACAGAACAAGAGACACAGAGACAGAGAGACACAGACAAGACACAGGACAAGAGACACAGAGACAAGAACACAGAGAGACGAGAGACACAGAACAGAGACAGAGAGACACAGAGACAAGCAGGTAGCGACAGGTAGTCGACTACCCAATAGAACCTGACACGATGGCCCGTCGATGGGGAATGACCTGAGGATTAAGCACAAGAAATCATGATCCACTTCAAGGTTAATGCTGCAAGATTGTTTTTTTAAATACCCCCACATTAGGTTTTCGGCCGTTGCAGGCAACGAGGGGTCCATGAAGGTCTTTCTCACACATACTGGACATACCATGAACCTACCATACAGTTCATGTATATTGGGTAGCGATCTCGTCAAAAAAAAATTTCAAAAAAAATTTTTTTTGAAATTTGTCTTCCTATACAAGTTATTTTTTGTTCGAATTTGTTGTTTCCTTGTCCTATTTCTTTTTGTCTTGGGTTTCTGGTCTGTCTGTCCTCTGTTGGTCAGTGCTCATTAATACAATGGCGATTTGATTTGAAACTTGGTTGTAGGTTCATACCATGACTAGTGTGGCAAATGAGAACTTACTATGGACACCACCGTTGCTAGCACCGGGACTTTGAAATTTTTGAAAAATCATAAAAAATTAATTTTTCGAAATCAAAAATCGCGGCCACGAGGACGTGGCAGTACATTCAGCCATATTGTCAAAAAATTTCCAGCCGGACCTATGGAAACTGTCGGAGAAGACTAGACTGGAAGAACCTGTCGAAAACAATAAAAAAAACGAAGTCGTATATCTCAGACTATGATCAGATATACATAACTGTAGTAGGTTCATGGAGTCCTAGTTATGTTGAGAAAGAACCGTTGCATGGACCCCTCCGTTGCCTCGCAACGGCCGAAAAACCTCTAAATGTGGGTTTTTAACGAAAAAACAATCTGCAGATTAACCCTTGAAGCTAGAATCATGAATTTCTTGTGCTTATCCTCAGGACATTCCCATCGAAAGGGCCCATCGTCAGTCAGGTTCTTTGGGTAGGCGACACCCATGTCCGCCTTACCGGCTTGTTTGTCTGTCTGTCCTCTGTCGGTCCAGTGCTCGTTAAATACAATGGCGATTTCGATGAAACTTGGTTGGGTAGGTTATACCATGCACCCATTGTGTGCAAATGAGAACCGTTCTATGGACACCACACGTTGCTAGCAACGGGACCTTGAATTTTTGAAAAATCATAAAAAATTATTTTTTCGAAAATCAAAAATGTGGCCACGAGCGACTGTGGGCAGTACATTCAGCCATATCTCAAAAATTTCCAGCCTGGATCCTATGAAACTGTCGGAGAAGCATAGACTTTGAATGAACCCGGTCACAAAAAAATTAAAAAAAACGAAGTTCGTTATATCTCAGAGCTATGAGTCCAGATATACATGAAACTTGGTATGGTAGGTTCATGGTATGTTCCTAGTTATGTGTGAGAAAGAAAGTTGCATGACCCCTCCGTTGCCTAGCAACGGCGCAAAAAACCTTAAATGGGTATTTTAACGGAAAAAAAATCTGCAGCATTAACCCTTGAAGCTAGAATCATGAATTCTTGTGCTAATCCTCAGGTCATTCTCCATCGAATGGGCCATCGCGTCAGGGTTCTATTGGTAGTCGACTACCCAGTCCGCCACCGGCTTGTCTGACTCATAGTCTCTGAATATAACGAACTCGTTTTTATTGTTTCGACCAGGGTCATCAAATGTATCTTCTCCGACAGTTTCATAGGATCCGGCTGGAAATTTTTGACAATATGCTGAATGAACTGCCCACAGTCGCTCGTGGCCGATTTTTGATTTTCGAAAAATAATTTTTTATGATTTCAAAAATTCAAAGTCCGTTGCTAGCAACGGGTGTCCATAGCAACGGTTCTCATTTGCACACAACTAGGTCAGGTATGAACCTACCACCAAGTTTCATCGAAATCGCCATTGTATAACGGAGCACTGGACCGAACAGAGGGGACAGACAGACAGACAGACAGACAACTGAAATAATAGGTAGAACAAATTTCAAGTTTTTTTTTTCGACTGGATCGACTACCAACAGACAGACAGACAAAATATCGACGGAAATACTGATAGGGTGATCAAAACAAAAATTACTAGTTGTGTGCAAATGAGAACCGTTGCTATGGACACCACCGTTGCCTAGCAACAGGACTTTGACATTTTTGAAAAATCATAAAAAAATTATTTTTCGAAAATCAAAAATCGGGCCACGAGCGACTGTGGGCAGTTCATTCAGCCATATTGTCAAAAAATTTCCAGCCGGATCCTATGAAAACTGTCGGAGAAGATACACTTTGAATGAACCCTGGTCGAAAACAATAAAAAACGAAGTTCGTTATATCTCAGAGACTATGAGTCAGACAAGCCGGTAGGGGACATGGGTAGTCGACTACCCAATAGAACCTGACGCGATGGGCCCATTCGATGGAGAATGACCTGAGGATTAGCACAAGAAAATTCATGATTCTAGCTTCAAGGGTTAATGCTGCAGATTTTTTTCCGTTAAAATACCCCCACTTTAAGGTTTTTCGCCGTTGCTAGGCAACGGAGGGGTCCATGGCAACTATTCTTTCTCACACATAACTAGGACATACCATGAACCTACCATACCAGTTTCATGTATATCTGACTCATAGCTCTGAGATATAACGAACTTCGTTTTTTTTAATTTTTTTGACCAGGGTTCATTCAAAGTCTATCTTCTCCGACAGTTTTCATAGGATCCGCTGGAAATTTTTGACGATATGGCTGAATGTACTGCCCACAGTCGCTCGTGGCCCAATTTTTGATTTTCGAAAAAATAATTTTTTTATGATTTTTCAAAAATTTCAAAGTCCCGTTGCTAGGCAACGTGGTGTCCATAGCAACGGTTCTCATTTGCACACAACTGGGTCATGGTATGAACCTACCAACCAAGTTTCATCGAAATCGCCATTGTATTAACAGAGCACTGGACCGAACAGAGGACAGACAGACAAACAAGCCGGTAAGCGGACATGGGTAGTCGCCTACCCAATAGAACCTGACGCGATGGGCCCATTCGATGGGGAATGTCCTGAGGATTAAGCACAAGAAAATTCATGATTCTAGCTTCAAGGGTTAATGCTGCAGATTGTTTTTTCGTTAAAATACCCCACATTTAGAGGTTTTTCGGCCGTTGCGAGGCAACGGAGGGGTCCATGGCAACGGTTCTTTCTCACACATAACTAGGACATACCATGAACCTACCATACAGTTTCATGTATATCTGACTCATAGTCCTGAGATATAACGAACTTCGTTTTTTTATTGTTTTCGACCAGGGTTCATTCAAGTCTATCTTCTCCGACAGTTTCCATAGGATCCGGCTGGAAATTTTTGACAATATGGCTGAATGTACTGCCCACAGTCCTCGTGGCCCGATTTTTGATTTTCGAAAAAATTAATTTTTTATGATTTTTCAAAAATTTCAAAGTCCCGGTGCTAGGCAACGGTGGTGTCCATAGTAAGGTTCTCATTTGCACACAACTAGGTCATGGTATGAACCTACCAACCAAGTTTCATCAAAATCGCCATTGTATTAACTGAGCACTGGACCAACAGAGGGACAGACAGACAGACAGACAGACAGACAGACACATCGACGGAAATACTGATAATAAGGAAGAACAAATTTCAAAAAAAAAAAATTTTGAAATTTTTTTTTTGACGAGATCGCTACCCAATATACATGAAACTGGTATGGTAGGTTCATGGTATGTCCTAGTTATGTGTGAGAAAGAACCTTCCATGGACCCCTCGTTGCCTGCAACGGCCGAAAAACCCTAATGTGGGGGTATTTTAGAAAAAACAATCTGCAGCATTAACCCTTGAAGCTGGAATCATGAATTTTCTTGTGCTTAATCCTCAGGTCATTCCCCATCGAACGGGCCCATCGTGTCAGGTTCTATTGGGTAGTCGACTACCCATGTCCGCCTACCGCTTGTCTCTGTGTCTCTCTGTCTCTGTGTCTCTGTGTCTCTCTGTCTCTCTGTCTCTGTGTCTCTCTGTCTCTGTGTCTCTCTGTCTCTGTGTCTCTCTGCCTCTGTGTCTCTCTGTCTCTGTGTCTCTGTGTTTCTTGTCTCTGTGTCTCTCTGTCTCTCTGTCTCTGTGTTTCTCTGTCTCTGTGTCTCTCTGTGTGTGTGTCTCTTTCTCTTTCTCCTGTTCTTGCCCCAGCTTTGTTGTGTTATGATGTGTTATTTCTCTATGACGAGCTATTCTTTGATATTAACAGCTTGTTTATTTTTGAACCATCTGCCCCCACGGTCCTTGGAGCTCGCCTTAGGAATCTTGTTCCGGTTGAGGAAAACCTTGTTTGCAAGGCAGTGATAAATTAATGCTGCGGTAATTGCGAGGCAAATTGGCTTCGAGAAAAGGAAATCCACTTCTGCTGCTGTGGTTGTTGTTACCAGCTGCAATGATGATCATTTAAACCTGAAATTCATACTCGTGCCTCTGAATATCAGGTGGAACGATTGATGAAATCAACACGATTTTGATCAAGGTTTGTTAACCGCCGTGGGAAACAAGAACAAGCTGACGTTCCTCGTGTTGACCCTTTGTCAGAGCAAAAGCGTGTTTACATTCCGACGGCTTGCTTTTTTTTGCTCCGACGAAGGGTGAACACCCGAAACGTGAACTTTTGTCCTTCCTTCCTACGGTGGTTAGCATATCTCGATCGACGTCTCGTCAATTTCATCCATCGTTCTACCTGTCCGTCTCCGCAGATAGACACCAGCCGTCACTCGTAATCGACTAGTCCTTCACTCCACGTTGAATCTCAGGAACCTCTGCTTGTGCAGCATCGCCATTGTGCTTTGTGGCTGTTTATTTTTGTTTGTTTTTTTTCCTTTTAAAGTGCCGTCGCTGCAACTGCTTGCTGTGAGCAATCGTGGCTTCCATGGATTGTTAGTCACGTGTAAGCAGCCCGACTGAAAAAATGATCACAAAAATGTTTTTGAACGTCAATGTGTGACAAAAACTGTCGTCCGCTCTGCTTGATCCAACCACTGTTGCTTTCCGAACCCCCTTTTGACCTATCCACACCTTTCTAATGTGTTTGAGGTCCACAAAGAAGGCTTTGCTTCCCAAACAACAGTTGAAGATGATGATGATGGTTGTTTGCCGTGATGATCGCGCATTCATTATATCCGTTGCTCGTTCCCTGTTTTTGTCGAGTTCATCCAGGTTTGCATGGACTCGCGTCTGCGTACCTTTTTGTTGGCGTGCCACTAGTTTTGTCTTGTACGAGACTTTTCATTCGCCCCGGCGCAGAGTCGTTGAAACACCTTATTTACGGAGATAAGCTTCGATTGAAGTTTGACTTTTGGAACTGAACTTTGGGTTTTGTTTCCCACCTGCCACCCTCCTCTCCCCTCATCCTGACGGTATACCGGTCTGCAAGTTGCTGCTTTCGTGT
Source organism: Eptatretus atami (assembly GCA_035128595.1). Lineage (NCBI taxonomy): Eukaryota > Metazoa > Chordata > Myxini > Myxiniformes > Myxinidae > Eptatretus > Eptatretus atami. The sequence continues at coordinate 14,789,358 of CM068967.1, read as the reverse complement.
GAAATTATTCGGTACATTCACGCTTGCTTCCTTGAGTGAGAAAGTGAAATGTGAAAAGTCCAGCCGTTGACTTGGAAGGCCTTATTGCTGGGTTTATTCGCCTGCGGTGCACTTTATCTTTCCACCCTTCTGTCCTCACACGTTGTTGTGATGAAAGTTTTCTTGCTCCTTGATTTCCATTGGTTGTCTTGTCGATGCCAACTCGTTTGACGAGTATAAATTGGTTATGAAATGTCGACCTTGCACGGAAGTGCAGAATCTTTTCCATGGAATTAACTTGAAAACAAAACGGCCTTGCTTAAAGTACTCATTTGTCTTCTTTCTGCACCTGTCCTGTTTATTTTTGTGTCTGCGTCTGTCTCTTTGCATATGTCTGTGTGTTTGTGTTGAAGGGGTGTGTTGGTAAAGGGTTGTGTTGTGTTGAAGGGTTGTGTGTCATTGTTGGATAAAATTACACATTTTACTGGTTGCACGTACTTATTTTAAGTCACAACAACTTTGTTTCTCCAATTGCATTGGTTGTTTTGGCGGCAAAGCCTCCTCGCTTTCTCGTGAGCTCCCAATCTGTGGGTTAAAATCCGTGCAAGTTTGAATCCGGGTTATATTTCTGCTTCACAAACGTAGCCTCGAGATACGCACTCTCCCCTCCTGAGTTGTCTCGCTTGGGTTTGAATCCCGACCCATCTACAAACTGTGATCCCGGGGTCTCGCAGGTAGGACGATTCATCAAGGTGTGCACCGTCTCTCGGATGGATGTTAACTGGGCGTCCTGTCTGCCGGCATTAGTTGTTGGCCTTTAAAGATCCTGCACTGTCCTCCGCGAGGACTATGCGAGCTATCGCCGGTACCCTGAACAAATCACAAATGATTGCTCCAACAAACCTGCTTAGTTTAGCATCAGGCTGGGCCAGCCCGACTGAACAATTTTGGCCACGCTTTCTCCTTCCGACCCCACGAGAAGACGGGAATAATTGTGGCCAGGAAAGAACTTCACAAACCAAGTGCCTGATCCAATAGGCTGTTGTCTGTAATGCAAGATGAGTTGCTGCTGAATGCTGTATCATCTATATGGCTTGCCGTCATCCCTCTTAATGCCACGGCAGCCTTTGTGTGAGTCCATTGTGTGCATGTACCCAAGAAGAGGCATAATTTTGTCTCAGGTGCTAGCACAGGTAGAGGCTTACTTTTAACTTCAGGTTCATACACGGGACGTTAAACCCTCGTCTTAATGGTATTGCACCCAAACTGGCCTTCGAGACTAATAAAACGAATGGAATGGTTTGTTTGTCAATTCTTCACATGGGTAGAATGTAAGGTGAAGTCACCTTTTTCTTGAGTCCCGAATGACGTACCACTTTGGTAATTTTTGCCAGTGAAAAGAATGAATGGACTTTAACTCATCGCACCAGGAGCAGATGCTGTGCTACATAAGATAAGGATTGCTTAATGGCATGCCTGATTCGCAGTTGCCTCATGACAGTTGTCAAAACAAACAAGCCTTGCTCCTTTCATTGGAATAAAGAAGCTCGTTGCCATTTGTCATTCTCTAGGTAGCTGACTGGTATTTGAGCCATCATCTCACAGGCCTACGAGCATCCTTGCTGAGGACGTCGTTAATCCTCTCCCATTTAAATCTGTCCCATTCTGCGAAGTCTTTGATTCATGCTTTTTTTTTGTTTGTTTGTTTTTTTAAACTTTTTACTGAAGGTGGACGGAGGTTATGTTTTCACTCTTGTCTGCTTTTCTTTGTTTGTTTGTCAGTGAGCTGCAAATATCAAAAAGTTATGGATAGATTCGGACGAAACTTGGTGGACGGCTTGGGTGTGTGACGAGGACGAATTTATTCAATTTTGGAGGTCCAGATCTGGATACGATAATTTTAAAAGTGATCATTCACCATTGAGGAATCAGGCCAAAAACAATATACTGTATAGCAGGATGCATTAAAGAGTTGTATGCCTGGTGTTGGCTTAATGGCTAGAGTGGTGGGCTTGGGATCCTTGGGTCCTGAGTTCAAATCCTGTTTTACTGTAGAAATAATACTAGGTGGGGTTGACTCTGCCTGTCATCCTTCTGAGGTCGGCAAAATGAGTACCAGCTTGCTGGTATCCTACGTCGGAGTGGCGACCCGTCCAGGATTGTGCCCAATCGCCAAGGAGACTGCTTAGGCAGCACCAACGCTCTGCTCAGAGTATGGTCCCGATGGATGGATCAAACATTTGTGGGTGGATTCGGCTGAAATTTATTAGACGAGTTGGTTGGGTGACGACGCCGAATTGATTTGATTTTGGTGAAGATCCGGATGCGGATCTGATAATTTTTGGTTCACGAAAAATATAAGTGACCACTATATTCGTTATTGTCTGTCTGTCCCGAGCATAGCTCCATGGGTTTTGATCCGATCCTGATGAAATTTTGGTGGGAGGTTTATATCATGATCGAGTTGTGTTTTCCTGAAAATGGGTGTGGTGCGCCCATTATGGGCGGAGCCCGCCCAAAAAACGTGTTTTTAGGGGATAGCCGATTTCAATTTGCATCTTCTAGGGGTTTTGTCGAATCTGACAGGGGTTTCGGTATTTGGTTAGCCCAATGGCACCTGCATAGCCCCACGGAGCTCGATTTTTCATTTTCGTCCCAAGGTCATGAACTTAGAAAATTTCGAATTTTGACATAAAAATCAGACGACCGCCCAAACTTTGAGAGCTAGGATGACAATATTTTTTATGCATAATCTTGAGGTCATTCACCACCTAAAGTCTTGAAACCATTTTGCTCCATCTCGAACACCTTGCCCGTGGCGCCCCCTTCAAGTTTGTTTTTACGCTGATTTCATCAAAGTATGGATAATCCGAGGAGTGTGAAATGCCATATAGCCTATATGACGTTGTATTGTTCCTGGAATGTTCCGGAGGAAGTTTTGCACCAAAGGTCTAATCCTTGACCTTTGACCTTTAAAGGCCACAAAGGTCAAATTTTCAAAGTTGTGGGAATCGATCCGGGTTTTCGACCTTCTTCGATGAACTAACTCCAAAAAGCTATAGCACGTATCCTGTTTCCGTATTTTAATGTCCACAACCTTGTTTTGTGACCTTTAAAGGTTATGCAAAGGTCAAATTTTGAAAGTTGTTGAACGAAACCGGGTTTTCGACATTTTGCAGCTAATAACCCGTCACCCGTACCACATCATGTTGATCATTTTTATAACTTGGTCAAACATTATCACATCGTCTCATCCTTGACTTCTGAAACGATCTACATCGTCAAATACCGCTCGTGAACCATCGTCGTCTTCAGACTTGTTTTTATTTTAAATTCTTAAGTGATTCTTCATCATCGAGAGATCGAGTCAAAAACGATATATAGCGTGATATCTCAAAACGTTGTGGACGGATTCAGACCGAACTTGGTGGACAGGTTTGTTGTGTGACAAAAACGAATTGATGAGATTTTTGTTCAGGTCCGGATCCACATCCAGCCTATCGATGGGATACAAAACTGTTCAGCCTGGCGGAGGGATGTGCTCTACAAGTTGCCGTTGTCGTTCTTCTCTTGCTTTCATTTTCAGTCGACTTTTTAATTTTCATGAATGTTTACTCGTCACTCGTTTGTTCTTCCGACCCTTGTGATCTCTCCATATGCCGTAATTAGTCACACTCGCGCAAATGATTATTTTACCGTTTGCAGAAACTCTGAGGCTTTGTTTATTTGAACCGGAAGGAAAGCAGACTCGTTTTCATTTTGGGCACTTCTAACGTTTTGCCTTTTTATGTTGCTACGTTGCGTGGGTTCTTCGGCGCCGACCCGAGACTGAGCATTTCCATCCCTTCCCTCCAATAGAATAGAGAATTTTGACCTTCACCGCCATGTACGGCAAATACTTCTTTCTTTCTTTTTTTTTCCACTGCCTTTCAATTTGAGATTCACTGAATGGTAACTTGTGTTTGTGTTTTTGTTTGAACACGTTCAGGAAAATCGATTCGTTTTCAGTTTGGAAGGAATTTTGTGTGTTGCCTTTACACAGGGGATCAAGCGAGGAACTTCTTCCTGCAGTCGGGCCTACCAAGGACTGTACTCGCACAGATATGGTGAGCAGAGTAGAGTAGAGTAGAATGGAGTGGACTTTGTTAAACGATATCACTTTTGGTTATTCGTCAAATTCTCATTTATTGGCTGACCTTTTGATCTTTTGTAGTGAATTGACCTCAGTCAGGATCTTGGGTGTGCTTGCTGCTTTTCTCCTCGCAGGACATTGGCAGATATGAATGCCGACGGTCGTATGGACCAAACGGAATTTTCGATCGCCATGAAGCTGATCAAGTTGAAGCTCATTGGACACAATCTGCCTGCTGTCCTACCCATGTCTATCAAGCAACCTCCGATCCCTTTTGGTATATCCTGATGGGGAGGTGGCCTTCTCCAAATGAGCTTTGCTCAACTGAGTCATTTCCAGTGTGATGTCTTGCAATTTATTCTTGTGAAAGCTTTTCCTTCTGAGTAAGTGTGACGTTGACAACGTTGTATGAATGAGATGCTTCACGCATAATAGTCTGACGTGCCGTTTTTTATTGTTATTTAATCTACACGTGCATGTAAATAATTGGAAGATTATACAAATGTATCTTCTTCTTTCTATGCAAGCCTCATTATACTTTTTATTTTTGTATATTTTGGACTTGTGAGTATCTCACCTGTATGACCTTTTGAACGTCACGTATCGTGAATGTATTTCGTGCATCATTCTGCTTGTGGATGGACGTGTTGGTGGTTTGGTGCATCATTATGACCAGGAGCTCCTGGCCTGACTATAGCACCACCGGCGATGCTGTCTGGACCTTCATCCTTGGGACTACTCCCTCCAGGTTCAGCAGGACCAGCCTTGCATAGTTCGATCCCCATCTCCAATGGAGTTCCAGGCCTGCTGCAACCACAACCGGTGTTTTCCACTGTTGGTAAGGAGAAAGCTGGGGATCGATAGAGGGTTGAGATTTGGTGTAAATACAAGAGATTTGAATATTTCTTCTTTGTGCGACCACGTGTAAGGCAATTGTAGGGGAAATATTGTGCTGTGTTTGGCTCCCTCCAGGACTGCAGTTGCCACAGGGCCCAGGCTTTCAGATGCCCGGGGGCTTGGCCCATTTCCCAAAGGGCCAGGCTTCAGAGAGCATCAGGTAGGCTTACCTTGGTGTCGTATGCTATTCCTTGCAGGTGTTACATTTTGTAAGAATTGCTGTTCTAATCCGAACAGCCCGTTGCTGTTCTAATCCTGTTGACATTTTGAAGAAATATAACTTTGGGGTCTAAAACCCTTCCCTATACCCACTAAGGAATGAGGCTGAGGATCATTCAATATTACTTTTTGACATCGCTCCAAAGGCTTTATAGAGCGATTATTTTTTTTAAAAATCCTTTAAAATAAAAAAAAATTTTGCCCTACAATATTCCTTGCCATCCACTGGTGAACCTCTGGAAGTTTGATGAAGATCCATTTGGCCATCTCTGAGAAGCACAAACCCATACCGAACAGGACCTCAAAAATGAAGTGAAAAGATCCTGGAAACTGAAGAGTGCTGAAATTGTGCCAGTGATAATTGGATCAACAGTAATTATGATGATGAAGAAGGACCTGATGTAGATCTTAAAACCCATCCCTGGGAATATTGATCAACGAACTGCAGTTGGAAGCTGTCCAAGGCTCAGTGACGATCCTCAAAAGAGCCCTCAAAACAAAATTTTGAGAACAAGACATCTTCACAGTTTGGTCCATGAATTGTGACATCCTCCCTCCCACTCCCTTTACTGAAACAGGCGTGGATACTTTGAGACATGAGAGGACTCTGTGCCACCTTCTTATACCCGCATATTGAGATAGCACACACACCCACACACACCTCTCTCTTATAGTTAAATTTGAATTGTTCGTGGATTGTATAACCACAGGACGAGAGCAGCAAATACCAAACAAATGACATTTTCAATTGTATTAGTTTCCATTTTAGTTTCTGGTCAATTATTTGTGTCACACGAGCGAAGGAAGCTCCCTCGTAGCAGACAAATGAATGTGGTCCTTTCCCTGCCAATTACATGTTGAAGATAACGGCCTTGGGGGGGGGGGGGGGGGGGGTGGAGGATAAATATGATTAATGATAACCAGAAGGGCACTCGGTAGAGCGCATACCTCTGCCATGTAATGCCTAATCCATGAGAACATATCGGGCCCAATACATTTTTGAAATATCATGATATACAGTACGATATCGTATTTGGTCCTATCAATGGTGAAGAATCACTTCAAAAATTAAATAAATTATCATAACCAGATCTGGATTCAGATCTTCACCAAAATCAAATCAAGTCTTTCTTGTCACACACCCAACCTGCCAACCAAATTTCATCTGGATCTGGATTTCACACAGACAAACAAACAGAGAGAGAGAGAGGCTCCCTCTCTTCACCAGAGACAGAGAGAGACAAACCTTCACCTTCGGTGGTGGAGGTAAAAATGGTGCCTTGGAGGAGAGAATATAAACTGGGTTGATACCAGTCCGTGCAGTAGCCTGATGGCTTTGCATGAAGAGCTGCTTGTCTCATACATGTTCAGGATGTTTGAGTTGGTACAAAACAATGCACTAATATTGTGTGACTCCATTCCAAGGTTGTTTTGAAATGATAAAAAGCGTTGCATTGACTCGTCTCTTGACTTCTTGCGCAATTGTTTGCAGCTTGGCCGGTTCTGCAGTTTCTTCTGATTGGGCTGTCCCACAGTCATCTCGTCTCAAGTACAGACAGTTGTTCAACAGCCACGACAAAACCATGAGCGGTTTCCTCACCGGTACCACGTGACATTCCAGGGCACGCCCCTGCCATTCTTTCCACCTTCCTCCTCTTTAAACTTTGTCCATTAAGTCTGCACATTTTATCCTTGTACGACTCCAACTTTGACATCATTTACATATTTTGTTTGTCAGAGAATGGATGGAACCTGCATGGACGTTTTAGAAATTGCTCGATGAGTAACAATTTGCTAAACTAGAGATGTCTATAATGTGCTCCTGTCTCGTCTTCTTCCAGGTCCCCAAGCCAGATTTGTGCTCATGCAGTCCCGTTTGACGCAGCTCCAGCTCGCAACTATATGGTGAGCTTCATCTCTATGGGCAAAGGTCAAGGTTCAAATATATGTGGAAATGCATTCTGCCGCATCATGGGTGGTGTTGTTTATTCTCACTGAGTTCCGTTCTTCTGGCAGGAATTTCTCAGATATTGATCAGGATGGAAAGTTGACCGCAGAGGAGTTCATCCTGGCGATGCACCTCATAGACATGTGCCTCTCTGGCCAGCCCCTGCCCACCACCTTGCCAGCCGAGTTAATCCCGCCAACTTTCAGGCACGATTGGTTTGAGATTTTGTTTTAAGGTTTTGTCGTACTTCAACCCTTTTTATTTTGCTCTCGCTGCTTGATGGTTATTTTGTGGTTGTAACTACTTTGATCTCGTCAATATTTTGTGATGACAGTATTTTTTTGGTATTCAAGTCGATGCTGTTTTTTTTCTTCAGGAATCCAGGCTTCGACTTGTACTCAGAATCGACTTATCTATGGTTCAACACGTTGAATTGCATAAATGAAGAAAAAAAAATTACAAAGTTAGGGTTAGTCACTGACGCACACGATATTATCCAATCATTAAGGAGCATGCACTCACCAAATAAGTTTTGCTCGATCCCTTTCAATCATATGTATCCGTCCTTGCGACGTCGTCTCAAAATGTTTTCCGTGAAATCACGCAAGTCGTACATGGCAGATTTTAGTTTGGAAGTTGTTAAGTTCGCTGAGGGAAATGGCGGGAATGTTGCGCCGCACAGGAAATATGGTGTCGGTGAGAAATGTGTTCAGGACTGGCAAAATGTAATGTGCTATGAGCTACAGCTGATAATGATTCTGTCGCTTGTTTTAAAGACTCTATCTCTCTATACGATAACAAACATGTTGAAAACCTATTTACATTCCCAATTTATCCGAAAGGCCGTCTCACAAAGAAGTAATTCAAATAACGTACACAAAACAGCTCATTAATATTCATGACCCTGGAAGTACCGAGCTAGCGATGCGTTGCGAGAGTGTTAGGGTAAATGAACACCTCCATTGTTCTGATTGACAGTTCTGCTATCTACCGTCGTTGATCTAGCTTCGTCTTGTATATCTCGTACTCCAAATCGATTTATTTGTTCATAAAGGAAAGAGAAGTGGGGAAATTAGACATTTTGAATTAAGCTTGACATTGACTTGTAGGCTGAAAAATATGGGAGTTTGATTGTGCTGTCATCTAACTGTGCTTTCCCGTTTTTTGATACCTCTGCAGGCGAGGAAGGTCTGGTAGTGCTGCGGGGAGTGCCAGCGGTCCACTGCCGGAAGCTATGCTTGAGGAGCCAATCGTTGAGGAACCAGAGAAGAAATTGCCAGGTAAGTTGTGTGAATTTTGTCATCGAAGTTGCTTGTGGAAGATTCTCACTTCTTGATCTCGGTCAATGATCAAGGGTCAGACTGAGCATCGCCCGTGTGTGTTTGTACTCTTTGCAGTGAGCTTTGAGGACAAAAAGCGTGAAAACTTTGAGAAAGGAAACCAAGAGCTGGAAAAGCGACGGATGGCACTGCAGGAGCTGCAGCGGGCTGAGCATGAGCGCCTGGCTCAGCGCGAAAGGGAGGAGCAGGAGCGGCGTGAGCGTGAGCGGGCAGATCTAGAGCGCAAACGCCTGCGTGAGCTTGAGCGGCAGCTGGAACGGCAGCGTGGGTTTGAGAGGCAGCGCGAGGAGGAGCGTCGTAAGGAACTTGAGCGGCGAGAGGTAGGCATGTCTGTTGAAGTTAAATATTATTTAAATATGCATTTTGGTTAATGTTGCCATTCAAATTGAAAGTCGAAGCTGATGGACAGTTGGATTTTACATATCGTGATAAAATCCAGTACAATTTATTGTCGTCCTTTTGTGTAACGACTCCCTTCAGTTTGACATAAAGAGCTGCGTATTTTAATCTCATAAAGGATAGTTGAGTTTGAGATTGCTTATTATTGGAGGAATTTGGCTCGATGTCTTCTGTCGTGATTTTGATTGAGGCCTCAGGATATTTGAAGCAACTGTCACATGTGTCAGTGATTTTTATAGAGACGATCTCTACCACAATCTATATGAACACCAGATAGAAGCACTGTTTCTCGTAGCACTTCGTTCGACCACTGCTCCCATAAGAAGCAAGTTTGAACCAAGAAAAACTATTTCATGATGTTAAATGTCCACTTAATGTTAGGCAATAAAATGTTCAAACCGAGCAGTTGCTGTGCAGTGCATTCTTATGAGCAAGGCCTACATTTGAGTGCTGTTGAGTTTGGGGTGATGCATTGAGATGCTGCTTGCTTAGCTTTTTTCTTACTCAATAAATCTCGGCGATGAGGGATCATACAAATGAGCAAATCGGGGGCAAAACACGACGACCGTCAAAGATGGTACGCACGACCATCTTCCAGAGGCTGCTTCCACCGTGTCAGTTGAAAGGGAAATTCGAACGAGGCAAAAGGCGATGACACACTACCCCGAGTGGGATTGCAGGCATTTGTTGGATTTGATACCTAACTTTTCTCAAAACCCCTGAAAGTTAGAGAGATCACTGAGCCGTGCTGTAACGGTAAGTATTTGGATTGAAAATCTAAAAATCGGGTGAGCCCCACCTTATGCTTTACAGGTGATTTCCATACAGACTCGTCAATGTTTAATACAATTGGGATTGCACAATCCGTGTACCTTTACTCTCTCTCTTTCTCTATCGAGTGCAGCCTGTGGCTGCTGGTTGCATCATTGGTTGGGACGCGGCTATGCCGCTGATGCAGTGTCCCCCTTACCAGTACACTGGTGCTCATTTTGCCGACCTCGGAAGGATGACAGGCTGAGTCAACCTCCTGGTGTATTTTAATTCAGCGGCCAACGGAGCTTGAACTCAGGACCCTAGGATCCCAAGCCACCACCCGAACCACTAAGCCAACACCAGGCTTTGTACCTTTACTAAAAGAGGGATTGATAACCTGGGTCTCCTCATTCGTAGCTGAATGAAATTTGTGACTCGGCAGAACCATTGTACATGTCTGAAAGTGAAGCAGCGACGGGTTCCATCACGTACAAGTGCATGAGTGAAGAGCGCTTGATTACACACTTTTTTTTATTTATTTACTTATTTTTATTGGATGTAATCCATTGAAAGTGCTTCCCATCAACCCTTAGCAGTTAGAACGGGCAGCAGCATTAACTCCGCTGTGAGTAATCAGAACCGAGCAATTGATTAAAAAAAAAAACAATGCTGCCAAGATACTGCCACCTTGTGAAGGAGGACTAATCGTTTGTTGTTGTCTCTCCAAGTGTTACTATTGTTAATGTGCCTCTACTTTGTGCCATTCGTATTGTAATGACACATTTGATCTTGGCAGTGTTTTCGTTTTGGGGAGGATGTGTGATTGAGACAGACTTGCTGAGTCGATGGTCGGGAAAATGTGCTGTGTTCCTACTTTTCATGTTGCGTCTTCACTCGGATGGCATTGACCGGTGGGCTCTTTCGGGCTTTGTCAACATTTTTTTTAATTATTTTTTATTTCTTTTAAATTGCCGACGCAGTGTTTTCGCCTCATTTCCTTATGCTCTTGATTTTGTAGATTGGAGTCGCCTATAGTTCCTGACGCGATTGCCTCTGTGCACAAGCCGTTGATCGCCTTGTGAGCAAGAACATGTGACCGCTATCCCCAAATTATTTGCACACTTTTAAATTTACTTCATTTATTCTTTTCCAGCAGATACAAACAAAAAATACTCTCGCAAATTGGTATTTAAGACGTCATGTTTTGTCTGCTGCTTTTTCCACCCTGACTAATGATCACACAAGTTGTTCTTTGCCGCTGTATCACAATGAGGAAGATGATTGCATAAGGATGTGTAAGTTTTGTGAATGATGCTATCGTGGAAATGTAACCGTGGATCGTAAGAGCTTTTGGTGCCTTCATGTTGGGAGTGCTTCCTCATCAAATGGAATGGGTGATATTTCAATGATTCAAAAACGAGTTTGTTTGGAAGAAGAAGCTTTGGCTTTGGTATCATTTTCTGTGCAAGTGGACTGTTAATGGATATTTTCTGCCTGGGTGGCCATGTAATTATTTTTCATCCCAAATGCCATGATGAATTCAGACATCCTTCAAACTTGGAAGGGTCACGGTACAGCGCTTGTGGATTGGTTTTCTGCAGGAAAAGCCCTCCGCCAGTTTAACCTCACCGTGTCTATGGCAGGCTGCAAAACGCGAACTGGAGCGACAGCGACAACTGGAATGGGAGCGTCTCCGGTGCCAGGAGCTAATGTCTCAGCGGCACCAGCAACAGGAGGCACTTGCCACCTTGCGTGCCCAAAAGAAAACTTTGGAGCTGGAGTTGGAAGCACTGGTGAGCATATTAGTTCTTGATAACGACAATAAAATAATAAGAGATCAATTGGTTCCCTGCACTTGACTGACCAGGTACGCTGGCGATTTGCTTTTACCCCCTGGAACAGGCACAGTGCAGGTATTCTTGTATAGAATTGATTTGTTTGCAAAGAGGTTGCCTCAGCATTTTTTTTGTGAAAGATAAAGCCATTGAGGAGCCGCAATTCCTCGTCACGTTTGTGGCTGTGTGATATAACCCCCACCCCCTTTTTGCCCTCCTAGGATGACAAGAAGCAGCAGATGGAGGGAAAGTTGCAAGATCTTCATGGACGCCTTGACGGGGAACGAGCTGACCTGGAGCAGACTATTCGTACAAGGGAGCAGCAACTGGCTGAGAACGATGAGCTGCAACATCGGTTGCAGGTTTGGTCGTTGGGAATCGAGCTTTGTAGAGATAGTGGGTTGACTAATAACTGGCAGTCTTTGGAACAGTTGTGAAACCTTAACTTCTTCCTGTTTGTTCGCAAGTTGTGCGAACACAAAATAAAGCCTATTGAGGAAGTTCTTACCCAACTGATAATCAAAACGATGGAAATGCTGATGTTGACCATTCATCCTGTACAGGACTGCCAGAAGCAGCTGGGTGGAAAAGTGCCAGAGAAGCAGGCTTTGGCAGAGCAGCTGAAGCAACTGGAGCAGGGTATCTCACCAGGTTCGACTTGAGTGTTATTCTAAAATGGGTGTTCTCTTTATTGAGTTTGTCATAATTGTACCTTGACTACCTACAGGTGTCATGGTAAAACATGAACAGCCGTTTTTATATTTTGTGATTAATTTTGACTCCTACGAGGTGACTTTCACTGAACTTAACTTTTTAATCGATTCGCAATGTTACTCTGTGATAAAACATTGATGCAACCGTGTGATTGAGTGTTGAGGTTGATAGGCAGCCTGTGTGCTCATCGTGCTGTTCAGCAGAGAGCTTTGTGACTCTGCATAAGGCACATGCAGCACGGGAGACCGTGTGCCAGGGGCTGCGTGAGCAGCTGCAGCGCATGCAAAATGATGTCGAAGATCGACAGCAGGAGATCGACACCTCCAAGAGACAACTGCAGGTCTTCTTGTTTTCTTTACACCCCCATCCCCACTCCCTCCCCCCGACCACACACACGAGCACATACACCGATAATGAAAATACTGATTTTTCTGGTTTGCCTTGCCTGCGGGTCTTGTCTCCCAGGAAATGCGGGAAATGCTCGCCAAACAGCAACAGCATCGAGCCGAAGAGATGGTGGAGCGGCGGGAAGCTGAGCGGCGGGAGTTGGAGCGGCGAGAAGTGGAGCAGCGGGAAGCTGAAGAGCGTGCAAGAGTCGAGCGAGAGGCCGAAGAGAGGTCTCGGCGTCAGGTAGAGCAGCGCGAAAAAGAAGCAAAGGAAGCACTTGAGAAAGCTCGGCTACATCGTGATACAGAGCAGCAAGAGGCTGTGCAGCGGGAAATGAAGGAACGAGAAGCAAGCCGGTAAGGCGGTGATTGGATGTTTTTTGAATTGAATCATTTGGTTGCCGTTCACATGAAACATGCTAACCATCTGATCAACATTTATATGGTGCAGAAACTGCTGCCCAGACAGGAAACACACTCTGCGATATCAAGGAACCTCCAAGAAGTGCAGACCACTTGCTGCCTGGAGTCCAAGCAGGAATTTGGAATTTAGCCAGGGTGCCGGCGAGAGCTCCCCTACTCTTCGTGAATATATTTGTTGAATCTAACCGTAAACACAAAAAAAGAAAACTTGCATTTTCAGGAGGAAAAAATAAAAAAAAAACTATATTCTTTTCTTTTTTAGTAAAACATTATTTGCTTCCAGTTCGGAAGTTCTTTTCCAAGCATGCATACACCTGCAATGCAAAATGAACCTTCTGAATGTTGGCCTAATTAGACGCCATGTTGATAGAGTTGGTCTTCGGTTTTTAGAGACTCTGCACATTTATTTTGGTGATTCGTAAATGTTTTGCAAGTCCTTGAAACCAAATGTCATCCAGGGTCAGTGAGAGCAAAAGTGGGAACTGGTGAAGCTGTTTACTCACGTTCTGGCCTCCGGCTGACTCTCTTTTGAAGTACATACACGAAGCTTTGTTTCTATGGTACACAGCTGTTAGCTTGAGGAACCAGCCTTCAGAAAGGCTGCTGATGGAAGTCAAACTCTTGCCTTCTGGGATTTAACCCCCCCCTCCCAAACTCAGGCTAGTACGCAGGATT
>CM068967.1:14753415-14768739 GCA_035128595.1 Eptatretus atami | reverse complement strand
TTACTATTCATACCGTCTCATCAAAACGATTCTGCATAAAATAACAGTGAACATGGAAACAAAATAATGTCTGAAATCCATTTTCTACCTGTCGTACTGTAAATACCGCCTGGAGACGAATGCTGTCTGGGCAAGTTCGGAGACAAACAAACACTGTCCAGAGATAAACAACTCCATTCGGACACGTCCGGAGAGGGGAGAGAGAAAGATGTGTGGAAGGGTGCTGTGCTGCTCTGTACAGGGTGAGGATATAAGATTATATATATATATATATATATATATATCTTATGGATGAGGAGTTAGAGCAGAGAGATGTTATGCTTAATGAACAACACTGACACACATACACATACACACACTGACACATACACACTGACACATACACACTGACACATACCCTGACACAACAATAACGACACATACACACACACGTTACACATACACACTGACACATACACATACACACTGAACATACACATCATCACACTGACACATATCACATACACACATACACTACACAACTGACACATACACACATACACATACACATACACACTGACACATACACACGACACTACACACTGACAGCTACTGACACATACACACTGACAACATACACAACTGATGCACTGACACAACACATGACACATACACACTGACACATTACACATACACATACACACTGATGCACTGACACATTGTATTAGTACTTGGCTGATATCGGCAATTCTTCAGGAATTGGCAGATTGGAGTTGGTGTGATTACCGACTACAGTACGTCGTACTCTCTACAACCCAAAAACTTTGAGTAGCTTTCACCGAAAAACGTTGCATTTGTATAGACATTTGAAGGAGATGTGCATAAACATTAATCTTTATAAACAGCTGCCAATCGTGGTGCAACGGGTGGAAAAGATATTTCACTCTGTAATTTAGAAAACGCATTAATAAGGCAAACGGCTTGGAAATCGGGTGTTATCAAATATATTTGCTTTGAAACTCACAACGAGAAACCATATAACCTTTTGTAAATCATGTTGCTGTACTGTGTAGCAAATGGTGACAGTACATCCCGATCGGGACATGAACTATGCCGCTATCGACTGCAGGGTGCTCGGCAAGTGGCTTATGCACTCGTGCAAGCACTCCAATTAAATGGTTGATAAAGAATGGAAGTAATGCACAATCTCCACTCACCCCGGGAGGGGAGGGGAGGGGGGGTTGGGTACTCTGCTCGGTTGAATAGAAATTGTATATTGGGTCACTGAATTGATTCACCAATCAAAACCGAGAAATTTTGTTTTTGAAGTCAAAAGGTCAAGGTCGCATACAATCGATTTTCATCCGATCAACTTAAATTTTTATCAGGATTTGCATATTGGGTCACATAATTGGTTCACCAAAAATTAGAATAATCAATCTACCCTTTTTGACATGTCAACGGTTTCCGTGATGCCAATTTCACCCCGTATTAATCAAATGGGACTTTGAATGAATTTGTTATTGCCAAACCTCAGTAATTTTTCAAGATATCCAATTGAAACATTCACAGCTTATTTGTATGTTTGTGTAGTATATGTGAGTAAAATTTGGTCAAAATTGGTCAAAGGTCAAGGTCATTGCCATCCAAAACATGTAAAACACCTATTGGGCAGCAATTACAAAATGTATCGACCAAATGTGTTCTGCACAACATTCCATCATGTAAAACAAACTTGATAGGTCAAATTTCGAAATTGCTAAATGCTGGCTGTTTCCATGGCAATCATTGCGTGTTTGGATTTTGCAAGTGTCGTGTGATACACGACATCTTACTTGTTTGTTTATTGATGCTGTGATTGTTTTATGTCATGGCATACGACCTCTGAAACACATTCCGAGAAAATGCCCTCCATTCAGGTGGGTGCATTTGGTGATTTGAGTTTTGCTTTTTTGGGAGATATCTTATTATGTGCACATTCATGTTTCGTTATTCATCTCTCAATTGCTTTGTTCTGCACACAAACAAGTGATGGTTTTTATTTTTTAAACCGTGATAACTTGTGAAACGTTGAAGAGATTTTTGACCAAACTTGGTGCAAAGGCGTATTATGATGGAAAGAAGAACTGAAAAGATCTTGGGGTCAAAGGTCGTTTGACCTTTCGCTGAAAGTAGCAAATTTTTGTTGCTGTCATACCTTGTGCACTGCTGAAGTGATTTTGATCAAACCTGGCAGAACTATGGACTGTAATACGATGATGAACTCATTAAATTTTGGGTTCAAAAGGTCAAAGGCCGAAGGTCAATTGCCCTTTCATTGAAAAATCTGTGTTCCTGTAATAACTTGTGAACCACTGAAGGGATTTCAACCATACTTGACACGTGTTTGGACTGTAATACAAAGATGAACTGATTCAATTTTCGACCTTTGAAAATCATTTTTTCAGGCCATAACTCGAGTTGCAAGCATCTGATGATGTCTGTGCTACTTTTTCATCTCCCTCTTCCTCTCTCTCTCTCTCTCTCTCTCTCTCTCTCTCTCTCCTTTTTTTCAAATGACCTTTAATTGAGGTCAAACTTAACAGTGTGTTGACATTTAACGTGGGTGGAGGCATATCATCAAATATGTATCATTTTTTTTTATTTTTAAAGAACACTTCTAAGTGTCATTTTGAATTATCATACCTCCGTTCATATGTAGTTTTTCCTCAGAGTTGTATTCCTCGGTTCATTTCCCCTGTGACTTGTGCTGGATGACTAGAAAGAGAACTCATTTCTGTGTTGTAGGTGGCCTGGGTCCAGCGGAAAGGGGGAGTCTGTGCAGGGCTCTGGATGGGATGTGTGGGATGCACAGGCTGGTCTGACAAACACTCAGGGCAAGCAGCAGCGACAGGGCTCTGCTTTCACACCAGCACCTATTTCCATGTCACCCTCACCCACACCAGGACAGGTGACGTCTCTCTTATGGCCAATGGCTCTGATAGCTTTGATTATGTCACTCGGGTTTGACTTCTGATAAAAGGGTTGCTCACATATATCGTTGCAATGGAGGTTTTTGTTTTTGACAGTTGCAGCAAAATTGCTACATTATCTACAGTTGTTGTTGTTGAAGTCACATTGGATTGTTGGTGGTGGTGGCTGTTGTTGCACCTGCAATTATGCGTTTTCTGGCCTGACAGGGTGAGCGTGTGGAGGGTGTTCAGGCCCAGGCGCTGTATCCTTGGCGTGCTAAGAAGGACAACCACTTGAATTTCAACAAGGGTGAAGTAATCACTGTGCTGGAGCAGCAGGATATGTGGTGGTTTGGTGAGGTACAGGACCACAAGGGTTGGTTTCCCAAGTCCTACGTAAAGCTCATCTCTGGTCCAACCCGACGCTCATTCAGCAGGTGGGCCGGTGCCAGCAATGATCATTGTAGTTGGGGTTGTTTATATCAGACTTTTTGTGGTCTTCCTTCCTTCCTTTTATTTTTTAAAATAGGTTTTGTGTTTTTTTGAGGCTATAGGAATATTTATTTATTTCTTTATTTCATTTATTTATTTGCCTGGCGTTGGTGTAATGGTTAGGGTGATAGGCTTTGGATCCTTGGATCCTGAGTTCAAATCCCACTCGGCTGTTGAATTAATCCCAGGTCGGGTTGACTGCCTGTCAACCTTCCGAGGTCGGCAAAATGAGTGCCAGCATGCTGGTATACTGTGTCGGAGTGGCGACCCGTCCAGGATTGTGCCAATAGCCAAGGAGACCGCTGAATAACAGCACCAACACTGTTAGGAAAACAGCACAACGCTCTGCACAGAGTATGGTCCCAATGGATGGATGGATTTATTTATTTGTGATCAAATGTTTCTTATTGGTAGTGCTCCGATAATAAAACAATTGGATTATTAACCTCTGCCATCGAAGATGGATGGAGGTTACTGTTTTCACCCCTTTCTGTTTGTTTGTTTGTTTGGAACAGTATTTCGGGAAAACTCCTCGACGGATTTCGACGAAACTTGGTGGGGGTTAGGTCTGGTCCAAGGATCATGCCATTAGATTTTGGACTTGGTCCAAAATCCAATATGGCCGCTATGGCGGCCAATTTGAAAAATATTTGAATTTTTTTTTTTTGCATTTCTACATGTTTTAAGTGATTTCCACCCCCCCCCCCCAAAAAAAAATTTAGAGAAAAAAAAAATTTTGCAACTTTTTTTTCAACAAAATTTCGATTTTTTTTTTTTTGCATTTCTACATGTTATAAGTGATTTCCAACAAAAAAAACATGCCAAAATTATAATTGCGCTGATTTTGGAACTTCAGGTGGATATACCCACGTAAAATCAATTTCTGTCTCAAGGAATCTAGTTATGACGATGAATTGAGTATGTAAAAGTTAAAAGGGAAAGTTGCAAACTATAACTCTGTGAGCACTGTGACGTCAAATTGAATGAATAGGATATCAAGTTCACTTGAGTGACCTAGCAGTATTGGCGGCGGACGTTTTGCACTCTACCGAGTGCTCCCCCTCAAGTTAGTTCATGTATTTGGTTGGATACATTTGTCTGCTGTGGTTTTGGTGGTATTCTGCATCTTGTCACTATGCTGGTTTGCCCAAGTTTATTTGACATGTCCATTCACTGGAATGACTCCACACACCAGTTCCGGATTCAAAAAAGTCATCCGGCAAGTCTGCTGGTGCCAAATGTTTGAGTTTTGCACCGTGGTGGACGTTGTTTGATTGTCGATGCCCGTCCACTGCTTTTACATGGCAGTGGTCATTGCAACCCCTTCCTCAGAGCCTTTGGCCATGGTGATCGTGTTGGTGCCTCCTAAATTGCCACCACAGAATACGTCCATTACTTGTTACTGCTTCAAGGAAGGTGTACCGCCAGTTCTCAAGGAAAATGCTTCGTTGTCTTTTGACTTGTTTTTATTGCAGGCCATGACGATGCTTTCGTCTTCTGCAGCAGCTATGGTTTTGGTTTACTCTCAAGCTTAGTAACTCTTTAACTAAAGATCATGCCAAGGTGCAGTTTGTCTGCTGGAAAGTCATGAATACGACCATGATGAAAGCATTGACTACCGTCTGGTTTATCACCTGACGATGTGCTGCTTTCGATCCGACACAGCATGAAATGGAAAATGTGCCTATTGGTCTTTGTTTTCAGCATTAAATCAAAACCTCAAGCATTGCCTTGAAATTCTCCGAACATTAGAGTAGATTTCAGTTCCTCCACGTAAGATTAATTTCTACAGTGCCAACAAGGGGAGTTTCGAGAGATTGCAGGTCGGCTTATAAAGCTTTTTCTTCCTCTTTGCCAAGGCTGCTGCGAACTTGCCATGTACACTACTGGTCAAAAGTTTTAGAACACCCCCATTTTTCAGTTTTTACTGAAATTTAAGCAGTTTAAGTCCATTGAATAACCTGAAATGGTACAAAGCTAAGCGGTAAACTGCCAGAGGTAAAAAACAAATGAAGACGATCCTGACCGGAGAGCTGAATTTAGCGTGAGTGTACCTGGCAAATTGCGAAGACAGAGTGCAGCATTTCGCATCGCAATAATGTTTTGGAAGCGAGTGAGGCGCAGGCTTCAAGTTAAAATGGCTTCAATATACCAACACCAATGCCACCTACTGGGCTCCTAAAAATCCGCTGTTACTATGGAACGACGCATTAAACTTACCAAGGGTTACTGCTTGGTTGGGATAAACAGCATGGGCATCCTCGGGCCCTTCTTTTTGACCAAACTTCACTGGGATGTTAGCTTAAACTTGCGTGCAGGAATGCCGCGTCCACTTGTCGAAGAAAGATATTTCGGTGACGAAAGATTTTTACTTTCAGCAAGATGGGACGCCTCCCACTACCACCGTGATGTAAGGGCCTATCTCGAAGCAACTTTTCAAAACAGATGGATTTGGTGAGAAAGGTAGTGTTGAATTCCCTGCGCGTTCCCCAGACCCTCACTCCAATGGCTTCTTTTTATGGGATATCTCAAAGATAAGGTTTACGGCTCAAAACCAGCAACAGTCGATGAGCTGAAAGAGAAATGAAAGACAATGTCTTGCAATTCCAAATGAAAATGATTGTAACGCTGTGAACTCATTGGTCCGTGTTATCGGCTGTGTTTGGAACATGATGGTCGTCAGTTTGAAACATTTGTAAACAGCATTTATCCATTTAAATCACAATTAATCGTTTCTAAGTCGATTAAACAACACATTTATTATCATTTAAAGAGTGAGTACATTTTTTGGGACACCCTGTCATATCTCTATTATAATACCAAGCTTGCACACTAAAAACTCGGTCTTCGCTGTCACAACGGTCCCTATGAATTGCTGTGCACTTAGCGGACATGCCGACAATGTTTGGGATCTTGGCGTTCCATAGTACCACTTGCATTTGCACAATGCGTATTTTGTCATTCCCCGTGTACGGTCTGTCGTCTGCTACCAGCTATGTTGTAGTGCTTCCCGTGCATGTGCACAGGTATCGCTAGTATATAGGTTCTTTAAGAAGGTGTTTCCAACCAAAAATAAAAACTAGATCAACTCCGCTAATTTGGAGCAAAAAAGCAAGAGCAGACCAGTTCCGGGCAACGTTTCACCAGCTTCTACAGCCAGCGTCATTAAGCACAACAAACCTGAAGCCTCGGCACGTGTTCGGTTTTAATTTTGATATGACTGCTCATTTCCGGTCACGTCGGTGCTCGAGGTCAAATGGAGGAGTGCTTTCTTCATTTTTATTGCAAAAGCAAAATAAACGTGAAATCACAATCATTGATGGGTTCTCTGCTTCTTTTTGTTTGCTACACGTGATCCGTGTTGTATGTGTGTGGACGAGCATCGTGTCTGCTCTTATTATTTTATATATATATACATATATATGTTTTGTATAAATTGGGGTGGTTGGGATTACACATTTTAAAGAAGGCACTTACAACCAAAAGTAAAAAACTAGATCGACTCCACTAATTTGAACAAAAAGTGAGAGCAGACCCGGTCTCAGGTGCAAAAAAAGTGCAAGGGTGCCAATATTTTGGCCACAACTGTACCTCCTGATCGGACAACAAACTGTACCGCTATCGACTGTAGCACTCTCGGTAAGTGGCCTTAAGCACTCAAGCAAGCACTCCAACGAACGTCTGGCTTGGCAAGCGATTACGAATTGCCGTCGATACAACCATGCACCAGAAAACGCCCAAGCAATGTCCGAGGGAACACTTTTTGTTCGCAACTACTGCCAAGTTCAAATGTGGACCTTAAATTTTTAATTCTTCTTAGTTTGAGAGATTCTCCGTGATGGCATTGCAGAAATGAAATAGAGCCACAAGAGCTGGCGTCTCCGGCGTTTCTTCTAAGCATTGCAATGTAACCAGCGATTCGTGGCTAATGATGAAGAGGTATTCGATAATATGATGAGAAAGTTGGAAAACAAACTTATAATTAAGAAATCGTTGCGGCCTGTTCCAAGTCTAGCATGGTTGAGCAGGCCAAAAAATACATGCGGCTTCAAATCCCAGGAGGTAACCCAGGAAAACACCGTAAGACCCAGAGAGTGAGGGGCCAAGCAACGCCTGATAAAGGATATAATTAAATAAGGGCGTTAATTATCTTCAAAATGAGTGTCTTAATTAACCCAAACACTCAATTTCACTCATGCACTCCTTGGAATTCCCTAGTGTGCAAGCAACGTTTCAGGCTGCTCGTTCATGGCTTTGGAGTTATGGAGGACAAACACACACATTAGTATAGGATGACTTGGCTGGGTCAGTATGAATAACCACCTTTCAGATTCAGAGAAGACCTCGAACCATTATTCACCGAGTCCAATCTTGTTTGTGTAATATTAAAATGCCCATCAAACAAGGTAAAAATTTAAAAGCTCGGTGAAGAGAAAACTGAGTCAGTTACGAATTGCTTTCATGCAATGCTCACCTGACTGTGAATGCTGCCGCAAAGCCTCGCCACTTCTACAGGTGCAACCGCGTCGACTTGCCACTACCTGGCCGAGCAATCTCACATAGTTTGCTGAAACCAACCAAAACTGTCTTTCCGTCCTCGAGAGCCTGGACATAGGCAGTGGAGAAGCAACAACCATGAGTCACGTTACGTGTGCTACTCGTATCCCTGACCTACCATGCAAACCCGGCTCAAAATATACACTCTGCGAAAAACATGCAATCCAAAACTGCATCAGCTCGATTTCTCACGCTGAGAATAATAATCATATAAATGCTGTGATAAAATTAAATTTGTTACATGTCTGATTACACACAGTGTCAACTCTAAGCTATTGTGCTATCAGCCACTGTTGATTTGTGGAATAAATAAATAAATAAATAAACAAAGAAAATGATGAAAAAAATCACTGTGACAGTTGCCGAAACGGAACGGCACTCGGAAGAGTGCATATCCCCGCTAGGCTGAATAGTTACATTTGTATCCCATTAATTGGTCGGATCTGAATCCGGACCTAACCAAAATCGAATCGGCTTGTTTCTCGTCATCTAACCAAATCAGCCTGGGTTAGCTTCATGGTTACAGTGATGCGGATCCTAGGATCCAGAGTTCAAATCCCACTGGCTGTTGAATTAATACCCGGTGGGTTGACTCTGCCTGTCATCCTTCCGAGGTCGGCAAAAATGGGCCAGCATGCTGGTATCCTGCGCGAGTGACGACCGTCCAGGATTGTGCCCAATAGCCAAGAGACTGCTTGGGCAGCACCAACGCTCTGCACAGAGTATAGTCCCGATGGATTGATGGATGGAACCAACTCATCGACCTAGTTTTTGTCATGACTCGTCCACAACGTTATCACGGTGTATGAAAAATTCTCGTATCTGGATCGGATTTGAATCTCACCAAAATGGAATCAATTCGTCCTTGTCACACACCACTTTCCACAAACTTTCTGCAGAATCCCATCCATAACCCTTTTGAGATTATGGTGCTGTATATAGTTTTGGCCCCGTCTCTCAATGGTGACGAATCGCCTTAGAAATAAAGAATTCTGTATCCTGATCTGGATCTTACCAAAATTTTATCGAAAGGTCCTCGTCACACCCAACCTGTCCACCAAGTTTCATCCGAGTCCATCCATAACCTTTTGAGATATATATACACACACAGTATACGTTTTGGCACTCTCAACGGTTGAAGAATCACTTAAAAATTCTCAGATCCGGACCTTCACCAAAATTAAGCATTGCTGTCCTCGGCCGCGTCACTACACACAAAAAAATATGCATAATGATTGCTTGAAATCGTGGCCAAAAATCGTGTGACAAAAAGAGACAGACAGACAACACAACAGACCAACATACTTGGCAAAAAAAAAATTTCAGCAAGTAATAAACTCTGCTCAGTCGTTTTTGTGAGTTCTAAAAATAAGCCGTTTCATTTTGAGCCTCAAGATATCATGCTCACCTGTAGCTCTCCTTCCACCATCCTGATGAGCTTCTTAACGAATGAGGAGGAGCTTGCCCGGTTGCCAAAGTCAACTGCTCGGAACCAGTGCGTTGTAACTAAATCACTTGCGCTATCTCTGTGGAAAGCACACAATAACCAATGATTAGAATCGCGTCATATCTCAACAAGATTCATGCCACAACTGAAAGCCTCCACTCACCTGTTGCACAAGTTAGACCCATTAAAATAGCCACACATTATACGTAATGTACACATAAAGACATCGTTCACATACAGCGCCATCTGTTCGAGAGAGCACAACAAGGACGCACCTGGCTTCTTTCCGGCAGTCGTAGTCTTTCCAGCAGGTGCTCCTGTACCAACGCCGATGGTGGGAAATAAACGGGGAGGGAAACAATGAGGGCAGGTTCAGCACTGCCAAAGCATTCTGGCAAGGGTTATACTGGGAGGTTTGCCATTGCCTTCCCAGAGTTAGGGTTACCCAAAAAAAAAAAAAAAACTCTGTAATCACAGGTTTCCTCAACAAACCCTCCAAAAAAATAAAAGTCAATCACAGTGCACAACGGTTTTGATAATATTAACAGTAACAAGAGCGAGATTTGCTTTGTGATATTTCCTTCCCAATGTGACATTCCCCTACCAATGTATAATTTCCCAAGTCCAAAAAGGGCATAACTGAAAATATTGACGAAACGCCCTGAAAACTCAAACTTGTTCTGTAACTCGTCATAATCAAGCCATGTACCAATTTCAGTTTCAAATATGTTAAGGGGTTAGGAAAAGTCTGAAAAAACACAGGTGGGATGGACGGAAGGACGGACAGACGGAAAGCAAAATCTACAGTCCGTAAACTGGACAGGGACTTGTAAGGAGTTCTAAACTCATCAAACATCAATAACAATGACAGACAGCATCTGCTGCGCCACCTCGTTTTCTTTGGCTCGAACGTAGTTGAAGGGAAGACGCCCACTTGGTCTCCCAGTGTCCCAGTCCACCAGTCACCTCCTTCTTGGTGACCAGATTAACATCCCCCGCTGAAAACGTCAGATCTCCAGCTCGTGGCTCTCGTATGTGTACAAAGCCACAAACTCTGAAACATGCAGACACAAAACTCAATGCTACAAGTTGTGGTACAAACGTCCACTCAAAGTCTGACAACAAAAACACGCAGTTTGAACCATTTTGTTTCATGCACAAATGGAGTTCAGCAGAGCAGTTGATCAATGTTTTGGAAAATGCCAATGACATAAAGGAGGATGCTTAGAGAAACAAATCTGTCTCAGACAGATTTTTAAAAAATAATTAAGATGCACACAGTCCAGGTTATATCGGGGGAAAAACAGGTTTAGAGGCGGCAAAGCAGTAGATTAGGAGGTTGGCTCTTGAGGATTCGCGACAGCTCACTGACTATCACCCAAACAAAGACCCGAGAATCAAGGACGAGTGGGATTACAGAGGGGCGATGTTGACGCTATGATGCAGGAGAGAAGTTGCATACAAGAGAGGAGGGAGAAATGGGGGAAGTAAGGACCTCCACAGAAAGGAAACAGATGGTTGAGTAAACAAGGGACACATAAGCAAGATAGGAGAAGCAGAACGGTGGGTGGACAGGAGAGGATAATCAGTGGGAATAGAAAAGATCAGAAAAGAATAGGGGATGACAAGATAGTATTGCTCACCACTTTAAAGAAGTGGAGAGAAGAACAATTTTGTGGGTGAGAACAGAAATGAGGTGAGAGAAAACTGCTTGGCCACCAACCAACCTGCAATGGGAAAGGAGATGACCCTTGCACCCTAGCATCATGTTAAGCATCTACAATAGCCTCAGGTATCTTGATTCCACACTTTCAGAGGTGCGAGGCGAGATCGACAGCATCGGCCGACAAAGATACTCGTACTCCTGATCTGTGTAAAAGGTATTATAGACTATTGGAGGACAACACCCAAGCAAATGACTAGCACAGCAAAGAAATAATATAAGCACCTCCCCTGCAATGAAGATGAGCTTGAATATGTGATCTAGTTCAGGAGAAGTCATGGACAGACTTACTCCAAGGAGCTGCAAAGATGGTAACTTCTGCCAGAGGTGATTGCAGAAGTGAACGAGCAGATAAATCATCGACCTTTTTGTACAGATAGAGGCAAGCTTGTGGGACTTGAAGCAATGAATGACCTAGTGCAAGTGATTGATCAGTTTGTATTTCTCTGGATGGCAAGACAAAATGTGGATGCAGCTGTCATTGGTATGAGAGACCTTGCGACAAAGAGTGGGGTCCCCTTGCAAAGTGATATTTTGTGGTTTTCAAAAGAGGCCGAGAGGTCATTCATATAAACAGAGAGGATAATGGCAAAGACAACGGCCTTGAAGTAACAATAACCTATATGTAAAAGGTCAGTGGAGAAAGAATGCAATCCAGGGCTAAGCAATTATTTTGAACATGAAAAGCCATTACGTAGAGGGAGAAAACCCAAATGCCTTTGCAGAAAAGTTGAACGATCAGGACTGCTGGGTGCCAGATGAAGTTGCATCTCGAGATGCAGGAAAATGCTTTGTCCCTGCTTGAAATCTTAGTGTTCATCCATCGCTGAGTTTAACCAGATAGGAGCATGACCAAGACGGAAGCCAAATTGATGATCTGATAATAAAGAGGGAGAAGTAGGCTTTCAATTGTTGAGATTAATAGATTCCATTACCCCTTGCGATTATCGGAGCAGCGACTGGTTTAGTCAGAAGGTCGCTTGACACACTTCTTATGGAAGAAAAGCCTTAAACCACCTTCCATAATATAATGACAGAAACAAGAATCAAAGATGAGCAGCAGAGACTGTTTGTAGCTGCTACCATGTCGATTGGGGGATGACACAGTACCCACTTGCTCTTCAGAAGGTTGTTGCAGAGGGGAAGACAGTCAGAAGTGATCGGTGGTATTAGGAGGTGAAAGGGAAGCACAAAGGACCGTGGAAAGGTACTACGGAAAAAAACAGGAAAGAGGAAAGAGGAAGAAGGGAAAAGAGAGAGAAAGAGAAGAGAGAAGAGAGAGAATCAAGACACGAAAATATGAAGTCTGATACATAAGTTGAGAGGAAGTTTTAGTCACACTGTTGTGGTGATGATAAAGTGACCTGAAAAAATTGTCGAAGTTTCAATACGATTGAGTAAACAATTGCAGTTGTTACAAATGATAGACAACTCTGAGTACAATAATGTGGGAGAGTGTTGGTTAAGGGAGGAGGGTAAGAGAGCGCAGCAAGCTTGAGCAGGATGTAAGAGGGAGAAGAGTGGCAGAGCCAAGTGGGAGGAGATGAGAATGAACCGCAGAGCAGCGGGAAGGCACAAGAAGGTACAAGAATCAAATATGTGCTCGCATCTCAAAGTGAGGCCTCAAATGCTAGCTGTTGAATTGAGCAAAATCTGACAGCTGGAGGCGGTGGTTGAGCATCAGCTGACCAACAGAGTGAGGAAGCAAAAAATCGAAGGTAATGCATGCAATGATAGGACAAGGAAGAAGTTGGAGAAGTCGGAGTCTAAAAAAGGAACAGGGTGGGGAGGAAGGAAAATAATGTGGAAGCCTGAAAGGGATGGAGGGTTGAGGTGGAAGCTTGAAAGGAGGGGGTGAGGGAATGGCAAAAGAAAAAGGTGGAACTTGGAAAAAAAGGAAAGGTTGGCATCTGAAATAGGGTGGAGTAAAGGGGAAGTGGAAACCATGAAAAGGGGCAGCGGGCCAGATGGATACATGAAAAAAAAAGATTTGGAGGAGAACGCGAACTTGGGCAGGAAGGAGTAAGAATCCATCCATCCATGGGATTGGCCAAAGCTTGTGAACAAAATATCGTTGGGCAAAACAGGGTGAGACAGGAACACATGTGGGTGACAAATAACTAGATGACGTCACAAAAATGGCAGGGACAAAAAGAAGATATCAAAGTCAAAATTGATGATCCTATATGAAAGGAACAAATAACAAAATTAAAAATCCTGAGAATTACCTTGACCCGTTGGAGGGCTGGGCAGGCCGTGAAGGTACCGAGATACCTTAAAGCAAACAATAGGGGAAAGCAGGCCAGATTCAAGGGCATCACACCAATTAACAACATGCTCGTGTTTCAGACACAATAAATTAATCGTTACGTGCATGCAATTATGAGTGTGGCTCGAAGCACAAAACA
This sequence comes from Eptatretus atami, assembly GCA_035128595.1. Classification (NCBI taxonomy): domain Eukaryota; kingdom Metazoa; phylum Chordata; class Myxini; order Myxiniformes; family Myxinidae; genus Eptatretus; species Eptatretus atami. Next base: position 14,755,182 of record CM068967.1, on the reverse strand, counting down.
AAACCTTCCATTTTAGTGGTGAGTGACAGCAAAAATGCAAAGTAGTCTAGGAAAGTATGGACAAAGTGTCCCCACCAACAGACACACATCTCGCGTAGATGGGTTAAAATTAGAAGTCCTGACAATGCTTACCCTCCTGACGAGAAGAGGCGTTTTTGAACCGGAAACTCTGGAGCATTTGCGCACTGCAACCACAAAGAAGCAATGAGAGAAATCAGAGAGAACAGCTCGAAGGCCACTGTTGCACCTGCCGTGCATGAAATGCTTCATTTCCGTTTGCATGTACACGACTCGTCAAAAGTTGAAGAACACCCCCATTTTTCCAGTTTTTACTGAAATTTAAGCAGTTAATGTTTCAATGACTCTAAAATTAAAGCATGGAACAAATAAACAATTGCAGATAAAAAAAGAAATCATGGAATCATTTTGTTGAACAAAATTTAATCTAAATTTTCACTCATCAAAGTAGCCACCTTTTGCAGATGTAACAGCCGAACATACTCGTGGCATTCTTTCTGCAATGGAAATAAAATATTGTTCGGAAAGTTCTCCCAACACTGTTGCAGAAGTTCCCACACAATGTGTTGCACTTGTTGGTTGCTTTGCTTTCACCCTTCTGATCCAGTTCATCCCAAACGAGCTCGATGGGTTTAGTCTGGAGACTGTGCTGGTCATTCCATGATTTGAAGCCTACAGTCCTTGTTCTTTTCATCTAAGTAGTTCTGACATAGCCTGGAGGTATGTTTGGGTCGTTATCTTACTGTAGATGAACCCTGATCAACTCGGCGTAGATCAGAGGGTATTGCATGGCACTGCAAATGCTGTGGTAGCCCTTTTGGTTCAGGGTGCCAGTGACTGTGCAAGTCGCTGACTCTGGATCCACCAAAAGAGCCCCAGGTCATCACGCTTCCTCCTCCATGTTTGACAGTTGGTGTCACACACTGAGGAACCATCCTTTCACCTACTCGACGGCGTACAAAAACCCTGCGTGATGAACCGAAGATTTCAAATTTTGATTTATCGGTCCATAAGACCTTCTTCCAGTTTTCAGTAGTCCACTGGTGGTGCTTCATGGCCCAGGCAAGCCTCTTTTTCGATTTTGCCATCTTAGAATGGCTTTCTTACTGCCACTCGACCTGTCAAACCTGCAGCTCGAACTCTTCTCTTCACAGTTGAAACTGAGACTTCTTTACTTCGACCAACGTTAAGCTGTGCTTGAAGCTGCTGTCCTGTGAGCCGCCTATCACGCAAGCTGTTGACTCTCAGAAACTTGTCTTCCGATTGTGTTGTGGCTTTGGGTCTGCCAGACCTCTTCCTGTCAGAGTTTCCTCCAGTTTCCAAGTGCCTTTTGATGGTGTAGGAAACTACTCACTGACACCTTGCTTCTTTGCAATTTCTCTAAAGGAAAGACCGACACTTTTAAGGTTATAATGGTCTGTCTGTCTGTCCTTTGTCAATTGTCTTTTTCTCACCATTACGATAGCAATATACTACTTCCTGCAGTGCAATATTGTCCAAATAATGCTTCAGAGGTGCAGCAACACAGTCTGTTCCAACACTGCTTTATAACAGACAGAGGTTTGAAACTAATCAACAAAAGTTGGGACACCTGTAGGAATTGTTGCATCAACTTTCAAGGCTTAATTACTTCCATTGTGCAGAACAGCTGCAGTGCTAACCCATTACTTGTTCCCTGAAAAGGCCTTTTTAACAACTGAAATTTACATTATGTTTCAGTTTTTGGGAACCTAAACTTTTCTTCTTTTT
>CM068967.1:14732699-14753390 GCA_035128595.1 Eptatretus atami | reverse complement strand
CCACTACTGGCTCTTCATTGTGTTGTGGCTTTGGGTCTGCCAGACCTCTTCCTGTCAGAGTTTCCTCCAGTTCCAAGTGCCCTTTGATGGTGTAGGAAACTACTCACTGACACCTTAGCTTCTTTGCAATTTCTCTAAAGGAAAGACCGACACTTTTAAGGGTTATAATAGTCTGTCTGTCTGTCTCCTTTGTCAATTGTCTTTTTCTCACCATTACGATAGCAATATACTACTTCCTGCAGTGCAATATTGTCCAAATAATGCTTCAGAGGGTCAGCAACACAGTCTGTTCCAACACTGCTTTTATACAGACAGAGGGTTGAAACTAATCAACAAAAGTTGGACACCTGTAGGAATTGTTGCATCAACTTTCAAGGCTTAATTTACTCTCCAGTTGCCAGAACAGCTGCAGTGCTAACCCATTACTTGTTCCCTGAAAAGGCCTTTTTTAACAACTGAAATTTACATTATGTTTCAGTTTGGGAACCTAAACTTTTTTCTCTTTTTTTTTTTACCTTCTGGCAGTTTACCGCTTAGCTGTTGTACCATTTCAGGTTATTCAATGGACTTAAACTGCTTAAATTTCAGTAAAAATGAAAAATGGGGGTGTTCTAAAACTTTTGACCAGTAGTGTACATGGCAAGTTGCCAGCAGCCTTGGCAAAGAGGAAGAAAAAGCTTATAAGCCGACCTGCAATCTCTCGAAACTCCCCTTGTTGGCACTGTGAGAAATTAATCTTACGTGGAGGAACTGAAATCTACTCTAATGTTCGGAGAATTTCAAGGCAATGCTTGAGGTTTTGATTTAATGCTGAAAACAAAGACCAATAGGCACATTTTCCATTTCATGCTGTGTCGGATCGAAAGCAGCACATCGTCAGGTGATAAACCAGACGGTAGTCAATGCTTTCATCATGGTCGTATTCATGACTTTCCAGCAGACAAACTGCACCTTGGCATGATCTTTAGTTAAAGAGTTACTAAGCTTGAGAGTAAACCAAAACCATAGCTGCTGCAGAAGACGAAAGCATCGTCATGGCCTGCAATAAAAACAAGTCAAAAGACAACGAAGCATTTTCCTTGAGAACTGGCGGTACACCTTCCTTGAAGCAGTAACAAGTAATGGACGTATTCTGTGTGGCAATTTAGGAGGCACCAACACGATCACCATGGCCAAAGGCTCTGAGGAAGGGTTGCAATGACCACTGCCATGTAAAAGCAGATGGGACGTGGGCATCGACAATCAAACAACGTCCACCACGGTGCAAAACTCAAACATTTGGCACAGCAGACTTGCCGGGATGACTTTTTTGAATCCGGAACTGGTGTTGGAGTCATTCCAGTGAATGGACATGTCAAATAAACTTGGGCAAACCAGCATAGTGACAAGATGCAGAATACCACCAAAACCACAGCAGACAAATGTATCCAACCAAATACATGAACTAACTTGAGGGGGAGCACTCGGTAGAGTGCAAACGTCCGCCGCCAATACTGCTAGGTCACTCAAGTGAACTTGATATCCTATTCATTCAATTGACGTCAACAGTGCTCACAGAGTTATAGTTTGCAACTTTCCTTTTAACTTTTACATACTCAATTCATTCGTCATAACTAGATTCCTTGAGACAGAAATTGATTTACGTGGGTATATACCACCTGAAGTTCCAAAATCAGCCGCAATTATAATTTTGGCATGTTTTTTTGTTGGAAATCACTTATAACATGTAGAAATGCAAAAAAAAAAAAATCGAAATTTTGTGAAAAAAAAGTTGCAAAATTTTTTTTCTCTAAATTTTTTTGGGGGGGGGGGGGGGGTGGAAATCACTTAAAACATGTAGAAATGCAAAAAAAAAAAAATTCAAATATTTTTCAAATTGGCCGCCATAGCGGCCATATTGGATTTTGGACCAAGTCCAAAATCTAATGGCATGATCCTTGGACCAGACCTAACCCCCACCAAGTTTCGTCGAAATCCGTCGAGGAGTTTTTCCGTAATACTGTTCACAAACAAAACAACAAACAGAAAGGGGTGAAAACAGTAACCTCCATCCATCTTCGATGCAGGGTTAATAATCCAATTGTTTTATTATCGGAGCACTAACCAATAAGAAACATTTGATCACAAATAAATAAATCCATCCATCCATTGGGACCATACTCTGTGCAGAGCGTGTGCTGTTATTACCTAACAGTGTTGGTGCTGTTATTCAGCGGTCTCCTTGGCTATTGGGCACAATCCTGGACGGGTCGCCACTCCGACACAGTATACCAGCATGCTGGCACTCATTTTGCCGACCTCGGAAGGTTGACAGGCAGTCAACCCGACCTGGGATTAATTCAACAGCCGAGTGGGATTGAACTCAGGATCCAAGGATCCAAAGCCTATCACCCTAAACCATTACACCAACGCCAGGCAAATAATAAATGAAATAAAGAAATAAAATAAATATTCCTATAGCCTTCAAAAAAACACAAAACCTATTTTAAAAAATAAGAAGGAAGGAAGAGACCACAAAAGTCTGTATAAACAACCCCAACTACAATGATCATTGCTGGCACCGGCCCACCTGCTGAATGAGCGTCGGGTTGGACCAGATGAGCTTTACGTAGGACTTGGGAAACCAACCCTTGTGGTCCTGTACCTCACCAAACCACCACATATCCTGCTGCTCCAGCACAGTGATTACTTCACCCTTGTTGAAATTCAAGTGGTTGTCCTTCTTAGCACGCCAAGGATACAGCGCCTGGGCCTGACACCCTCCACACGCTCACCCTGTCAGGCCAGAAAACGCATAATGAGGTGCAACAACAGCCACCACCAACAATCCAATGTGACTTCAACAACAACAACTGTAGATAATGTAGCAATTTTGCTGCAACTGTCAAAAACAAAAACCTCCATTGCAACGATATATGTGAGCAACCCTTTTATCAGAAGTCAACCCGAGTGACATAATCAAAGCTATCAGAGCCTTGGCCATAAGAGAGACGTCACCTGTCCTGGTGTGGGTGAGGTGACATGGAAATAGGTGCTGGGTGAAAGCAGAGCCCTGTCGCTGCTGCTTGCCCTGAGTGTTTGTCAGACCAGCCTGTGCATCCCACACATCCCATCCAGAGCCCTGCACAGACTCCCCCTGCTGGACCCAGGCCACCTACAACACAGAAATGAGTTCTCTTTCTAGTCATCCAGCACAAGTCACAGGGGAAATGAACCGAGGAATACAACTCTGAGGAAAACTACATATGAACGGAGGTATGATAATTCAAATGACACTTAGAAGTGTTCTTTAAAAATAAAAAAATTGATACATATTTGATGATATGCCTCCACACTGTTAAGTTTGACCTCAATTAAAGGTCATTTGAAAAAAGGAGAGAGAGAGAGAGAGAGAGAGAGAGAGAGAGAGAGAGAGAGAGGAAGAGGAGATGAAAAAGTAGCACAGACATCATCAGATGCTTGCAACTCGAGTTATGGCCTGAAAAAATGATTTCAAAGGTCGAAAATTGAATCAGTTCATCTTTGTATTTACAGTCAAACACGTGTCAAGTATGGTTGAAATCCCTTCAGTGGTTCACAAGTTATTACAGGAACACAGATTTTTCAATGAAAGGGCAATTGACCTTCGGCCTTTGACCTTTTGAACCCAAATTTAATGAGTTCATCATCGTATTTACAGTCCATAGTTCTGCCAGGTTTGATCAAAATCACTTCAGCAGTGCACAAGGTATGACAGCAACAAAATTGCTAACTTCAGCGAAAGGTCAAACGACCTTTGACCCCAAGATCTTTTCAGTTCTTCTTTCCATCATAATACGCCTTTGCACCAAGTTGGTCAAAAATCTCTTCAACGTTTCACAGTTATCACGGTTAAAAAATAAAAACCATCACTTGTTTGTTGTGCAGAACAAAGCAATTGAGAGATGAATAACGAAACATGAATGTGACATAATAAGATATCTCCCAAAAAAGCAAACCAAATCACCAAATGCACCCACCTGAATGGAGGCATTTTCTCGGAATGTGTTTCAGAGGTCGTATGCCATGACATAAAACAATCACAGCATCAATAAACAAACAAGTAAGATGTCGTGTATCACACGACACTTGCAAAATCCAAACACGCAATGATTGCCATGGAAACAGCCAGCATTTAGCAATTCTCGAAATTTGACCCTTCAAGTTTGTTTTACATGATGGAATGTTGTGCAGAACACATTTGGTCGATACATTTGTAATTGCTGCCCAATAGGGTGTTTTACATGTTTTGGATGGCATGACCTTGACCTTTGACCAATTTTGACCAAATTTTACTCAATATACTACACAAACATACAAATAAGCTGTGAATGTTTCAATTTGGATATCTTTGAAAAATTACTGAGGTTTGCAATAACATTATTCAAAGTCCCATTTTGATTAATACGGGGTGAAATTGGCATCACGGAAACCGTTGACATGTCAAAAAGGATTAGATTTATTCTATTTTTTGGTGAACCAATTATGTGACCCAATATGCAAATCTGATAAAAATTTAAGTTGATCGGATGAAATCGATTGTATGCGACCTTGACCTTTTGACTTCAAAACAAAATTTCTCGGTTTTGATTGGTGAATCAATTCAGTGACCCAATATACAATTTCTATTCAACGAGCAGATACCCAACCCCCCCCCCCCTCCCCTCCCCTCCGGGGTGAGTGGAGATTGTGCATTACTTCCATTCTTTATCAACCATTTAATTGGAGTGCTTGCACGAGTGCATAAGCCACTTGCCGAGCACCCTGCAGTCGATAGCGCATAGTTCAGTTCCCGATCGGATGTACTGTCACCATTTGCTACACAGTACAGCAACATGATTTACAAAGTTATATGGTTCTCGTTGTGAGTTTCAAAGCAATATATTTGATAACACCCGATTTCCAAGCCGTTTGCCTATTAATGCGTTTTCTAAATTACAGAGTGAAATATCTTTTCACCCGTTGCACCACGATTGGCAGCTGTTTATAAGATTAATGTTTATGCAACATTCTCTTCAAATGTCTATACAAATGCACGTTTTTCGGTGAAAGCTACTCAAAGTTTTTGGGTTTGTAGAGAGTACGACGTACTGTAGTCGGTAATCACACCAACTCCAATCTGCCAATTCCTGAAGAATTGCCGATATCAGCCAAGTACAATCAATGGGTCAGTGTATTGTCAGGTGTATGTGTATGTGTAGTGTCAAGCGTGCATCAGTGTGTCAGTTGTATGTGTCATGTGCATCAGTGTGTCAGTGTGTATGTGTAGTGTCATGTATGTGTCAGTGTGTATGTGTCATGTGTATGTGTATGTGTCGTGAGTGTGTGTATGTGTATGTGTGTCAGTGTGTTGTTCATTAAGCATAACATCTCTCTGCTCTAACTCCTCATCCATAAGATTTATATAATTATTATATAATATATTATATATATATATATATATATATTATATATATATATAATCTTATATCCTCACCTGTACAGAGCAGCACAGCACCCTTCCACACATCTTTCTCTCTCCCCTCTCCGGACGTGTCCGAATGGAGTTTGTTTATCTCTGGACAGTGTTTGTTTGTCTCCGAAACTTGCCCAGACAGCATTCGTCTCCAGGCGGTATTTACAGTACGACAGGTAGAAAAGGATTCAGACATTATTTTGTTTCCATGTTCACTGTTATTTTATGCAGAATCGTTTTGATGAGACGGTATGAATAGTAATTAATGTCCCACTGACATGTCTGCCTTCCCTTTCCTCTCACCCTTCCTCCTCGCTCTCCACCCCACCACCCTTTAGTATTCTCATCAGCCAAGCGGCGGTGGTACTTGCATGTGTATATAAAATATATTATATATATATTATATATATATAATTATATATATATTATATATATTTATTATATATATATATATAATATATATATACCCGATATCTGTATCAAATCAATTGGATGAAATTGTCGATTGGACCTTGACCTTGAAAACAATGGGCTTCCAGCTTGTCACTACCTCTACCAAGTGTGTTAAGCTTCGTGGAAGATCGGAAAAAATGCGACCTCAGGCGATTGACAGACAGACAGACAGACAAACGACCAGACCAACCAACCTACTTTTGAATCTTCGATTTCGCAGAGTAACAAAACCAACAAGAATAGACATCGACAACTTAGAAATGGTATCCAATTAGGACATAATAGGTTGATTAAAACTGGCCATGATGGCATCCTGCAGTCAGACCCCCCCCTCTTGCACTTCAAAAATACAAATCCAAGCTGCAATATTTCCTTTCAACTGCATCGCTTGTAAAAGACAACGTTCGATGTTCCACCGACAAAGACGCCTTCAAGTACAAAATGGTTCCCAAATAAGAATCTGTGTTCAAAGTAACGCTCTGACTATCCCAACGACTGCATCATTCACCTTCTACAAACATTAATTGGCTGCTTGTTTGAATCAATTGGCTTGTTGCAAGTCTTTGCCTTACTTCAGTCCTTATGGTTGCGGTTCTGGGTTTCCTTCCGAGGGCAGACGTCAACCTCTCTAATCTGAGAGGAAAGTGCCTTTAGAAAGAGGATATGATACATGTTCAAGAATCGTCTCATTTAACAGTTAATTTATTGATCTCATGCGTTTGCAGGTTTTGGCGAGAGCCATGCTTGCATTTTTGTGCTTGGTTCGTGTGTCCTTGTCCAAGCTGTGTGGTCTTGTGTCTCACATTCAAGTCTGTTGATACATTTCCCCCCTTCCTCTTTTAATGTTCGTTCTTTTTCCTGCTTGTTGCGTCACTGCCCTCCGCTTCCCATGGCGGTTAGATAACGTTCTGTTTGATTTCATCCATCACATCTACATTGGTCACTGACACAGACAACATGCCAGACCATTACACGAGCAACAAGTAGTTCTTCATTCTACAGTTTTGGCAATTTTCCATTCTTGACGAAAGAACTCAAGCTTCTGTGGTCAAACTGGCCGAAGCTTTTCACAAAGCATTCATTCGCAGATCATCGAACGGCTTCTCCACTTTGGACTGGAAAATGTGTTGCTCGGTGAGAAATTTTGGGAGTCCGTCAGGTTAGAGCATGACCTTAAAGGTTGTTTTCCTGTTGTAGATTACCTGCAGGCGACCATACCTGGCTTCAATGTTTTATAATGCTACTGGCCAACCATCTGTTTCAAAAGTACACATTCACCTTCACTCGTTTTTATCCCACACTTTATACTCTATGAAGCTCCTGCATTATTCTCATGCTGTTCCCCGCCCCACCCCTCCCTCCACCTCGATTTTGAAACACTTCCATTTCAATTGTGCTCATCTCTCCAGTCCATCAACAAATGCGAATCAGCATCTGTTGCAAGACCATCTATTATTTGTGGTGTTTCTGCAACTCAAACTTAAGTAATGGAGACATTTGCATTTTCCTATCAGTCGATATTCTGCATTTAGAAGCGGGATAATTAAATAATGTCTCCTCATTCTCTGAATGATGCAAACCAAAAACAAGCGGAGCGCGAGCTGGACTCACGCCGTGCTGAAGTCCGCCCAGTTGCTCGCGTTCGTATTCTGGTCGGAGACTCGGGTGAAATCCGGGGTTGTACCACCACCATCTCCCAGTCGCTCTGCATAATTCGCAGGGAACCAGCCCGTCTTCCCATTGAGCTCCCCTCCAAGCCAGCCCGGCTCTCCAGTCTGGCTCTCATCCACTAACAAAAATATAGGAACCTCGACTGCAGCCGCACGCATGAAAGCAAACTTGAAAATGCACTGCGAAGCAGGTTTATATGCATGGCTAGTGCAGCAAATTGTGGAGTTGCAGAGACAAAGTTTTACAATCGATATGCAGCCCACATAAAGTGAAATAAACATTTTACAATCCAGTGTTTGATTAACCTTGATATGCAATATCTGTTTCCACATGGCAAACTGAACACAAAACAAAGTGGTGGCAGGAGACTTGATTGCAAAGTGAAAATAAAACAGTGACCATTTTAATGACAATGTGGCAAGAAAATAACTCGAGAAAATTGAAATTTATATATTTTTGATATCTTTCTTAAAAAGGATAAAGATTGTGATGTCTTGGGTGTTATAAAATTCAACAAATGAAGGGGGTTCTAAGGTAAGTGCATGATTGAACAAACAAAAAAAAAAGCATCCCACAAATTTGGTAGAGAGGGAAAACAAACCAAGTTGTGGTTGGAACTTTGAAACTTAGACCTTTTGGAAAGCGACTGGGTGTTGATGGACCACTGCCTCACTTTGGCATTTTACCCCCTCCCCCCCAAAAAAAAACAAAAGTATGAGCAACCCATCCTCCCTCCAGGTTTCCAAAACAGGCTTGTTCACCCCATCTCATATCTTCCCCCATCAAAAAAATTTTCTTGGATTTCTTTTTTTTTTCACCCCCGTTAATTTCACCAAAAACCCATCTCCGTTTCAAATTCCCCGTTTTCCTTCCGAAAGTCTCTGTATACCATCTTGTTTACCCCGTGTACCCCAACCTCACCCCTCTCCCTTCCACAGACACGCTTTGTTTGGTTCCCCACTATTTATGTGATTCCCTCTCCCACCCATTCTTGTCTCCTGCCCCTGTTAAATGTTCTGTGCTTGTATTTAGCTCTTACATGAGCCTCGACTTGGAAAAAAATAAAAAAACCCAATTGCCTGAATTTGAAACAGAAGCACATGTGAAAAGATCACATGACCACCTACTTCGCACCTTAACACAGTGGCTTTCAGTGCTGGCAGAACTTTTGCCACCAAGAGAGCAATAACAGTCTAATCTCACGACGTGGCGCAGCCAATTAACAACACATGTAATAAAACATTTAACAGCGCGACCACACCCGAAAACATTTATATGGAAACAAACACCACTTATTGGCATTTGGTCCCGTAACAAACAAAGGAAAAGGTCTGGAAGCGTGGGAAAGCAAGGAATAATGGAACTCGCAGTGAGAAGAGAGAATTTAAGAAAACCCCCATCCAGGGGGAGGGGGAGGGAGCAATGGGCCACCACCTCTGTGGCGTCTGGCCTTGGGGGGGGGGCGAAACCTCATTCATTGTGGAGGTATGCTGCGAAGTTCTTGCACCCTTTAGATACCACCCACTCGCCAGACAGCCCCTCTGATAGCTAATGCAAATCAGACTCGACTCCAACCCCTTTCTATTGAAACAGGAGAGATCATAAAACCACTTACCCCACACAAATCTTGAGGAAAAAAAATATAATAATAATAATAATTTTTAAAAAGACGTGGGAGGGTCAATTAAACGCCTTGCGTTGCGTTTTGCACTACATACAAAGAGCACTAGGCACCACTATATTTGTCTGAATGCGATCACAGCTACTCTGTCCTCAGGGCATGAAACGACGTAAATCATATTTTTCCCGTTCTGCTAAACAGGTTTTTGAAAGTGCCAGAAGGCGATTTGTGTTTTTACAGTATTCATGTTATATAACTCAAATCTAAATTAAATAAAAGTTTTTAAAGGCGTAAGTAAAAAATATATATATTCTGAACTATTACGCTGTTGATGCACCGTTCTTCTACAACCAGTGCTTCTCAAACTATCTGATTTAGTGTGGTTGGACCGGCAGTTTTTTTTTCCATGTGCCAGGGACCGTACCATATTTGTGCCAATATTATTATGTGTTTATTGATCGAGAAATATTGTTTTGAACATCCTTAGTAATATAATTTATACCGGAAAATATAAAATATAATATATAATAAAAAGTTGACTTTTTTTTATATATATATAACGACTCTTCTCTTCTCGTTATTTTGAATTGTTCGGCTTGAATATATTATTTTTCGAAGATTTATACATTACATGTATATATTAAGATAATGTGAAACTGGAACTCACCGCGGTACTGGCAGTCACATGACTCGCGTACCTGGCACCAGTCCACGTACCACCACTTTGAGTAGCACTGTTCTAAACCACCCACCTTATTCGGACATGTTACTGTAGTTTCCTCATGCTGGTTTGTGTCCTTTACTGAACCCAACGCTGAAATCCTGCTTTTCGCTTCACGTGAGCGGACGGTAACAATACTACGTGTTAGAAAGTGATCCTGCTTTTTTTCCCACGCGTTTACATCCCCATTGATACTCACAGATCGACATTGCAATGTGTTTGTAAGTACAATATGCAGCCTTTTGATTAAACCAGTCAGCAAAGCGACGGGCTTTGCGCGTGGTACTGCCAAAACAAAAGCAACTTCATTCAATGGCTGAAGTAAATCGGAAAACAACAAAGAATAAAATCCACCTTAAGGTTAAATTCAACTTAACCACTCAGTTAAACGTATTGCTATCGCTTCGTAAATGAAGCACGCCCTGTCAACAAGAAAGGAGACGTGTACAAAACTTTGCACGAAAAACTCCAGGCCAAGCTTATTGATGGGGCGAGCCAAGATGGTTGGATCTACCAAACATCTAGGTGCAGACATTTAGGTTATTAGACGGGCAGATTCAAATTAAGATTTATACGGGTAGGCGCCTTGATAAGGAAGAGAAGAAAGAAGAAAGAAGAAGGGGAAGAGAAGAGGAGAAAGAAGATAGGGGAAGGAGAGGAGAAAGTAAGAGGGAGGAAGAAGAAGAAAGAAGTGCTTAATGGCAGCTTTGCAATGCTGAACATTACGGTCTTTTCGAATCCACTGTGGAAATGGAAAGCTTGGTGCACAAAGCACATGCAGGACAGGGACATAAATAAATAAACACGACACGACATTTTTTTTACATCAACGAGGACAAAAGCAGCAAAGGCCACATCGACACACAGATGTGGGACTGCACCTTCCGTTTCCAGCTCGTTAGCCTTGTGCACTCAGATGGGAACGGCGAAACGGGCCAACACTCGGCTGTTTCGGTGAGGGGGAAATGTTACCACTTACCCAATCACTTTTCACCTCCATAAGCAAAGCACGGGGTGAGAAAGGAATGTTTATGCAGACTTTGACCAGGCAAACGGGACAATGCAACACAGTTCCCCAGAAACTCTGTGGTGAGGTTCAACCTTACGTTTCCTTCGGCAGGCTCTGCACGACCAAAACTAAAGGTTGAAACAACACGAATTAAATACTTACCAGGATGACGTCCACCAGGGTGGATTGAAAGAGCTCATCCCTGATTCCGTGCATCGAAGGTACAGCGCACGGTAATACATTATTCTTTTCTCCGTCGAGGCCTACGCCATGTACGGCAGCAAAACAAACCGGGTAATCTTCTACATGTGCTTCATGCCAACACAATTGACATTAATTGGATTTCTGAACTTCAATGTTGCAAACCGATCACCGTCCCATAACATATTAGCGGCATTGGGAAAATCTTCCCCACAGAGGATCCGCAAACGTTACCAGTAGCTGGTGTGGCGCCACTCCTGCTGCCTCTCTGCCAGTACTTTGCTCAGTTTATCTTGCAACTCCGGCCTCTGCTGGCTCCTCAGAGATCGGGTTTCTTGGGAACGTTTGGAGGACTGATTCCCTTCCTCCCCATCCTTGCGAGTATGCCTCGTGACCTTCTCACCTTCATCTCCTGCTTCTTCTTATCAATTGCTCGATGCAGGAAGAGCCGTGCCACAAAAGGACATCAATCACTTCCCTTAGCTCTCTCACATCACAGGTAATTATTTACAACATCAAGAGGAATATCATACAAGAACATAACATCAAGAAAAACGATTAACGCCAGCCACACTCTCAACGAAGAACGAGAGTTGCTTTCGGTATGCAAGCCTGTGGCTGCTGGATGCATAATTTCTGGAAGGACGACACGACTGTGCACGCTGATGGTCAGCCGGCCATTACTAGTAAGCGGTACCCATGTTTGCCAACTTCGGAAGATGACAGTCAACCACCTGGTTGTTATTTGAACTACACGACAGGGCTCAAACTCAACGATCTAAGGTCGCAAAGACCAGATACAACCTTAAACCATTAAGCAAAACAGGGCTTCGGGGTTAATAATTAAAATACACACAACAAAAAACTGGGATGATCATATTAGCGTTAAAACGGTTATTGAAAAGACCTGGACGAGGAACGGAGGATGCTGCAAGTCCGTACCAATGGGACCTGCAGGACAGGTCGCCATGCATTGGCCCGCTAATGCACATTCACTCAGACTTTGACATTGATAAGGAAAGGGTGTGGATCCGTTTTGCCAGGAAGCACCCAGAAGCTGGAACTTGGAACGCTATCTGAAAGACAAGCCAAATGCGGATAGTACCTGCTCGATTGTATTATTAAAACTTGAATCAGATCCTCTCATTATGCTGCATATACGGCCTACGTTACCTGTGAGAATGTAATTGGAAAATCTATTGCTTTTGATCATCCAATTCATGTCCAATAGATCGTTTATAGTCTTTCTTAAAACCCCACCCCCCTCACAAGTAGGTGACTAACCAAAACATGACTGATTGATCTCTAATGACTGAACTTACTTGTAATATTTTTCAAAGAAAAGTACAATGTATTGGCAAAAATCTGTGCATTCATATTATGTTACTTTTCTGCGTGGTTGTTTTCTCGTCTTCAATCAATTGAAATCATATTTATATGCTGCCAGGGTTTGATGCCATTATTGACATTACGGGGACCTGAAACATCCAAGATGATAACTGCTATTGTTGCTCTAATTTACACTTCCCTTTCTGGCTAAAGCTAGGCGGCGGATCCCATCCACAACGGGCATGACGGTGCTGGCGCTATCATGCTCTCAACGGTCTAACCTTTTGAAGTACATACCCCGTACCCCCCCCCCCCCCCCCCCATCAAAAATCCTGCCGTCTTAGCCTGAGTTTGGAGGGGGGGTTAAATCCCAGAAGGCCAAGAGTTTGACTTCCATCAGCAGCCTGTTCTGAAGGGCTGTGTTCCTCAAGTACAGCTGTCGTGTACCATTGAGAAACAAGCTTCGTGTATGGTACTTCAAAAGGAGATCAGCCGGAGGCCAGACGTGAGTAACAGCTTCACCAGTTCCCACTTTTGCTCTTCACTGACCCTGGATGACATTTGGTTTCAAGGACTTTGCAAAACATTTACGAATCACAAAGATAAATGTTGCAGTCTCTAAAAACAGACCACTCTATCAAACATGGCGTCTAATTAGGCCAACATTCAGAAAGGTATTTTGCATTAGCAGGTGTATGCATGCTTGAAAAGAACTTCCGAAACTGGAAGCAATAATTTTTATAAAAAGAAAGAATATAGTTTGTTTTTTTTATTTTTTCCTCCTGAAATGCAAGTTTTCTTTTTTTTGTGTTTACGGTTAGATTCACAATATTATCACGAAGAGTAGGGGAGCTCTCGCCGGCACCCCTGGTGCTAAATTTCCAATTCTGCTTGGACTCCAGGCCAGCAAGTGTAGTCTGCCACTTCTTGGAGGTTCCTTGATATCGCAGAGTGTGTTCCTGTTGTGGGCAGCGTATTTCTGCACCATATAATGTTGATTCAGATGGTTAGCTATGTTTCATGTGAACGGCAAGCCAAATGATTCTTCAAAAAAGATCCAACTCACGCGCCTTACCTGCCTTGTTCTCGTTCCTTCATTTCCCGCTGCACAGCCTCTTGACTGCTCTGTATCACATGTAGCCGAGCTTGCTCCAAGTGCTTCCTTTGCTTCTTTTTCGCGCTGCTCTACCTGACCCGAAGACCTCTCTTCGGCGCTCATCGCTCGACTCTTGCCACGTCTTCAGCTCCGCCGCTATCCCGCCGCCTAGCTCGCCGTCCTTCCTCGCCGCTCCAACTCCCTGCCGCTCAGCTTCCCGCCGCTCCACCATCTCTTCGGCTCGATCTGTTGCTGTTTGGCGAGCAAATTTCCCGCATTTTCCTGGGAGACAAGAACCCGCAGGCAAGGCAAACCAGAAAATCAGTATTCCATTTATCGGTGTATGTGCCTCGGTGTGTGGTGGGGAAGGGAGTCGGGGCATGGGGTGTAAAGAAAAACAAGAAGACGCACGTGTTCTTGGGAGTGTCCGAATCTCCTGCTGTCGATTCTCGACATCATTCTGCATGCGCTTGCCATGCTGCTCACGCAGGCCCCTGGACTACGGTCTCCCGTTGCTGCATGTGCCTTATGCAGATCACAACGATTAGCTGAACAAGCACGATGAGCACCACAGGTCTGCCTATCACACCTCAAAACTCAATCACACGTTGCATATTATTTAACGAGTGAACATTTGCGAATCGATCTAAAAAAGTTAAGGTCAGTTGAAAGTCACCTCGTCAGGAGTCAAAATTATCACAAAACATATAAAAACGGCTGTTCAGTTTTACCATGACACCTGTAGGGTAGTCAAGGTTACAATTATGACAAACTCAGTTAAAGAGAACACCCATTTAGAATAAACACAAGTCGAACTGATGAGATACCCTGCCTCCAGTTGCTTCAGCGCTGCTCTGCCAAAAGCCTGCTTCTTCTGGCACTTTCACCCAGCTGCTTCTGGCAGTTCCTGTACAGGAGAATTGGTCAACATCAGCATTTCATCGTTTTGATTATCAGTTGGGTAAGAACTTCCTCATAGGCTTTATTTTGGTTCGCACAACTGCGAACAACACAGGAAACAAGTTAATGGTTTCACAAACTGTTCCAAAGACTGCCAGTTTATTAGTCAACCCACTATCTTCTACAAGCTCGATTCCAACGACCCAAACTGGAACCATGTTTGAGCTCATCGTTGACTCAGCCAGTGCTGCTCCCGTTTGTACGAACAGTCGTGCTCCACAGGTCAGCTCGTTTCCCGTCAAGGCGTCCATGAAGATCTTGCAACTTTCCCTCCATCTGCTACAGCTTACTTGTCAGTCTAGGAGCGCAAAAAAGCGGTGTGCGGGTGTATATCACCAGCCACAAAGTGCGAGAATTCCGCCCTCTCAATGGCTTGTATCTTTCACAAAAAAAATGCTGAGGCAACCTCTTGCAAACAAAATCAATTCTGATACAAGAATACTGCACTCGCTGCTGTCTCCAGGGGTCAAAAGCAAACGAGCCAGCGTACACTGGTCTCAGGCAAGTGCAGGGAACCAATTGATCTCTTATTATTTTATTGTCGTTATCAAAGAACTAATATGCGTCCCGTGCTTCCACACTCCAGCTCCAAAGTCTTTCTTTTGGGCACGCAAGGTGGCAAGTGCCTCCTGTTGCTGGGTGCCGCTGAGACATTAGCGTCCTGGCACCGGAGACGCTCCCATTCCATTGTCGCTGTCGCTCGCAGTTCGCGTTTTGCCAGCTCCTCCATAGGACCGGTTGAGGTAAACTGGCGGAGGCTTTTCCTGCAAAAACCAATCCACAAGCCTATGTTACCGTGACCCTTCCAAGTTTGAGGATGTCTGAATTCATCATGGCATTTGGGATGAAAAATAATACGATGGCACCCAGGCAGAAAATATCCATTAAACAGTCCACTTGCACAGAAAATGATACCAAAAGCCAAAGCTTCTTCTTCCAAACAAACTGTTTTTGAATCATTGAAAATTCACCCTTCCATTGATGCAGGCAAGCACTCCCAACAGTGAAGGCACCAAAGCTCTTACGATCCAACGTTACATTTCCACGATAGCTCATTCACAAAAACTTACACATTCCTTATTGCAATCATCTTCTCATTGTGATACAGCGGCAAAGAACAACTTGTTGATCATTGTCAGGGTGGAAAAAAGCAGCAGACAAAACATGACGTCTTAAATACCAATTTGCGAGAGTATTTTTTGTTTGTTATCTGCTGGAAAGAATAAATGAAGTAAAATTTAAAAAGTGTGCAAATAATTTGGGGATAGTCGTCAATTTCTTGCTCACAAGGCGATCAACGGCTTGTGCACAAGAGGCAATCGCGTCAGGAATATAGGCGACTCCAATTTAACAAATCAAGGCATAAGGAAATGAGGCGAAAACACTGCGTGCGGCAATTTAAAAGAAATAAAAAATAATTGAATAAAAAATGTGACAAAGGCCCGAAAGAGCCCACGGTCATGCCATCCGAGTGAAGACGCAACATTGAAAAGTAGGAACACAGCACATTTGTCCGACATCGATCAGCAAGTCTTTGTCTCAATCACACATCCTCCCCAAAACGAACACATGCCAAGATCAAAGTTCGATTACAATACGAATGGCACAAAGTAGAGGCACATTAACAATAGATAAACACTTGGAGGCAACAACAAACGATTGCTCCTCACACAGGGTGGCGATATCTTCGCAGGCATTGTTTTTTTTTTAATGTCAATTGCTCGCGTTTGTTACTCACAGCGGGAGTTAATGGCTGCTGCCCGTTTCTAACTGCTAAAGGGTTGATGGGGAAGCATTCAATGGTACATCCAATAAAAATAGTAAATAAAATAAAAAAAAGTGTGTAATCACAGCGCTCTTTCACTATGCACTTGTACGTGATGGAACACCGTCGCTGCCTTCCACTTTCAACATGTACAATGTTCTGCCGAGTCACCAAATTTCATTCAGCTACGAATGAGAGACCCAGGTATCAATCCTCTTTTAGTAAAGTACAAAGCCTGGATATGGTGCTTGTGTTCGGCGTTGGCTGTTGGAGTCCTAGGTCTGGAGTCAAGCTCCGTTGGCCGCATGACATTAAATACACCAGGAGTGATGACTTCAGCCTGTCATTCCTTCCGGAGGTCGCAAAATGCAGCACCAGCCTGTACTGGTAAAGGGGGACATGCATCAGCGCATAGCCGACGCTCCAACCAATGATGCAACCAGCAGCCACGGGCTGCACTCGATAGAGAAAAAGAGAGAGTTAAAGGACACGGATTGTGCAATCCCAATTGCATTAAAATATGACGAGTCTGTATGGAAAGCACCTGTAAAGCCATAAGGTGGTGGGCTCACCGATTTTTAGATTTTCAATCCAAATACTTACCGTTACAAGCACGCTCATGATCTCTCTAACTTATCAGGGGTTTTTGAAAAGTTAAGTATCAAATCCAACAAAGCTGCAAATCGCCACTCGGTAGTAGTGTGTCCATCGCCCTTTTGGCCTCGTTCGAATTTTCCCTTTCAACTGACACGGTGGAAGCAGCCTCTGGAAGATGGTCGTGCGACCATCCTTTGACGTCGTGTGTTTGCCCCCGATTTGCTCATTGTATGATCCCCATCGCCGAGATTATGAGTAAGAAAAAAGCTAAGCAAGCAGCATCTCAAATGCATCACCCCAAAACCTCAACAGCACTCAAATGTAGGCCTTGCCTCATAAGAATGACTGCACACAACTGCTCTGGTGAACATTTTGCCTAAATTAAGTGACATTTAACATCATGAAAATAGTTTTTCTTGTTTCAAACTGGCTTCTTATGGGAGCAGTGTCACACGAAGTGCTACGAAGAAACAGTGCTGCTTATCTGGTTTCATATAGATTGTGTAAGAGATCGTCTCTTAAAAATCACTCTGACACAATGTGACAGTTGCTTCAAATATCCTAGCCTCAATCAAAATCACGACAGGGAAGAACTCGCCAGCAACAATTCCTCCAATAATAGCAATCTCAAAACTTCAAACTATCCTTATTGAGATGAAAATACGCAGCTCTTTATGTCAAACTGAAGGAGTCGTTACAAAAAGGACCGACAATAAATTGTACTGGATTATTCACGATATGAAAATCCAGTCCATCAGCTTCGACTTTCAATTTGATGGCAAACATTACAAAAATGCATATTTTAAATCAAATTTAACTCAACAGACATGCCTACCTGCTCGCTCGCTCAAGTTCCTTACGACCTCCTCCTCGCGTGCCTCTCAAACCCACGGCTGCCCGTTCCAACTGCGCTCAAGCTCACGCAGCGTTGGCCTCTTAGATCTGCCCGCTCACGCTCACGCCGCTCCTGCTCTCCCTTTTCGCGCTGAGCAGGCGCTCATGCTCAGCCCGCTGCAGCTCGGCAGTGCCATCGGTCGCTTTCCAAGTCTTGGTCCTTCTCAAGTTTCACGCCGTTTGCTCAAAGCTCACTGCAAAGCAGTACAAACACACACGGGCGATGTCAGTCTGACCCTGATCATTGACCGAGTCAAGAAGTTGAGGAATCTCACAAGCAATTCGATGACAAAAATTCACACACTCTACCTGCAATTCTTCTCTGGTTCCTCAACGATGGCTCCTCAAGCATAGCTTCGGCAGGTGGACCGCTGGCACTCCCCGCAGCACTACCAGACCTTCCTCGCCTGCAGGAGGTATCAAAAACGGGAAAGCCACAGTTAGATGACAGACAATCAAACTCCCATATTTTTTCAGGCTACAAGCAATGTCAAGCTTATCAAAATGTCTAATCTTCCCCCTTCTCTTTTCTTATGAAACAAATCAAATCTATTTGGAGTTACGAGATAATACAAGACGAAGCTACGATCAACTGACGTATACGCTGGAGAACTGTCAATCAGAACAATGGGGTGAGTTCATTACCTAACCACGTCTGCCGCACCGCATCGCTAGCTCCCGGTATCCAGGGTCATGAAATATTATATGAGCTGTTTTGCGTGTACGTTATTGAATTAGCTTCTTTGTGGACGCCTTTCGGATAAATTTTGGAATGTAAATTGGTTTTTCCAACATGTTTTGTTACTGTATAGAGAGATAGGTCTTTTAAAACAAGCGACAGATCATTATCAGCTGTAGCTCATAGCACATACATTTTGCCAGTCCTGAACACATTTCTCACCGACACCATAATTTCCCTGGTGCGGCGCAACATTCCCGCCATTTCTCAGCGAAGCTTAACAAACTTCCAAACTAAAATCTGCCTGTACGCACTTGCGGTGATTTCACGGAATACTTTTTGAACGACGTCGCAAGGACGGATACATATGATGAAAGGGATCGAGCAAAACTTATTGGTGAGTTGATTGCTCCTTAATGATTGGATTAATATCGTTGTGCGTCAGTGACTTACCCTAACTTTGTAATTTTTTTTCTTCATTTATGCAATTCAACGTGAATTGAACCTAGATAAGTGATTTCTGAGTACAAGTCGAAGCCTGGATTCTGAAGAAAAAAAACAGCATCGACTTGAATACCAAAAAAATACTGTCATACAAAATATGACGAGATGCAAAGTAGTTACAAACACAAAATAACCATCAATCAGCTGAGAGTAAATAAAAAGGGTGAAGTACGACAAAACCTTAAAACAAAATCTCAAACCAATCGCTGCCTGAAAGTTGGCGGGATTACTCGGCTGGCAATGGTGGTGGCAGGGCTGGCCAGTAGGGCACATGTCTATGAGGTGCATCCAGGATGAACTCCTCTGCGGTCACTTTCCATCCTGATCACTATCTGAGAAATTCCTGCCAGAGAACCGGAACTGCAGTGAGAATAAACAACACCACCCATGATGCGCAGAATGCATTTCCACATATATTGAACCTTTGACCTATGCCCATAGAGATGAAGCTCACCATATAGTTGCTGAGCTGGAGCTGCGTCAAACGGACTGCATGAGCCACAATATCTGCTTGCGGGAACCTGGAAGAAGACGAGACAGGAGCACATTATAGACATCTCTAGTTAGCAAATGTTACTTCATCGAGCAATTCTAAAACGTCCATGCAGGTTCATCCTTCTCTGACAACAAATAAGTAAATGTGTCAGAAGTTGGAGTCGTACAAGCGATAAAATGTGCAGACTTAATGGACAAAAGTTTTAAATAGAGGAGAAGGTGGATAGAATGAGGCAGGGCGTGCCCTGGAATGTCACGTGTTGACCGGTGAGGAAACCGCTCACATGTTTTGTCTGTGGCTGTTGAACCAACTGTCTGTACTTGAGACGAGATGACTGTGGGACAGCACCAATCAGTAAGAAACTTGCAGAATCCGGGCCCAGCCTGCAAGACAAATTGCGCAAGAAGTCAAGGACGAAGTCATGAACCGCTTTTTATCATTCAAAACAACCTTGGAATGAGTGACACAATATTAGTTTTGGCGGGGGGGCAATGTTTGGTTTTTTTATATGTGAACCCCAAAGTAAAAAAAACTCAAACATCCATGAACATGTATGGACAAGCAGTCTTCATGCAAGACATCAAGGCTACTGCACCTGGCCTGTATCAACCCAGTTTATATTCGCTCCTCCAAGGCACCATTTTTACCATCCACCACGAAGGTGAAGGTTTCTCTCTCTGTCTCTGGTGAAGGAGGGAGCCTCTCCTACCTCTCTAGTTTTGATTTGTCTGTGTGAAATCCAGATCCAGATGAAATCTTGGGTTGCAGGTGGGTAAGTGTGACAAGAAAGACTTGATTTGATTTGGTGAAGATCTGCATCCAGATTCTGCGTTATGATAATTTATTTAATTTGTTGAGAAGTGATTCTTCACCATTGATAGGATCCAATACTATCGTATGTTATCATGATATTTCAAAAAATGTATTGGCCCAATATGTTCTCATGGATTTAGGCAGTTACCATGCAGAGCGTATAGCGCTCTACCGAGTGCCCTTCTGGTTATCATTAATCATAATCTATCCTCACCACCCCCCCCCCCCCCAAGCCGTTATCTTCACATGTAATTGGCAGGGAAAGACCACATTCATTTGTCTGCATCTCTTCTAAGTTTCTGAGAGTCAACAGCTTGCGTGATAGGCGGCTCACAGGACAGCAGCTTCAAGCACAGCTTAACGTTGGTCGAAGTAAAGAAGTCTCAGTTTCAACTGTGAAGAGAAGAGT
>CM068967.1:14709090-14732689 GCA_035128595.1 Eptatretus atami | reverse complement strand
TACCACAGCATTTTGCAGTGCCATGCAATACCCTCTGATCTACGCCGAGTTGATCAGGGGTTCATCCTACAGTAAGATAACGACCCAAAACATACCTCCAGGCTATGTCAGAACTACCTTAGATGAAAAAAGAAGCAAGACTGTAGGCTTCAAATCATGGAATGACCAGCACAGTCTCCAGACTTAAACCCCATCGAGCTCGTTTGGGATGAACTGGAGAAAGGTGAAAGCAAAGCAACCAACAAGTGCAACACATTTGTGGGAACTTCTGCAACAGTGTTGGGAAGAACTTTCCGAACATATTTTATTTCCATTGCAGAAAGAATGCCACGAGTATGTTCGGCTGTTCATCTGTGCAAAAGGTGGCTACTTTGATGAGTGAAAATTTAGATTAAATTTTGTTCAACAAAATGATTCCATGATTTCTTTTTTATCTGCAATTGTTTATTTGTTCCATGCTTTAATTTTAGAGTACATGAAACATTAAACTGCTTAAATTTCAGTAAAAACTGGAAAAATGGGGGTGTTCTTCAACTTTTGACGCGTCGTAGTACATGCAAACGGAAATGAAGCATTTCATGCACGGCAGGTGCAACAGTGGCCTTCGAGCTGTTCTCTCTGACTTTCTCTCATTGCTTCTTTGTGTGTTGCAGTGAGCCAAATGCTCCAGAGTTTCCGGTTCAAAACGCCTCTTCTCGTCAGGAGGGTAAGCATTGTCAGGACTTCTAATTTTAACCCATTCACGCGAGATGTGTGTCTGTTGGTGGGGAACACTTTGTGCCATACTTTCCTAGACTACTTTGCATTTTTGCTGTCACTCACCCACTAAAATGGAAGGTTTGTTGTTTGTGCTTCGAGCCACACTCATAATTGCATGCACGTAACGATTAATTTATTGTGTCTGAAACACGAGCATGTTGTTAATGGTGTGATGCCCCTTGAATCTGGCCTGCTTTCCCCTATTGTTTGCTTTAAAGGTATCTCGGTACCTTCACGGCCTGCCCCAGCACCTCCAACGGGTCAAGGTAATTCTCAGGATTTTTAATTTTGTTATTTTGTTCCTTTCAATATAGGATCCATCAATTTTGACTTTGATATCTTCTTTTTGTCCCTGCCCATTTCTGTGACGTCATCTAGTTATTTGTCACCCACATGTGTTCCTGTCTCACCCTGTTTTCCCAACGATATTTGTGTCACAGCTTTGCCAATCCCATGGATGGATGGATTCTTACTCCTTCCTGCCCAAGTTCGCGTTCTCCTCCAAATCTTTTTTTTCATGTATCCACCTGGCCCGCTGCCCCACTTTTCATGGTTTCCACTTCCCCTTTACCTCCACCCTATTTCAGATGCCAACCCCTTCCTTTTTTCCAAGTTTCCACCTTTTCTTTTGCCATTCCCTCACCCCCTCCTTTCAAGCTTCCACCTCACCCTCCCATCCCCTTTCAGGCTTCCACATTATTTTCCTCTCCTCCCCACCCCCTGTTCCCTTTTTTAGACTCCGACTTCTCCAACCTTCTTCCTTGTCTATCATTGCATGCATACCTTCGATATTTTTTGCTTCCTCACTCTGCTTGGTCAGCTGATGCTCAACCACCCCTCCAGCTGTCAGATTTTGCTCAAATTCAACAGCTAGCATTTGAGGCCTCACTTTGAGATGCGAGCACATATTGATCTTGTACCTTCTTGTGCCTTCCCGGCTGCTCTGCCGGTTCATCTCAATCTCCTCCCACTTGCTCTGCCACCTCTTCTCCCTCTACATCCTGCTCAAGCTTTGCTGCCTCTCTTACCCTCCTCCCTTAACCAACACTCTCCCACATTATTGTACTCAGAGCTTGTCTATCATTGTAACAACTGCAATTGTTTACTCAATCGTATTGAACCACTTCGACCAATTTTTCCAGGTCACTTTATCATCACCCACAACAGTGTGACTAAAACCTTCCTCTCAACTTATGTATCAGACTTCATATTTTCGTGTCATTGATTCTCTCTCTCTTTCTCTCTCTTTCTCTCTCTTTTTCCCTCTTTCCCTCTTTCCCTCTTTCCTGTTTTTTCCGTAGTACCTTTCCCCACGGTCCTTTGTGCCTCCCTTTCACCTCCTAATACCACCGATCACTTCTGACTGTCTTCCCCTCTGCAACAACCTTCTGAAGCAGCAAGTGGGTACTGTGTCATCCCCCAATCGACAAGTAGACCAGCTACAAACCAGTCTCTGCTGCTCATCTTTGATCTCTTGTTTCTGTCATTATATTATGGAAGGTGGTTTAAGGCATTCCTATCCATAAGAACTGTGTCAAGACGGACCTTCTGACCTACAAACCAGTACGCTGCCCTCCGATAATCAGCAAGGGTAATGGAATCTATTAATCTCAACCAATTTGAAAGCCTACTTCTCCAACTCTTTATTATCAGATCATCAATTTGGTTCCGTCTTGGTCATGCTCCTTCTGTTAAACTCAGCGATGGATGAACACTAAATTTCAAGCAAGAGGACAAAGCATTTTCACTGCATCTCGAGCATGCAACTTCATCTGGCACCCAGCAGTCCTGATCGTTCAACTTTCTGCCAAAGGCATTTGGAGTTTTCTCCCTCACTAATGGCTTTTCATGTTCAAAATAATTGCTTAGCCCTGGATTGCATTCTTTCTCCACTACCCTTTACATATAGGTTATTGTTACTCAAGGCGTTGTCTTTGCCATTATCCTCTCTGGTTTATATGAATGACCTCTCGGCCTCTTTTGAAAACCACAAATATCACTTTGCAAGGGGACCCCACTCTTTGTCGCAAGGTCTCTCATACCAATGACAGCTGCATCCACATCTTTGTCTTGCCAATCCAGAGAAAATACAAAACTGATCAATCACTTGCACTAGGTCATTCATTGCTTCCAAGTCCCACAAGCTTGCTCTATCTGTACAAAAAGGTCGTATGATTTATCTGCTCGTTCACTTCTGCAATCAACCTCTGGCAGAAGTACCATCTTTGCAGCTCCTTGGAGTAAGTCTGTCATGACTTCTCCTGACTAGATCACATATTCAAGCTCATCTTCATTGCAGGGGAGGTGCTTTATAATTATTCTTTGCTGTGCTAGTCATTGCTTGGGTGTTGTCAACTCCAAATAGTCTATAATACCTTTATACACAGTATCATGGAGTACGAGTATCTTTTGTCGGCCGATGCTGTCAGATCTCGCCTCGCACCTCTGGAAAGTGTGGAATCAAAGATCCTGAGGCTAATTGTAGATGCTTAACATGATGCTAGGGTGCAAGGGTCATCTCCTTTCCCATTGCAGGTTGGTTGGTGGCCAAGCAGTTTTCTCTCACCTCATTTCTGTTCTCACCCCACCAAATTGTTCTTCTCTCCACTTCTTTAAAGTGGTGAGCAATCACTATCTCATGTCATCCCCTATTCTTTTTCTGATCTTTTCTATTCCCACTGATTATCCTCTCCTGTCCACCCACACGATTCTGCTTCTCCTATCTGCTTATGTGTCCCTTGTTTACTCAACCCACTCTGTTTCCTTGTCTGCTGGAGGTCCTTACTTCCCCCATTTCTCCCTCCTCTCTTGTATGCAAACTTTCTCTCCTGCATCATAGCGTCAACATCGCCCCTCTGTAATCCCACTCGTCCTTGATTCTCGGGTCTTTGTTTGGAGTGATAGTCAGTGAAGCTGTCGCGAATCCTCAAGAGCCAACCTCCTAATCTACTGCTTAGTCTGCCGCCTCTAAACCTGTTTTCCCCCCGATATAACCTGGACTGTGTGCATCTTAATTATTTTTTAAAATCTGTCTGAGACAGATTTTGTTCTCTAAAGCATCCTACTTTATGTCATTGGCATTTTCCAAAACATTGATCACTGCTCTGCTGAACTCCATTTGTGCATGGAACAGAAATGGTTCAAACTGCGTGTTTTGTTGTCAGACTTTGAGTGGACGTTTGTACCACAACTTGTAGCATTGAGCTTTTGTGTCTGCATGTTTCAGAGTTTGTGGCTTTGTACACATACGAGAGCCACGAGGCTGGAGATCTGACGTTTTCAGCGGGGGATGTAATCCTGGTCACCAAGAAGGAGGGTGACTGGTGGACTGGGACACTGGGAGACCAAGTGGGCGTCTTCCCTTCAAACTACGTTCGAGCCAAAGAAAACGAGGTGGCGCAGCAGATGCTGTCTGTCATTGTTATTGATGTTTGATGAGTTGAGAACTCCTTACAAGTCCCTGTCCAGTTTACCGGACTGTAGATTTGCTTTCCGTCTGTCCGTCCTTCCGTCCATCCCACCTGTGTTTTTTCAGACTTTTTCCTATACCCCTTAACATATTGAACTGAAACTTGGTACATGGCTTGATTATGACGAGTTACAGAACAAGTTTGAGTTTCAGGGCGTTTCGTCAATATTTTCAGTTATGCCCTTTTTGGACTTGGGAAATATCACATTGGTAGGGGACATGTCACATTGGGAGGAAATATCACAAAGCAAATCTCGCTCTTGTTACTGTTAATATTATCAAAACCGTTGTGCACTGTGATTGACTTTTATTTTTTTGGAGGGTTTGTTGAGGAAAACCTGTGATTACAGAGTTTGTTTTTTTTTCTGTCTGGTAACCCTAACTCTGGGAAGGCAATGGCAAACCTCCCAGTATAACCCTTGCCAAGAAACTGCTTTGGCAGTGCTGAACCTGCCCTCCATTGTTTCCCTCACCCGTTTATTTCCCACCATCGGCGTTGGTACAGGGAGCACCTGCTGGAAAGACTACGACTGCCGGAAAGAAGCCAGGTGCGTCCTTGTTGTGCTCTCTCGAACCAGATGGCGCTGTATGTGAACGATGTCTTTATGTGTACATTACGTATAATGTGTGGCTATTTTATGGGTCTAACTTGTGCAACAGGTGAGTGGAGGCCTTTCAGTTGTGGGCATGAATCTTGTTGAGATATGACGCGATTCTAATCATTGGTTATTGTGTGCTTCACAGAGATAGCGCAAGTGATTGTAGCTTACAACGCCACTGGTTCCGAGCAGTTGACTTTGGCAACCGGGCAGCTCCTCCTCATTCGTAAGAAAGCTCCATCAGGATGGTGGGAAGGAGAGCTACAGGTGAGCATGATATCTTGAGGCTCAAAATGAAACGGCTATTTTTAGAACTCACAAAACGACTGAGCAGAGTTTATTACTTGCTGAAATTTTTTTTTTGCCAAGTATGTTGGTCTGTTGTGTTTGTCTGTCTGTCTCTTTTTTGTCACACGATTTTTGGCCACAGATTTCAAGCAATCATTATGCATTTTTTTGTGTGTAGGTGACCGGCCGAGGACAGCAATGCTTAATTTTGGTGAAGGTCCGGATCTGAGAATTTTTAAAGTGATTCTTCACCGTTGAGAGTGCCAAAAACGATATACTGTGTGTGTATATATATCTCAAAAGGTTATGGATGGACTCGGATGAAACTTGGTGGACAGGTTGGGTGTGACGAGGACCTTTCGATAAAATTTTGGTCAAGATCCAGATCAGGATACGAGAATTCTTTAATTTCTAAGCGATTCGTCACCATTGAGAGACGGGGCCAAAAACTATATACAGCACCATATCTCAAAAGGGTTATGGATGGATTCTGCAGAAAGTTTGTGGAAAGTTGGGTGTGTGACAAGGACGAATTGATTCCATTTTGGTGAAGATTCAAATCCGGATCCAGATACGAGAATTTTTCATACACCGTGATAACGTTGTGGACGAGTCATGACAAAACTAGGTCGATGAGTTGGTTCCATCCATCCATCCATCGGGACTATACTCTGTGCAGAGCGTTGGTGCTGCCCAAGCAGTCTCCTTGGCTATTGGGCACAATCCTGGACGGGTCGTCACTCCGACGCAGGATACCAGCAAGCTGGCACTCATTTTGCCGACCTCGGAAGGATGACAGGCAGAGTCAACCCCACCGGGTATTAATTCAACAGCCAAGTGGGATTTGAACTCTGGATCCTAGGATCCCAAGCCCATCACTGTAACCATGAAGCTAACACCAGGCCTGATTTGGTTAGATGACGAGAACAAGCCGATTCGATTTTGGTTAAGGTCCGGATTCAGATCCGACCAATTAATGGGATACAAAATGTAAACTATTCAGCCTAGCGGGGATATGCACTCTTCCGAGTGCCGTTCCGTTTCGGCAACTGTCACAGTGATTTTTTTTCATCATTTTCTTTGTTTTATTTATTTATTTATTTATTCCACAAATCAACAGTGGCTGATAGCACAATAGCTTAGAGTTGACACTGTGTGTAAAATCAGACATGTTAACCCAAAATTTAATTTTAATCACAGCATTTATATGATTATTATTCTCGCGTGAGAAATCGAGCTGATGCAGTTTTGGATTGCATGTTTTTCGCAGTGTATATTTTGAGCCGGGTTTGCATGGTAGGTCAGAGGAATACGAGTAGCACACGTAACGTGACTCATGGGTTGTTGCTTCTCCACTGCCTATGTCCAGGCTCGAGGACGGAAGAGACAGTTTGGTTGGTTTCCAGCAAACTATGTGAGATTGCTCGGGCCAGGTAGTGGCAAGTCGACGCCGGTTGCACCTGTAGAAGTGGCGAAGGCTTTGCCGGCAGCATTCACGTCAGGTATGAGCATTGCATGAAAGCAATTCGTAACTGACTCAGTTTCCTTTCACCGAGCTTTTAAATTTTTACCTTGTTTGATGGGCATTTTAAATATTACACAAACAAGATTGGACTCGGTGACATAATGGTTCGAGGGTCTTCTCTGAATCTGAAAGGTCGGTTATTCATACCTGACCCCAGCCAAGTCATCCTATACTAATGTGTGTGTTTGTCCTCCATAACTCCAAAGCCATGAAACCGAGCAGCCTGAAACGTTGCTTGCACACTAAGGGAATTCCAAGGAAGTGCATGAGTGAAAATTGAGTGTTTGGGTTAATTAAGACACTCATTTTGAAGATAATTAACGCCCTTATTTAATTATATCCTTTATCAGGCGTTGCTTGGCCACCTCACTCTCTGGGGTCTTACGGTGTTTCCTGGGTTACCTCGCTGGGATTTGAAGCCGCCATGTATTTTTTGGCCTGCTCAACCATGCCTAGACTTGGAACAGGCCGCAACGATTTCTTAATTATAAAGTTTTGTTTTCCACTTTCCTCACTCATATTATCGAATACCTCTTCATCATAGCCACGAATCGCTGGTTACATTGCAATGCTTAGAAACGCCCGGAGACGCCAGCTCTTGTGGCTCTATTTCATTTCTGCACATGCCATCACCTGGAGAATCTCTCAAACTAAGAAGAATTACAAAATTTAAGGTCCACATTTGAACTTGGCAGTAGTTGCGACACGAAAAAAGTGTTCCTCGGACATTGCTTGGGCGTTTTCTGGTGCATGGTTGTATCGACGGCAATTCGTAATCGCTTGCCAAGCCAGACGTTCCGTTGGAGTGCTTGCTTGAGTGCTTAAGCCACTTACCGAGTGCCTACAGTCGATAGCGGTACAGTTTGTGTCCCGATCAGGAGGTACAGTTGTGGCCAAAAATATTGGCACCCTTGCACTTTTTTTTGCACCTGAGACCGGGTCTGCTCTCACTTTTTGTTCAAATTAGTGGAGTCGATCTAGTTTTTACTTTTGGTTGTAAGTGCCTTCTTTAAAAATGTGTAATCCCAACCACCCCAATCTTATACAAAACATATATATGTATATATATATAAAATAAATAAAGAGCAGACACATGCTCGTCCACACACATACAACACCGGATCACGTGTAAGCAAAAACAAAAAAGAGCAGAGAACCCATCAATGATGTGATTTCACGTTTATTTTGCTTTTGCAAAATAAAAATGAAGAAAGCACTCCTCCATTTGACCTCGAGCACCAGCACGTGACCGGAAATGAGCAGTCATATCAAAATTAAAACCGAACACGTGCCGAGGCTCAGGTTTGTTGTGCTTAATGAAGCTGGCTGTGAAGCTGGTGAAACGTTGCCCGAGAACTGGTCTGCTCTTGCTTTTTTGCTCAAATTAGCGGAGTTGATCTAGTTTTTTATTTTTGGTTGGAAACACCTTCTTAAAAACCATATATACTAGCGATACCTGTGCACATGCACGGGATAGCACTACAACATAGCTGGTAGCAGACGACAGACCGTACACGGGGAATGACAAAAATACGCATTGTGCAAAATGCAAGTGGTACTATGGAACGCCAAGACTTCCCAAACATTGTCGGCATGTCCGCTAAGTGCCACAGCAATTTCATAGGGACCGTGTGACAGCGAGCCGAGTTTTTAGTGTGCAAGCTTGGTATTATAATAGAGATATACAGGGTGTCCCAAAAAAATGTACTCACTCTTTAAATGATAATAAATGTGTTGTTTATCGACTTAGCAACATTAATGGTTAAATGGATAAATGCATGTTTACAAATGTTCAAACTGACGACCATCATGTTCCAAACACAGCCGTAACACGGACCAATGGATTCAACAGCGTTACGAATCATTTCATTTGGAATTGCAAGACATTGTCTTTCAATTTTCCTCTAGCTCATCGACTGTTGCTGGTTTTGAGCCGTAAACCTTATCTTTGAGATATCCCCATAAAAAGAAGTCCATTGGAGTGAGGTCTGGGGAACGCGCAGGGAAATTTTCACCAAATCCATCTGTTTGGAAAAGTTGCTTCGAGATAGGCCTTACATCACGGTGGTAGTGGGGAGGCGCTCCATCTTGCTGAAAGTAAATCTCTTCGTCACCAAATATCTCTTCGACACGTGGACGACGGATTCCTGCAGCAAGTTTAAGTAAACATCCCAGTGACAGTTTGGTCAAAAAAGAAGGGCCCGAGGATGCCAATGCTGATATCCCACACACACAGTAACCCCTGGTAAGTTTAAATGGTGTTCCTAGTAACATGCGGATTTTTAGGAGCCCAGTAGGTGCAATTGTGTTGGTTAATTGAGCCATTTAACTTGAAGCTGGCCTCATCGCTCCAAACAATTTTGGATGGAAATGCTGCATCTTCTTCGCATTTGCCCAGGTACCACTCACAAAATTCAGCTCTCCGGTCAGGATCGTCTTCATTTGGAGCGTGGATTAATTTTGGAATGTAACTTTTCCATTTCGCTTCAAAAGCGATGGGCGCTTGATTTTGGGATTCCTGTCTCACGAGCCATTTGTCGTACAGATTTCCGTGGGGATCGGTGGAGGGTTCCCAGCAATTGATTTTCCTTTGCGGGGGTGGTTGATGACCGTGGTCTCCTGAACGCTCCTTATGGACGTCATGCACAGTTCCATCTGTTTCAACTTATCTCGGATGCGAGCATGGTGCGTCGCGTTGGTGGATCTTTGTGAAAATGTCTTCTAAATTGTCTTTGCCACTTCCATGATGTTTTCGTGCTTCTGGTAGCACTTTATGATAAATTTTCTTTCTTCAAAACCTAGTCGTACTTCTGCCATTATTATGGTCAATTTGATCTGAAAATAATGAAAAATTCAATGAGTTATGAGGAGCCAAAATGTGAGTACATTTTTTGGGTACATGTGAGTACATGTACAAAATACAAAATGTACAAAATGTGAGTACATGTTATATATGTAATATATATATTATCATAGAACACCTGGGGAAATGAGAGAAAGTAAGTATATTGAAAGCAACAGCTTCCACACAGGTGTGGCCCATGTGTCAATTAGGCAAATAACATCCCATCATGCTTAGGGCCATGTATATAAATGCTGCACAGGCCTGGTTGCCTATAATTATGGTGAGCATTACTGAAAGAGGAGACCTCAGTGGGTTTGAAGGAGGTGTGATTGTTGGGGCACATTTGGCAGGAGCTTCATTGACAAAGACAGCTCAACTTGCTGATGTTTCGTGAGCAACGGTATCTAAGATGATGTCGGCATGGAACTCTGAAGAAAAGACATCATCAGCAAAGGGCAACAGTGGGCAGAAGCGTATACTCCCAGGATCGTGATATCCATGCATTCATTTGAAGTGCAAGGCAACAGGCAAGCAACTGCAGATCAATTGGAATTTCAACCTGCGGCGCGAGCAGCCAGTTTCATCAAAAACAGTCCGCTGAGAACTCCACAGAGCGGTATATTATAGTCAGGTTGTAGTGCACAAACCACTCGTCACACCTCTCAATGCATGTTTGCGAATCCACTGGTGCAAAGAGCACAGGCAACGGATTACCGAGCAGTGGAGAAATATGATATGGTCAGTCATCCTTCACCATGTTCTCGCCAACTGGACAAGGGCCGGTGTGGTGCCAAACTAAAGAACTCTACAACCCTGAGTGCTTGGTTCCAACAGTGAAGGGTTCTCATGGTTATGTAATGTTGTGGGGTGCATATTCTTGGCATGGTTTGGGTGCAGTCATTCTCTTAGAAGGCAAGGTTGATGCCAATCACTACTGAATGGTATTGAGTGATCATTTTCACACCATGTTGCAACATTTCTTTCCTACCAGGAGGGGTGTTTTCCAGGATGCCAATGCCCCCATCCACAGAGCAGTTGTGGTCCCCAATGTTTTGATCAGCATGACACTGATGTTCTCCATATGTCATGGCATTCTCAGTCACCAGATCTGAACCCAATCGAGCATTTATGGGATATTCTGAGACAAGTGTTTTCCACCTCCATCAAACAGGTGTGAGTTGATTGACTTTCTCATGGAAGAATGGTGTGCCGCACCCCTCTTGCAGAATTCCACATGCTGGTGGACTCTCTGCCATGGCACATACAGGCCGTACTGGCCGCATGTGGTGGCCCAAACCCCTATTGAGTGGCTTTACATTGGTGTTTCCATTTTTTTTTCGCTCACTACATGTATATCAAGATCAGACCCCATCACTGGAGTGCCACAGGAAGACCCCCAGGAGGACCCCCAGGAAGCAAGTGCCACACCAGCTGCATACATCCTGACCAACAGGAAATGCCTACCACACATTCACCTGTCTGTGGTACACAAAACAGTTCTGGGGGTAGCCAGGAACAATTTACATTTTGAAAAGGCTCTTCTGGCTAATCGGTTTAATTCGCTCCTCCTATTAGGCATGAGCTCAGCAGAGCTACAGCCCCTGACATCTCCTCAGGATTGTACTGCAGCCGATACCGGGAAGATAATTTAATTCTCATTTTTTAGACCAGTGTTCCCTCTCTGAGGCGGACTGCCAAGGTTTTGTAAATTTTAATAAAATGGGTTTTCAGTGATTAGAAATAACTCGCTGCTCCGCTCTTTATCTCATTTGCAGTGATCTTGATTTTTCAGCACATGCATCTGAGCAGAAAAGTCATCATTCTGGTTATCGGTTATTAATCATTATAAAGATAAACCCCCTCAACAATAGTCAATGCAGGTACAACAACAGTGAATGCATTATGCTACCTTTTGGAAACAGAAGCCCCACAGGTAAAATTTGAACCACGTTCATTACTTTTCTCATTTGAGTCTTGCTTGACATCATTACAGGGTGCAGATTTCAGAGGTATTCCAGATTCAGGAGGCCAAGTTTATACTTGGGTCAAATAACTCTCGGAGTCGAAAGGCAGTCATAGGACAAACTTTTTGAACTGACTCGACTCTCCAACTGACAACCATCTTGGAGATCGTTTGTAATTTGGAGAACATTTTGTAGCATAACTGCAAATGATAAGAAAGATTCGGTAGACTATCAAGAGCTTTCAAAAATCAGAACTTGTGTACCTGTGTTGTTTATGTTGATGTAATGCTCCTCTCTTCCGTTGTCCCCGACAGTGTGCCAGGTGATCGCCATTTATGACTACACTGCACAAAACGAAGATGAACTCAGCTTTAGCAAGAGTCAGGTGATCAACGTAATGTCTAAGGATGATTCCGATTGGTGGAAAGGAGAGTTGAATGGACTTACGGGCCTTTTCCCCTCGAACTACGTGAAGCAAACGACAGACACAGACCCCAGCCAGCAATGTGAGTCTTGAATCACTTTTCTGCGTTCTCCCTTTCCCACCCCGCATGTCTTGCCCACGGCATGCCCCAGTCGTGCATGTTCCACTCAGTACATGCATGTCGCTTTGCAAGCACCAGCTCATTCCGTGGTCCCCTGCACGTGCACGACCCTGCACGCAACTAGTTGATTTCCGATCGAACGTTTTGCGTGTTAGGGCGATTTCCCATGTCGATATTTTTCGGCAACCCTTTTGCAGCCTTCGCTTTCACTGCTCCCTCCGTACTGCTTCTACTTTTTTTTTCTTCTCAGTTCGTGTTTTTCGTTCCATGCCTTGTTTGCTTATTTCTTTTGTTTCCTTCTTTCTAGGAGCTTGTCTTGTCCGTCATTCACCGCAGCTTGATCCGCAAAGAGACCCACTATGTTTGATTTCCCCGCGAAGGATGGCGGACGTTAAGTCCTGGAACCCCATTGGCTGGCTTACCTAAACTTTGGAAACCGCCTTCTCATTGGCTGGCCGACTGGATGAACTTTGAAGCTCCACAGCCAATCACGTAGCCATTCGCGAGGCTTTGAGATAGTGGGTCTTTTTGCGACGTCTCACCGCCCCCGTCCTCCCCAACACCCCCGAAAACAACGCTCCCCTTTCATCAGCGCCACGCAGAGATCGTTGAACGCACCGATTGTCCAGCAGCTCATAGTTTCCTCCTCTCGATTGGATATTGGCGAATGCCCTTGCGCTGCGCACACGTTTCAAAAAGACCCACTGCGTGCATTTTTTGTTTTCATTTCGCTGCCTCCTTGTTTGATCACCGCGCATGCATCATTTGTTGTATTGTAATTGCTGTTCGGGCATTTCGGCTGGCGTTGCCATTTGCATTGCATTCCCCACACTTATACCATCGGTCGCTGCCTGATCTGATGCCAAAAATCAAAAACTTGTTCGTAATTTTTTAAACACAGCACAATTATTATATCGCCGCTGGATGATAATGTTCTGCCCTTGAATGCAATACGCTATCATGATAATTACGTTGCCATTTTAAACTTTTATTTGTGGCTTCGGTTTGTCGGCAGCTTCCTGGAATAGTTGTGGGGTTTGCTGTGGCCAATGCAGAGGATCGGAAATATTGAGTGCGAATTGCATAGCTGGTGGTTGTGGTTGAACCTCTTTGCTTGTCGCAGTCATCTTCTTTTTAGCAGTCATCTTTTTGTTTTTGTTTTTTTGCAATAATGTCCCTTTTTCTTTAAACCGAGTCTCCAAAGAACCAGTTTTAAATACGTTCGCTCTTAAAAAAGCAAATGAGCAAAAGGCTCGGTGTTATGCTTGGACAGCACGGAACTTTAGAACGAGTTTGTCTTATGGCTCTTATCTAAACCTGAGGCCTTTGGAGGTGGGCATAATTTGTCTTATGATGGCAATGGGACTTTTCCTTTCACGGAGCAATGGTGCTGCTAATGTGGTGCAGATCCTGAGAGGGTTTGCTTTCATGTAGCGTTTTCGTCTTGGGCAACATTGTCCCCATTTGGTAGCGCCCGGACTGCGGCCTGGAACCGGCCTTTGGTTTTCTGGTGACTCTGGGCATATGTTGCAGTTCCTCCTCCACCACACACACACGGATACACGGACAAGGACAGATAGCAACACGGACAGAGACACATTTAGGTGTCGGACAGCGGTGACTCACATCGATTTGTATTTCTTGCAGAAACTTCCATTGACCTGATGAAATGAAATTCCAGCTGTTGTTTAACGAGCAGCGATTATATGGGGAAAGCTTTAATACGGAAATACGCGCACCTTGACATTTCATTCGGGCTTACTCGATGGTTCAGGTGCCATAGCTCGAGGTTTGCACATGGCCCATGGGTCGAGGTGTACTTTGCCTTGTTTACACCATACTTTTTGAGACATATCGCCTTCAGTATTTTGAACAAAGCCTCCACAAGGAGATTGCAGAGAAATGTTATTCAGTGAATTTTTTTTGTTGTTATTGTTGTTGTTCACCAAACTGCATAGTTTCTTTTCAAAGACGATCTGTCAGTGGAGAACAAAACAATTCTAACTTTGAGCCATTGTATCAAGCTGAATTTAGTCGATTTTAATTTTTTTGTTTTTACTCCAAAACACTTAAATATATCGGATGTTACGTCTTAAAAGCACTGCACACATGTTGCTCGAACTCCTTGTCACATCTCGTCCGCGCCCTTGTATGGAAGACGTGCACGATTGTTTATGCTGTATGTAATCACATACATTCAACGTAAAATAAACACTACCTTTTATTCCCTTGTGAATCATTCATTTTGTCGGAGCGTTTCCCATTGTTGCTTTTGATGATCAACAATGGGAAACGCGAGCCCATTGACGCATACGGAGCCGACCAGGGATGTCTCATTGCGCCCAGTGAGCTCTCCCAGCCGTTTTGCTTTAAACTCGTGAATTTTGATCCCACGTTGCTATCGGATGCTTAGTTTGATTTGTTTTTGAGGGGTTTTTTTGTTTGTTTTGTTTTTTTCAGCTCACAAGTCTGGCTAACAGACGTTTTCTTCTGCCAGTGCTTGTGTTTGACGTGACCACAAACGTGTGGTCGTTTCCATAGCCAAACGTTCTCGTTTCTGCATTTCAAATTGTTCTTTTTTTGCTGGGTGTGATCATATAAAGAAGAATTTTATTTATTTTTTTATATATATTTTTTAATACCTATAAAAGGGCCGCAAAGTTTTTTTTGTTTTTTTTTGAGATTGTGTGTTTATGTATTTACTTGCACGTGATGTTTGTCGCATGAAAGTGTTTCATTCCACTTTTCCATCCAAGTGCCAATTTGGAAGCAAGCAAAGTCAGCTCAGCTTGTTTGAATTGCGAATTTTGGATACGATTCGTTCATCCTGAGCCAAGCCATGTGACACTTAGGGACGGCGCCTCATTTGCCCGAGCAATGCTAAACTTGCACTCAAACCTTCAGAACTTTGAGGCCACAGTGCTGCTTTATCCGGACATTTTTGATAATTCTATTTTTGTTGCGCTCTCTTTTTGGGAGGTTTGCTAATTTATTTATTAATATGGCGCGCCACGCAGAGTTTGTGCCTGATGGTTATGGTTTGACCTGAATTTTGACGATGAAGCTTCTATATGTCATTTATTTTTACTCTGCTTGGTAAGTAACTGTTAGGCGGGTGTGAATATTCGCTCAAGAATTTAGACCGCCGTCCTGTTGGTTACTTGTAACCCGCTATGGAAATTCCCGGCTTGCTGTGCTTGCTGACTGACAAAGCCGCTATGCGCAGGGTGCGCTGACCTGCATGCACTCGACTCGTTGTCCCCCATGGAGCGCAAGAGGCAGGGTTACATTCATGAGCTTCTGCAAACTGAAGAAAACTACATGAGTGACCTGCAGTTGGTTGGTGAGGTAAGGCTATATTTCATCTTGTGATAATGTTTTTGATTTTTATTTATGTAAACGAATTGTTGACCCTTCATTTGGTTTGATATCGGGGTGGTGATAACCTGGTGTTGGAATCTGGAAAAGCACGTGCATTTTGGGTTGGGGAGGATTGAAGCTCAAGGTGAGGACAGAGAAAACAGAGTCCACTGACCTGCTCGTCCATTGTTTACTCATGTCCTCAGAATTAATAGAAAATTTGCATTGATGTTTATGAACGTCTGTCCTGTATATGTGATTTCTCTATAAGCTCCTCCCGTGAGTCTATCATAAAAATAAAAAAGCATATACTTGTCTGACTTTGTGTTAATTTTAGGTTTTATAATCCCATGGGAATATTGAACATTGCTATTCTCAATCGTTGTTTGTTACACTTTATTGTATGGGTGTGTCTTGGTCTGTGTGTCTGCAAAGAAAACTTTATTCTCTCTAACTTCACCTCTCAGGTGTTCCAGAAGCCGATGATGGAGTCTGGTCAACTGAGCGAGGAAGAAGTGGGAATGATCTTCATCAACTGGAAGGAACTCCACATGTGCAACATCAAACTGCTGAAGTGAGATTTTCATTCTCTCCTCACTCCAGCATCCACACAGTTGAATTTGGTTCTCCCTCTTATTTTGTGTTCCTGGCAGAGCTCTGCGTGTTCGCAAGAAGATGTCTGGTGACCGAATGCCAGTACAGATGATCGGGGATATTCTTACAGCCCAGTTGCCACACATGCAACCGTACATCCGCTTCTGTAGCTGTCAGTTGAACGGTGCTCTACTCCTGCAGCTGCACAATGATGAGCAGCCAGAATTCAAGGACTTTCTCAAGGTGTTTCACCATTGTGTACCATTTTTGAAACCTCTGGCATAATTATTTTTAGTGTTGTGATTTGTGCATTGCCTTTGTGATATTGGACTCACTGTTGTGGATCATCTGCTGCAGAGGTTGGCTGTAGATGTGCGGTGCAAGGGGATGCCTTTGTCCAGCTTCCTGCTCAAGCCCATGCAAAGGGTCACACGGTACCCCCTCATTATCAAAAATGTAAGCCAGAATCCTTTCAAAATGTCAACAAGAATGCTTTACACACTCTTCCTTTTTCTTCCCCCCCCCCTTCCCAGTCTCTAACTTCGTTTTACATGTGAAAGGAACTCGTGTTCTGATACTTTCTCATGAAAATGTGGTCATGGGGACATAAGTCCAAACTTCACTGATATGCTCTTTGAGAGCCCAGATGGTATTGCAGAAACAAGTCAAGACAGAATTTAACAATGCAGAGCCTTGTTGAGATAGATTATAATTAATCGATCTGAGAACCAGTGGGCTCTCACTCGCTCACTCATTGACGACAGATAGATCACTTCAGGAAATGGGAGTGGTGCAGGGGGAACCAGAACTGCACTCGGCAGAGCACATACCTCCACCAGCTTGAACAGTTTGTTTTTTTTATTCCACCGATAGGTCGGATCTGAATCCAGACCTCCAAAATCTAATCAGCTTGTTCTTGTCGCCTACCCAACTCATTTACCAAGTTTTGTCAGAACCCATCCACAACTTTTTGGAATATCATGCTACAGTGCTTTCCGAAAGTATTTGCACCTTTCAATTTTTGTCCCATTTTGTTGTTTCAGCTTGAATTTAAAATGGATTGAATTTTTAAAAAAAATTGTCACCGATCTAAACAAAATACACCATAATAACAGTGAATACATGTTTTACTAAATTTTTCCAAATTCATCAAAAACGAAAAGCTTGAAATGTCTTGCGTCAACTATTCAACCCCCTGAGTCAATACTTTGTAGAAGCGCCTTTGGCAGCAAATGCAGGTTCGATTCTCTTGGGTATGTCTGAATCAGCTTGTTGCACATGTGGATTTGGAGAATTTCTCCCATTCTTCCTTGTAGATTTGCTCAAGCTCTGTCAAGTTGTATGGGGATCGGTGGTGAACAGCAATCTTCAAGTCTTTCTTCAGATTCTCAATGGGATTCAAGTCTGGGCTTTGGATGGACCACTAAAGGACTTTCATGTTCTTGTTCTGAAGCCATTCCAGTGTTGCTTTGGCTGTATGCTTGGGGTCATTGTCGTGTTGGAACGTAAATCTTCACCACACTCTCGGGTCTTTTGCACTCTGAAGCAGGTTCTCATCAAGGATTTGGCTCTAGTCATTGTTCCCTCTATCCTTACAAGTCTCCCAGTCCCTGCCGCTGAAAAGCATCCCCACAGCATGATGCTGCCACCACCTTGCTTCACTGTAGCGATGGTGTAAAATGCGTGATGGGCTGTGCTCTGTTTCCACCAGACATAGCGCTTTGCATTCAGGCCAAAGAGTTCAGTTTTCATCTCATCAGACCACAGAGTCTTTTGCCTCATGCTCTGAGTCTTTCGCGTGCCTTTTTGCAAACTTCAGGTGTGCTGTCATGTGCCTTTTCTCAGGAGTGGTTTCCACCTGGCCACTCTCCTATAAAGTTTAGATTTGTGAAGTGCTGCAGAGACTGTTGCCCTTCTGGCATGTTCTCCCATCTCAGCCAATGAACTTTGTAGTTCTGTCCGAGTGGTCATTGGGTTCTTTGTCACCTCCCTGACCAAATCTTTCTAAATCATGTCCAATCAATTTAATTGGCCACAGGTGGACTCCAATCAAGTTGTGGAGATATCTTGAGGATGATCAAAGGAAATTGGATGCACCTGAGCCCAATGTGGAGTGTCACAGCTAAGGGGTTGAATACTTATTGACTCAGGACATTTCAGCTTTTTATTTTTAATTAATTTGTAATAATTTCTCAAAACATGATTTCACTTTGTCATTATGGAGTATCTTGTGTCGATCGGTGACAAAAATGTAAATTTATACCATTTTAAATTCAATCTGTAACACAACAAAATGGGACAAAAGTCGAGGGGTGTGAACACTTTCTGAAGGCACTCACTGTACATAACGTTTTTGGCCTCATCTCTCAATGCTGAAGAATCACTTAAAAAAAATAAAATAAATTAAGTTTCTCATATCTGGATCCGGATGGAATCATCACTACAATGGAATAAATTCATCTTTGTCAGGTACCAAACCTGTCCACCAAATTTCGTCTGAATCCATCCATAACTTTCCCCAGATGTCATGCTCACAGACAAACAGATAAACCAACAGATGGGTGAAAACATAACCTCTGTCCACCTTCAGGCAATCCCTGACGACATTGGTTCCCAAATATTTTTTGTCTAAGTGACTCCTTGAGACATTTTCCAGATTATAAATTCAGATTAGATTAAAAATACAATTTTATAATTCAGTTGTTTTATTACCCCGTGCCAACGAAGCGAAAAGTGGGGTTAAGCAATTGGTTCACTTCTTACTTTCTGCCAACATCAGTTTATGATGGAGGAACAATGTTATTTCAATGTAATGTTATATTTTGAACATGAATCGTAACTTGAATCGGAAAACGAACCTGTAGTTTAGCAGGACTTTGTCTCAGAATTTGTCCTGATCGCTCATGTGCAGAGGAGTGAGATAATGTTTTTACTCTGTCTGTCTGGCAGTCAAACAAAATTAAAAGTCATTCCAAACAGGAAAGTTTCTGGTTTTTCAGGACGTTATAAAGGACACAAACAACAGGCACGAATAAGTAACGTAACGTGTTGGATAAGGTGGTGTGTAAGACGTTTCATCAACGGCGGTAAACTTCTGGAATTTCTTCTGTTTTTTTAATGCACCTTTAAACTCTTTTGTTTTTCAGTTGAATTATATATTTGAACACTGGAATACAAATCACCTTTTTGACACGTTCAAAACCTTTCCATTTTGCAGGACTTGATCATTTATTATATTTCTACAAATATAATGGGGAGAGAAATATATGCTGATCAACATTACATCACTTGTGAGTGGTGAAAGTTTCACATTGATTAGTTATTTCTAATTAAAAAAAATGACTCGTTCTCCAGCAGGCCCTCTCTTGTCCTATCGAAGACATCTGTGTGTTATGCTTTGGGGAAGTGGGTCTTGGTGGTTCTGTTTGGTATTATTGCAGCTACTGTTTGTGTTAAAGGTTGGGGAAAGTGGAGAAAGTAGAATTTTCCCCTCTCAAAAAAATCAAATGTCAACAGTGTACAAAAATTTAAAAGGAAGGAAAAAAGAAGATGCATCTTTTTTCCAATCATGAAAATAGCACATGGGAACCTTAGCTCTGATTTTACGGGGTTTATTTCCCAACAAATAACCAAAAGGAACCAGGGAATGGTGATCATGACGGTGGTGGGTCTGGGGAAGGGGAAGGGAATATAAAATGAATGAATAAATGAATAATTATGTACAAGATTAAAATCTAAAGGCGTCACACACTGGACTCGAGCACAGTCCAGTGTGTGGTGGAAATGATGGGTGAACGAGCAACCGGGTGAGGCCTTAGCTCTGGTGATAGAGACGTCGAAGCAGTTCCATGGGCAGAAAAGACGAGCAGGCAATGAAACACATGGGCAGGGCAACAGACAGGCACACGAGCAGGCAAGCAGGATGACGACTAGGGACCAGGGAGAGGGCAGGATGACGACTAGGGACCAGGGAGAGGGCAGGAACACAGACGGACAGGCAGGACCATTTCTCTCTGGCACGATCCCAACTCTCCTTTTTGCTACTCTCACATTCAGGCGAATTTCCAACAGTCTCTTCCGCCAAGAACACACTAAACACACCCCCCTCCTCACAAGGTGATCACAAAAATCTACTTTTTGTTCATTTCCCACTCGTTTTACCATTCATTTCTGTCATGAAGGTTAGTAATTGTTCAAGCATGGCCAGGAAGGACTTGTCCAATGCTATCTGGTTAGCCGGCTCAGAACCCGTGGCTGAAAGGCTGCGAGCAGAGTCAGGACTGGAGGTTAGGAGGTTCCTATCATCCTAGGCTCCTCACTTCCTCCTCACCTCCCACCCTCCACTCACTTCCTTCATCCTGGTTGCCTCCACGTACCGCCATATCTTTACCCCTTAAACCGTAATCAACTATTTCAATGAACCACCCTCCGTATGATGCACATTTAGACAATTATATCCTTAAGCTACGTTACCCGACTTATTACATCGAGATTTCTAGCTACTCGAACACAGACCATACTACTCTATACATTTCTGTCTGTTCTAAGGTAATAGCTACCCCCTCCCTACAAACATAACAGTATATTTGATAGAAATTTACAACAGGCATGACAGGGCTACCTGTCCTGACAGCCGTCA
This sequence comes from Eptatretus atami, assembly GCA_035128595.1. NCBI lineage: Eukaryota > Metazoa > Chordata > Myxini > Myxiniformes > Myxinidae > Eptatretus > Eptatretus atami. The sequence continues at coordinate 14,712,102 of CM068967.1, read as the reverse complement.
TGCTTCGCATGATGTAAAGTTGCCTGCAGTCGCATCTTGATTCGAACTTACCATCAACATAAAACGGTGCCAGTGTGGCTTTGAATTCATAGAAATTCAACCGAATCCACCATTCAACTTATGCTTATAAATTTAAACATGACAATTTTCCCCAAAGTGTTATGAGTTTGAACCCCTGGTGTGGCAATTAATTTGCGTACGTTCTCAACTATAGTGCACAATCCGTTTCATTCATCTACTTAAAAGTTAGTAGGTTTACCGAATCTTGACTTTGCAACTCCGTCCACAGACGTATGTTCACCCAGTTGGCCATAGTGCGCTGGCATGTTCGGCGCTTAGAAAATGACTACCGTTGCACCTAACTTGGGACTATGTAAATTTGATGGATTCTTTATGATTTCAGTGTGCTGAATCCAAACATCAATGTTTACATTGCAAAAAAATTGGAACATTACCTACTTTTCGAGGCCTGAATTCCAAAAGGGAAATTCCCTTTTGATAGAATTGCTGAGTCTGAAAATCATTACTTGTTGGTCCAAAGCAGCAAAATTGGTACACACATACATTGGACCATCCATTCATCAGGACCACACTCTGTGCAGAGCGTCGGTGCTGCTTAAGCAGTCTCTTTGGCTATTGGGCACAATCCTGGATGGGTCGCCACTCCGGCACAGGATACCAGCAAGCTGGTACTCATTTTGTCGACCTCGGAAGGATGACAGGCAGAGTCAACCCCACCTGGTGTTAATTCAACATTTGAGGAATTAATTTGAGGTTAATTCAACAAACTTCCATTTGAGGAATCTCAACCAACTTGGACTATACTAGGACTCGTCGTGAAACGTTTAGCTCATTCTGCTGCAGAATGTAAGGGGGATGTAACTGTTGAGAAATTATTCAATTACTCACCACCATCCTTTATTTCAGCACGACCTAATGTATCACGTTTTCTTTTACGTCTTTTCCACACTAAATGGTCTTTCATTCCACAGATGATGCACACAGGGGGAAAGTGTGCAGGATGACCTGGGTACAGGCCCAGCAATGCTTGATGTAGGCTGAGATGAGAGCAATGCGTTTGTTGTTGGAATGCCGTGACACTCAGTCATCACACGCATCACTTGCTGCATCATCACCATGACCACCATCAGGATTGCTAGTAGTGCAGGAATTCACTTCATGGTTCTCTCGACATGCTATACCCTCCATTTTTGAAGTGAGAACAGCATCCAAAATGATAGCCGTAACTTTCAGCTACAGCCGACAGTTTGAGTGACCAAGTGCATGCATTGGTTTCTGCAAGTGTCTTTTCTTGACCATCAACCGCTCTCCCAATCGCTCAGCACATGCTTTAACTTGTGCCCAACACTTCTCCGTGAATTTAGAGACCTTTAAAGAGGTTGAGTCGCCCACATGACACAATAAACACCTCATTTCCTTGCCAAAACGAGGAGAAAAGCATGTCAACTGGGCATGGCCATGTTGGAACTTGGCGTGGCCTTTAAGGAGCATCAGTCGCCAGTGCAGGAAAGCGAGGACCATGCCTTCTGGTGATTTTCCACTTTCAGGCTATGGTTATTCCGTTTTGTTCCGCGCCGTGCAAATGTAAAACGGTGGGGGATTTTTTAATGGAACTTGGAACAGAACAAAATTTGGCTGGAAGATAGTTCAATGAGAAGTGCAATGGTAAAGTGCCGGAGGCACGAGTGCAACATGGCCGACAGCACTCGCTGCATTCTTCTCTTTGTCAAACACAAAGTTTACCGCATTAGCGGCGATCTTGCTTTCAATTTCAGCATCTACATTTACGTCTTTCCAGATGTCGGCACACTCTCTAAATTTTTCAACTTTTCTTACCGAAAGGAATCACTTTACCGTGGGTGGTAACAGTGTGCAAAGAGCAAACGCATGAAGAATTTTCCTTGAATCGTCAGCAGAAAGGCTGGTGTTAAACGACATGTACGCTGCCATGATCACCAATGCATGTTTACGTATTATGCATGTATGATACAGAGCATGTGATTGGCCCAGGGTTACGACACATCGTTCTCAGTGCATGAGCAACGTGCAGTTATTGGACAGTGTGAAGATGAAAATCTGTTTCTTTGGTAGTTTTTTAATTATTTAAAAAAAATGCAGTTTTGGTGATTGATGAGTCATCAATATAATATTGAAATATATTTTAAACAATTTCCAGCACAAATTAAGTAGTTACTGGGGAGGGGGGTTCACAAAAGTAACGAATTTCACTGCTCGCCCCATTGCCGAAGAGTCAAGTGTTGCCAGAAACCTCTCCACCTTCTCGGGTGCAAAAGACACAGAGTCCTGGAACAGTTGGGTACGTCTGGGTAGGGTGGGTACAGAGAGTGAGGGGTTGGAGACACAAGACTTGGAAGCACACAGAATTGAGGCAATCGGCCTTCTCACGAGTGGAGTCTGCTGTGGTGCCATTTGAAGAGAAGGGAGGAATGGAGAAGGAGCATACTCCAGAAACAGACTTAAAAAGACACCACCAGGTTTTGGAGTTGGGAGACAAGTTTGAAAGTTCATTCTTGAGATTGGATAGATGTTGTTTTCTGACTCCCCTGAGAGTGGACACAATTGTTGCAGGCTTTGTGGAATGAAATGAGATTGCCTTCAGTCGGGTTTGCTTTCCGGGAAGAGAAGGCAAGTTGTTTCAGAGAAACTGCATCACCACAGAATTCAGAGTACCAACAGCACGAAGAAGGGTAGGATAATTGAAAACAAGATGGGATGGATGTGTGCATAAGAGAGAGCAGGTTTCTGTGGAAGAATTCCCAAGCTGAGTTAATATCAGGGGCAGTAGATAATGGGAGACTTGTCCTAAAGAGAGATGGCTGTTTTCAGTCCCTACCAATCTGCTTGAGTGAACTGCCTTACTCGTCAGTGCTAAAGCAGCTCTCTGAGAATTTCCTGAGAGATATTGACTCTCACAAGTATATGAACAGATGAACCTTTTGGAGCAGAGGAAGAGCAGGAGACATTTGCAGG
>CM068967.1:14695444-14709080 GCA_035128595.1 Eptatretus atami | reverse complement strand
ATCACCAAGTCCAGAAGGGAGGATTTGCCATTGGAAGAAATCTGGGTAAGCAAGTTCACAAATTGAGTCAGTTACATGGAGTTGCAGAAGTCCTTTGCTGAAATGGCATGGCTGGTGTTGAGCAAGCAATACACTCTTTCCTCTGATTCGCCATATGCATATGTATTAAATAAATGGTTCAAATGTACAGTACAAGAGGAATTGAATATTCTCCGACACTGGTGAGAGAGGTACCGACCGACGCCCAGCCAATTTTCATGGTGACAATTCAAATCACCACATATGAGGAAGATAGAGTTGGGATGACTGGTTAAAAGTTGTCCATGTTGTGTGAGAGAGATGTAGATGGAGTCGGCACTGTTTGTTTGGAGGACGGTACAACACACAGACAAACAAGAGGTGGGAGCGGAGGGGAAGTCACAGTCAGAGGTACTCCTGGGTTTGGGAAGTGGAAGGTCAGTACAACGGCTGTAAACAGATTATGTCCGGTTCATTGGCAGCGCCCTGGATTGAGAGATGTGTCAGGTTGCAGCGGAGACCTCGGATGTTTGAGGTCCACACAGTTAGGAACTGGGAAGGAGGCCGTGGGATGGTGCATGGCAAGGGGGTGGGGGGGGGGCTTTACAGGGGCAGGGTGAAGGGGAGGGATTGAGGGGTAAGTGGAAAGAGGGGGACATGAAGTGGAGAGATGTTGATTCCAAATTCCCAAATTGGACAAACGGAGATGAATATCATGGAATGGGAGGTAAGCGTTTTTGTTGAAGGCATGGAGAAAGCTGGTGCTGACATGTGGGAGGATGGTTGGTGGACCAAGCCTTTAGCTGACAGTCAGTTTTGGAAAATAATATTTGTGAAGAAGAGAAATAGATGATTATGATGGTGGTGGTTGTGGTGAAGAACAGGAGGGATTCTCCTGATGGAGACATAAGGCAGGTGAACCATTTTAGAATATTTCAAATGCTTTTAAAGGGGGGGGGGAGGAAAAGTTTATAATCCGTGAGGATTCAGTTTTGAGACATTGAGAAAATGGGGAAAATAATGTAGTACGAGCAAAGGAAATTCAAGTAGAGTGAAATTGTTGTGAAGTCATGAAAAAAGAAAGACTTTTTTATTTTTTTTTTTGAAGCGAGGAGGGGAAATGGGATAACGTTGATGAGGGATCAGTAAAGTATTTGGGAATAAAGAAGTAAAACGAGGAATATGGAGACAAAAGGGACACAGTATTTTCACAGTTACCATCTGAGCTGAGGAAAGGCTAAAGTTGGCCTTGAACAACACGAAAACAAATTTGACAAATCCAGGTAGTCCCCGGCTTCCCAACACCTGGCTTCCGAACATCCGTTCATGTGAACATTATACTTTATAACCATGTTTCGGTCTTTCGAACGTTCGATCCATTCACACGAAAACGGCTTTTTTGAACAAATTGCACCAAGTGCTAAATGCATGAAATCGGGCCTTGAGAGTTAATTACCCATTCACACCTTCACACCATAATTCACACCTCATTCACACGGGGGTTGCTCCAACACTATTCTGCCATTTAATGCGCCATTCTCTCCACGTGGTTCCTTACCGACACAAGAGACAGCGGTGCTCGCCGTGCTTCACCATTGACCACTCTAACTAGCTCGTTATCTCTCGTTGGCCATTACTCTACTACTACTACTACTACTACTACTACTACTACTACTACTACTACACACATTCCATTCATCCTAATTTATTCATTTTTAATTTTAAAAAAGTATATTTAACAATGTTTTTTGTAAAAATAAATAAAAAAAGGTTTAATTTGTGTTCGGGGACCAATTGATCCAATGTTACATGTATTTAAAGGGGATTTATTGTTCCGGCTTACGAACATTCGGCTTACAAACACGTTTTCAAGAACACATTGTGTTCGGAAACCGGGGACCGCCTGCGCAGTGCAACAAGGTACGATCTAACATGGAAAGTTGGACAGAAACACAAACAGCAACACAGGGACGGAGATGTAACAAAGAATATGACGAATCCAGTTTGCAAAACTTGGCATTAATGAGTTTGAAGTGCAGCAGCAAATTCGACCAACGCATGAACCACAAACCGGAAGCGATTGCAGTCGATCATTTCGAACTTTGAGAAAACCCATATTCCAGGTATGAAACCTGTTTTGGTTAAACTGGGTGTAAAAAATGTTGTGGGAAGATTAGATGACTTTGTCAAACTGTGCTTGAGGGCGTCGGGGAGCAATATTGAAGCAGGCCACCCAATAACGCAATGAAACGTGGTCTGTATGCTGCTACATGCCCACACACACACGCATGTGCCGACACGCGCATGCACTGATGACGATACCCTCTTATATTCTTGAGTGGTTCAGGGTAACAAAATAGATGGCAGGATGGTGAATTTGGTTAGTTTATGAATGGTCAATATGGTTCACAGGTGATTTATCTTGCTTCGTATCTCTCCTACGCAACAGATTCTTGAGAACACCGGTGTGGATCACCCGGATCACGCGCATCTCAGGCAGGCACTGGAGAAAGCTGAGGAGCTGTGCTCGCAAGTGAACGAAGGCGTGCGTGAAAAGGAGAATTCTGATCGCCTCGAGTGGATCCAGGCTCACGTCGTGTGTGAGGGCCTCTCAGAGGTGTGTCCTCGAGATTGCCACTTGATTATATGTGGCTGATATTGATTACCTTGCTTTTGCCAAAATTATACTTTATCATCATGAAGTAGTTGTTACCACAGACTTTGTTCCTGCCATCCCTCCACAAGCAACTGGTGTTCAACTCGGTGACCAACTGCCTGGGTCCTCGAAAATTCCTCCATAGTGGAAAACTGTACAAAGCTAAGAGCAACAAAGAGCTCTTTGGGTTCCTCTTCAATGACTTCCTGCTGCTTACGCAGCTTATTCGTCAGCTCAGCTCAACCACCGGTGACTGTCTCTTCAGCCGCAAGTCAACGTTGCAGTACAAAATGTACAAAACGGTGAGGGCTTACTGGAGGATGAACGTCCAGGAATGTGTTAACGACTTTCTTCCACTTGCATACTCATTGTGGAGAGGAATTTGCTGCATGACGGTCTCTGCTTGGTCCCTTCGGCCTGTTCTTTTTTTGATGAAGCTGGTTTTGATGTTTAACCTGGTGTTGGCTTAGCGGTTAGGGTGGTGGCTTGGGATCCAAGGGTCCTGAGTTCAAGCCCTGTTGGCTGCTGAATTCACACCAGGGGATTGGCTCAGCCTGTCATCCTTCTGAGGTCGGCGAAATGAGTACCAGTGTAGCAGCCCAAATTTTTTTTTTAATCCTGCACACCAAGGGAAGGGGAATCAACAGATTGATTAAATCTGGTATTGGTGTGGCGCAGGCATGATGGGCCGAATGGCCTCCTCCTGCGCCTTAATTCCTTGTAAAGCTTCAGTTAGGAAGTTAAAGATTGAAGTAAACTTTTGTCATCATGCATATTTTTTTATTTGTTTGTTTCTTTGTAAATCAATTGATATTTTTGTTAACAATTTGGAGTTTGAGATATCTCTTCTACTTTCAAACTGGGTGAGGCTTCCTGGAGACTGCTTACTCCAATGGAAGTAGTTGATTGAGCTGTTTGTATTCCTCTTTGGGATGAATCTATGTTTTTGTTTTTTTAACCCACCAAGGTATGCTTCGCACTTGCCCTTTCCTTTCACTCCCCTTAGTCCGACCAGATTTCTTTCCATTCTCTCCCCACGCCTCCCACCCTTCACTACACCCTTTCTCAAATTTGCTTCCTTCCCCCGACACCCTCTTAAAACAGCGTGTCCATTATAAATGGATGGCCCCTTATCCCCTTTCGGGCGTAATTTTTTACCTGGTGTGAAATTTTAAATAATGTATTTTTCTGTCACTTTCCTTCTCAAGCCAATTTTCTTGAATGAAGTTCTCGTGAAGCTACCATCCGACCCATCGGCCGATGATCCACTCTTCCACATCTCCCACATCGATCGAGTGTATACTCTGCGTGCAGAGAATATCCACGAGAGGTGCACATACAAACAAAAAATAAACTCGCTTGTCTGCCCTGACCCCCCTTCCTTGTTACTTCGCCGTTGTCGTCTTTTTAATTGTTAGCCTCTGCTAATTTTGGTTTACCATACCATGCAATAGGACCGCGTGGGTACAGAAGATCAAAATGGCATCAGAGCTTTATATTGAAACGGAGAAAAAGAAGCGGGAAAAGGCGTATCAAGGTACGTGCACTCACCTGGCCAGTTTTGCCATCTTGCATGACTGTTTATGTGCCGCGCTTAACACTCGATCAACATGCGAAGCGCAACACGTTCGGAAGTGCCGCATCACGCGAGCAGTTTTCTTTTTCTCCGTGAAAAGTTTGTAAAGCTTCAAAACTTGTTTAGGGGATAGTTATTGGTTTAAATTATTCCAAGATGATAGTTTGTATTTTAACAGCAAGGTTGCGAGTGAATTATTATTATTATTATTTTATTATTTTGCTAATGCAACTTAAAATATACACGTGATTGGCATTCTTTGGTATTTGAAACATTCTTTGGTATCTTTGACACATTTGAAACAGTGGTGTGGATAAACATTTATTTTAGCAAAGCACCACTCAATTTGTCCTCCACCTGCACTTCAACAGCTCGTACGCAGCGAACGACCGGCATTGGGAGGCTCATGGTGAATGTCGTGGAGGGAATCGAACTCAAGGCGTGCAGATCCAACGGTAGGCTGGACCTTGTCGTCTGTGCAACAAGAGATGTGGTGCTTGTAGGAAGATGGGATTTGGAAGAATTGGTGATGCTGAGCTTCATGCATAATGGAAGGAAATTGCAAGTAACCGACAGAGTAGAAGAAATGAACTATCGTGATTTTTCTCCCCTCTCCCCCAATCACCCAAAGGAAGGAGCAACCCTTATTGTGAGGTGACAATGGGTGCACAATGCCACATCACCAAGACTATTAAGGACAGTACCAGCCCAAAGTGGAACTCAAACTGTCAGTTCTTCGTGAAGGACCTGGACCAAGACGTCCTTTGCATCACCGTTTTTGAACGTGACCAGTTTTCTCCAGATGGTACATTGTGCTTCTGTCCCTCGTTTAAGCAGGCTTCCCATTCCCCTGTATGTCTTGTCTCAGCTTCTTCTGTGATGTTTGTTAATCAAGGCTGAACTTGAGGATCCTCGTCAGAGCTTGTATGATTGTGCGATATGAAGGAGATTATGAAAGAGGATATAAACTAGAATGGCACTCGGTAGAGTGCATACCTCTGCCAGGCTGAACAGTTTTCATTGTGGATCCCAAAGGTAGGCCAGATCTGCTTCTGGACCTGAACCAAAATTTTACCGAATTGTTCTTGTCACTTACCCAACTCATCCCCCAAGTGTTGTCATAATCCATCCGCAACGTTTTGAGATATCGTTGCTATTCAGTTGCCTGCAAAAGTATTCACCCCCTACCAATAATGCCACATTTAGATGAATTACGAATTATGTGGAAACAGTTTTTCAAAATGAACTTTTTTATTCATAACTGAAGAGATCAAACTAAACACTGTTATAGTTGAGGAGGTTACATGTCAAGAATACCTGTAAAAAACATGTACAAATCAAAATTCACTGGTTGCAAAATTATTCAGCTCCCAAGATCAGTATTTGGTGGAAGCACCTTTTACAGCAATGACTGCTATGAGTCTGTGTGGGTAGGTCTCTACCAGCTTTACACAGTGAGATGGTGAAATCTTTGCCCGTTCTTCACGTGAAAATTGCTCGAATTCTGCCAAGTTTAATGGGGATCGTCGATGGACTGCAATCTTCATGTCTCGCCATAAATGTTCAATTGGGTTCAAGTCAGAACTTTGACTGGGCCACTCAAGAATATATATTTCTTCTTATTCAGCCACTCCAGTGTGGCATTAGCTTTGTGCTTCAAATCATCGTCCTGCTGAAATGTGAATCTCATACCCAGTTTCAAGATTCATGGCTGACCCAAGCAGGTTTTCATCAAGGATTCTCCTGTACTTCGCACTGTCCATTGTTCCTTCCATTCTGACAGCTTGCCAGTCCCTGCTGACAGGGCCGGATTAAGGTCTTCGTAGGCCAAGGCCCTTGAGATTTCGTAGGCCAAATTCAAGAGTGACCAAAACGACGATTTTGAACATGAAATTTAATCGGAACAGACTGCGGTAATGGCGATTTGTCCGACTTTCAAATATACAAGTGCTGTAAAATCCAATTCGGCTTCGAAATTGAGAAACAACGATACGAAAAACAAATTCGAGGAATGTATGTATATTCAATTTCCACCCTGCTGAAACACCTTCTTTCGTGCCTTTTGGTTGGCAAACGACGCGATCACTTCGGAGAAATCGATTTGCTTCATCAGCTCGGATTCAACACAAGCAGAGCGAGCGTGGACACGCGCACCTGCTCCACGGTCGACCGAAGACAATTTTTCCAGCGCTTTAGTGTGCTGAAGGAGCGACGTTCACCCTCGCAGCTCGAGCAAACATCGAACAATATATTCGGAGGCAACAAAAATATTGGGGAATGTCTGTGTCAAATTGTTGTGAATAATGTACTTGAGCATGTCCGATGCATCGATGAACTTGGAGTATTTTGAGCAAAGTTCTATTTCCTGAACTATGTCCATTTCAACGTCAGCAGGGTACGCTGAAACCAGTTTCTCTCGCTCTGCGAGAGAGTGTATCATGGTCGAGGCTGTTGCCGCGGGGATGAATCCAAACAATCCGTGATTTTCTGATGCTCTCTCTTCTCCTATGGATTTCTGTCAGAAGGCGATCGAGTATGGAGAAGTACGTCTCAACTCTGAACTTCTCCCTGCCAGATTTTGGGGTTTCTTCTTCGTCATTTTCATCGAAGGCCTTCTTTCGCCTCTTGACCGACGATTATCATCAGCGTAAATATGGACTCAACATCTTTTTGGCGCGTCCTGAAATGCATCAAATCTTTCATCATTTTGAAGCGACTCTATGTATTCATAGAGGGCATCATAATGCTGCTTAACCGCTCCGACATCTATTCCAGGTTGTTGGAGACATCTGTTTACTCGATCAATGTTGCCAAGTAGATCAGACCAGACAGCGCACATGATTGCTGTTTCGGTCAGTTCATCTTTCAGCCAATGCTTTGGCTTCCAGTCTCACTGACGGAGTGTCTTTAGGGCGCTCGGCTATCTTCATTAGCGCCTTCTTTATGTCCTTGTAGCTTGCGGAAAACGCTTTACAAGCGTCCGCGCGAGCTGACCACTCGTATCAGACTCGACAAACATTTGAGTTTGATGGCACGTTCATCGAGTGACTTATTTAAAATGGCCCATCTTTGAGGAGATGCTGACATAAAGTTATACACGGCTTGAATAAGTCCAAAGTATTTGACGGCTTCCAAGCAACTCTCTCGGCAGCGACTCCTACCAGATTCAAACTGTGCGCAGCACATGGTACCACTGAGCCAACGGATTAATTTTACAGACTCTTGCTTGTACGCCTGAATAGACACCGGACATGTTGCTTGCATTGTCGTATGACTGCCCTCGACAATCCATGAGATCAATCCATTGGCTTCCAGTACCTCTTGCAATTTTCCAAACAGATATTCACCATCGTGATGCTCAATGACGACGTACTGTAGAAACCTTTCGACGGCACTACCATCTTGCATCACATATCGAAATATTACCGTCAACTGATTGATATGCGAAACGTCTGGCGTCGAATCGATGGAAACACCATAATATTTAGCTGTTTTATTTCTCGCACGATGGTAGATTTCACTTTTTCGGCCAGTAGTAGGATAAACTCGTCGCATATTGTTGATGACAGGTATGATGCACTTCCCTTTCCTGTTCCCATACACTTCAAGATGCTGGGAGAAATGGATCGAATTTTGAGACTAGTTCAAGACAACCAAGATAGTTCCATTGTTAGCACAACCAGCTGCTCAGTCGTGCCCTGGAACGGAAGCCCTCTTTCGGCGAGGAACGATATTACAGCGACAATTCGCTTCAGGACATTAGTCCAGTAAGCTTCCTCGTGGAGGTACCGCTGTTCAAATGATGTGTGAATCCTGTCTGTCACCTTCATTTCGAGCGACTTTTTGATTGTGAGAATATGGGCAGTCCCACGCTTGTGCGACGCTGATGTGCAGAGGCATTCTTCCAATCATTGAATCCGATTAAAAAATCACTGTGATGGCTTTCGTGATCATCGCCATCGGGACATAGGAGTTTGCACACGTAGCAGTAAAGTTTACCGTTTGATGGAGAAAACAGCATCCAGTCCCTGTTCACCATTTCCCCGTTTGTGAGTTTCCGCTGAAAGTGTTCGCGCTGAAAATACCGTGTTTTATCTGGATACACTCGGGCCTTATACGAAAAATCTGCGTTCCTATCTTGGCAGGGAGGATTCTGGATGAAATTATCCACGAGTTCTACGGAAAGAGTCCATTCAGCAGGATCAGGATTGAAACTACGAGCCGTAGCACTGGCTGCAGTAGTTTCAATGCTTCTCTCGTTGCTTGATGCGACGGTATTGGTATTATCAGCTTTCAAAATGTGATGCAGTGCGAGATTACTTGATCCCTCGACATTGACATCAGAAGACTCTGAATGCGCAGATTCCGTTTGCTCATCTCGACTCTGGTGAGGTGAAAAAAATTTCAAGATGGATCCAGACAGTCTTTTTGTTTCTGTTTCACGCCTCTTCTTTTGTCACGTTTGCAAGTACCACTTTCGTGGTGCCGAATATATCCGTCGGCCATAGTCAAGAATAAAAAACGACAAATAAGAGCAAAACGAAGAACTGCAAGCGTCAGGATGCTCGATAACTCACAGGAATGTAAGAGGGTGCCAGTATGTTCATACTCAGCGCGAACGTTACTCCACCCATCAGCCAGATGATAGTGGCGACGCTGTATTGGCTGATTGTGATGTGATCACATGGTTCCCACGCTCGCTGTCGACGATCACTGTCTGGCAGCGTGCCAGCCGCCTTCGCTCACGGTGTGTACAGCCTTCCTGCACATGTCGAGTCACATAATTAAGACTGAAAAAAAATTAAAAATAACGTCGTCCGAAATTTTCGTAGGCCCGGCCTCACGGCCTAGTGGTTAATCCGGCCCTGCCTGCTGATGAAAAGCAGCTCCATAACATGATGCTGCCACCACCATGCTTGACAGTTGACTGGGTGATGGTGTTGATTGGGTGATGTGCAGTGTCACACTTGCGCCAGACATAACGCTTTGAATTTTGAGCAAAAGTTCAATTTTTGTCTTGTATGACCACAAAACGTTTCTCCACATACCTGCAGTATCCTTAAGATCCTTTTGCGCAAACTCCCTTCGAGCTCTTAGAAGCATTTTTTTTTCTTCAGTAATGGCTTCTTTTGTGCCACCTGTCCACATTGGCCAGCTTTGTGAAGTGAATGGGATATTGTTGATTGATGAACACCGACTCCCATCTCGGACATAGCGTCACAGATCTTTCAAAGTCATTGTTGGATTTACAGTGACATCCCAAACGAGTTTCTTGCTTGAATGGCTGCTGAGTTTGGATGGGTGGGATGATACATCTTCCACTTCTTAATGATGGATTTCACCGTGCTCAAAGGGATCATGAGCGATTTTGAAATCTTCTTATCACCCTCTCCTGAACGGTGCTTCTCCACCACTTCATGTCTGACTTTTTTGGAAAGCTCCTTGGTCTTCATGTTTGCCTTGTTGATTCACCAAGTGAGTTGTACCTTAAACCTCCTTAGATAATAAGTGGTGGAGATTAATTTTAAGTTAAACCACTGATTACATACAGGTGAAACCTATTACACTTATTTTGTAACTTTTCAAACAAATAATTTACTCTTGAAGTGATTTAGCGTTCATTAGGGAAAGGGGTTGAATACTTATGCAACTGAGAACGATCTGATTTTCTTTGTTAATCAAACGTATTCACATTTTATCTGCATTTTTTTTTTTTTACTTTATCACTTTGGAATAGTTTGTGAAACTATGTATTGTTTTTTTTTGTTTGTTTTTTCATACATGGTATAGGCTTGTGGGAACAAACACATCAGGACACAACATAACCAAGGGAACAGCAGGAAAAAGGGGAAACACCAATAGCAGGGCAGAGGGAGAAAGTAGATGTAAAAACAAGGGATGCAGGTAACGATGAGGGTAAGGGGAGAGTGCAGATGTTGGACAAGATGGATACGTAACGACAATTTTTGGAGGGGTGGGGTAAGTTTAACCGGTGTGGTAAAGGTCATGGCTTTGGTTGGGGGATGATTTGAGATGATGGTAAATGGCTGTCTTGAAGACTTTGAGGGAGGAATGACATTGAGGAGAATGTGGAACTTGCTTCCACATGTGTAGAAAAAGGAGGAATAAATGACTGAAGGTGAGCAGTGGTGGTGAACTTAAGCAGTTTCACTCGGAGGGTGTTGCTCATGTGCCACGTGCATCCTGCAGATACTTGGGGTGGGGAGGGGTTGGGGGGGCAGGGCACAGTGAGGGCAGAGGGTGCAAGACCAGAAATGAGGCGGAGGAAGACTGAGAGACCACTGGATCTGTCAGCAAATGGTGAAGTGATTGTCCTATCGACTTGGCTTCATCGTGGGTGATTCCAATGACCTTGAAGGCCTTGGTTTTCATGTTGTCAAGCTGAGCCAGACGGAGGGGAGAGCAGTACTCCATCATGCTGCGGATGAAAGCCTTATAGGTGTGCTGGCCTATGTGGACAGCCTTATAGGTGTCCCTACTCGCATTTCCACAGGGCGCTCAAGGTCTGCCAACAACCCCCTTCTGGTAAAACTACCAAAATCACGAATCACTGCTCACCTTCACTCTTTCATTCCTCTTTTTTCCCGCATTTGGAATAAACTCCCTCACTCTATTCATTCCCATTCTTCCCTCCAGGCCTTCAAAACAGCTGTTCACCACCACCTCTTATCATCCCCCATCCAAATCATCGATCTTTTCTACCCCCGATAATCCACCCAAGCCCACCTCTTTCAAATTCCCTGCTTTCCTTCCTGAAAGTCCCTGTAATGTCCATCTTGATTCCCCATGTTCCTGCCCCATCCCTCTCCCTTCCACAGATCTCCTAATGTCTCTGTTCCCCACTGTTTTGTCCTTCCCACTCCCTCCCCTCTTGTCTCATGCCCCCTTGCTGTGCGTTGTGTGTTAGCTCTCACACGAGCTTCGACAAGGTATACAAAAAAAAAAAGGAGCTCAGGTGTGCCAGGGAACGACTTTGCACGACGTTGGATGCCCAGTTGGCGTCTGGCTTTGGAGGCAAACTTTGAAATGTTGCTTGCCCAAAAGAGATCATGGCTAAGAGTGAGACCCAAGAGTTTGAGTGACTGAACCTCTTCGATACAGTTGTTGAGAAAGAAGATGGGAGGGTTTGCAGAACAGTCCTTTTGGAGAGGGAGAGTGGGTGTGTGGGATTTCTCAGTATTGAAAGACCTGGTCCAAGTGTTTGACTAGTTTGTGATTTTTGTCAAGGTCTGAGGAGAGGGAAGAGGCTCATGCTGTCTGTCTAGCAGAAGGATGAGGGATGTCATGGCAAAGAGTGCAGTCATCAGTGAAGAGAGAGAGAGAGGATTTTCCAGAGTCAGTGAGATCATTGATGAATATTAGGAATAAGATGGGGCTGAAAACACTACCTTGGGGTACTCCAGCCTTGATAGGGAGAGGAGAAGAAATGGTTCCGTTGAGAGGCCCACGTTGTCTCCACGAGTGGAGGAAGTCAGTAATCCACGAGTAGACTTGGCCTTGGATTCCGTAAGCAGTCAATTTGGAGAGCAAGACAGGATGCCAAAATGTATTGAAAGCTCGCGATATGTCCGGAGAGATGGCCCTGATGTCATGTCTGATATTGAGGGCCTCCACCATTGTTGGGAGTAGAAGCAGCATGTCCAAGATGGAATAACCAGGTCTGAATCTGATTTGATGATCTGAGATGAGGTTGTTGTAGAAAAGGAATGATTTTATGTCAACTGTGATGATGGAATCCATGACCTTGCTGATGATTGGAAGTAAGCTTGTTGGTCTTGAGTTAAGGGGATCAGCTTTTGCACCTTTTTATGTAATGTTGTGATGTTGGCTGATTTCCAAGCAGATGGAGGCTGACGTATGGTAAATGATAGGGTGAAAATGGCAGAGGGAGGAAGTGCAAGTTTGATTTGAAAGCATCATGAAATAAACTCAGATGTGAAAACTTTGGAGGGGGTTGAATACTTTTGCAGGCCACTGTATATAGTTTTTGGCCCCATCTCTCAATCGTGAAGAATCACTTGAAATTTCAAGAAATTGGATTTGGATCTTCACCAAAATTGAATCAATTTGTCCGTGTCACACACCCAACTTGTCCACCAAGTTTCGTCCGGATCTGTCCATAACTTTTTGAGACGTCCTGCTCACAAACAAACAGTGGTGAAAACATAACCTTTGTCCACCTTCGGTGGCGGAGGTAATTAATTAGTTGTACCTCATTTAGTGACCCCGAAATCACTCGTGCTCTTGTTTATGACTGTTGTGTTGGTAGAGTACAACAATAATTTCATGATTATGGAACAGTGAGTCATGAACTGCTTCTCACTGCACTTAGATGTTTGCGTATGTGGTGGAAAGTTTCCCATTAATTGGGAGTGACGGGCCAGGACCATCTTGGGCCCTGAAGGAAAGTTGTCGAGTTTTGACGAAGTTGGTTTAGTCAGGTTGGTGTGTGTGTGGAAATCCTCTCAATAGGGTTAATTGATACTGTGCACCACAGGTGTATCTTCCTGTCGCCAATCCAGATTGATTATTTATTTATTTATTGATATATATATATATATTTGGTGTTGCATCGTTTGTTTGGACAAATTGTTCTCTGGCATCACATGACTGACACAAGGCATTGTCCCTTGCAGATTTCCTTGGTCGCACAGAGATCCGTGTGGCCGACATCAAGAGGGATCAAGAAGCCAAGGGTCCAGTGACTCGGCGTCTCCTGTTGCATGAGGTTTCCACTGGGGAGGTGGTCGTCAGGTTGGACCTGCAACTCTTTCAGGATGGACGCGAGTGACGCAAGCGGTCGAGAGGGTGGGAAATGGCCAAATTTTGGCTGAAGAAATGGCACTGTTTTTGGGGTTTTTTTTCACATGACTTACCGAATGGATCCTCACGGTTTGCCGAAAGAATGTGTTCTTATGGTGCTAGATGGACCCACTTATCGGGTCAAAGGTCTTGCGGCGACACAGCTTCTGTCTCCTGAAGAATGAAGATGATTACACAGAGGTTGAAGAATTTTAGGGGGTGGTCGTAAAATTGGGAGGGGTTGGAGATGGAGATGGAGTGGGGTGGAAGGTTGCGGAAGATGTTTCCCAATGGGCCTCGTGGTCGTACACTCCTCTCGTTTTGCACTGTGCTCAAATACACTGTCGGCCCCATGTGTCTTGCTACTGTCGATGTAACGAGCACTGGAAACGACGCTGGCTGGCAATGCCAACCTGCACCGTCACGTACTCCGGCGTTTTGCTGCACGTCTCTTGTAGGAAATAGCTCGTCTACTGTGCTGGTTCGACTTTATATGGGAAGGGTGGAGGAGGGTGTTGGGGGTACTCGAGGGACTCGAGGGATATTTGTTGATGATGAGAATT
>CM068967.1:14662675-14673899 GCA_035128595.1 Eptatretus atami | reverse complement strand
AAAAGAGAGAGATGCCAAGTTTAATCGTCCATCCCGAGGGACGTTGCAGTATTGACAGAATCGCCATGCCTGTGAAACACTGGATGACCAGTTTATAATTGGGCCCGAGATTCTAACCCCAGGCGAGACAGCTTGGAGGCGAGTGTGCGTCCTCCAAGGCCTAATCCTGCCAGCCCACTGGGCAAACTAGATTTACAAAAAGTCAAATGTCCCTCACCCATACGTTTGCATTATGAATGGGTTAAAACTGCTCACACGGTAGAACAAATTCAAACAGAAGAAACCTCGAGACAGATTTAAGGCAATTAATAAATTATTCGTCTGGGATGGAGATCAACTAGGTGAAAATGAAATGTGCATCGCTCGTGAGTAAGGACACGGTGTTGTTTTATTTCACCTTCTATGTTCTCCACAATTTTCTTGTCATCAATTTCAGTGCTTCTGGAGCTCTTGGAAAATGCAGGTATGGAGGTGATGTTTGAGATCTTGCACACCTTTGGGAACCTGTCACGATCGGCAGCCTTGTGAGAACTCTCCTCCTGAAATAAATGGTACCTCGTCCAAGAACCCCTACTTCAATTACGACCAGATACTTAAAATCTCGAATACACAAATACATCACATTGCTTAAATTCGCCCATTAAGCATTCCACGCTCTCTCGTCTGAAAGTGGCAGATTTTTGTTTACCACTGTATATCTGTCTGTGAGCAGGATATCTCAAAAGTTATGGATGGCGCAGATGAAAATTTTTGGTGGACATGGTTTGGGTGTTTGGCACAGACTAATTATTTAGCTTTGGGGCCAGATACTCTAATTTTTAAGTAATTCTTCACAATTGAGAGATGGGACCAAAAACAATATGTAGGCACAATATCTCAACACTTGTCGATGGATTATGACAAATTCTCGGTGTATTGAGTTGGGAGGTGGGTGACAAGAAGCTGATAAGATTTAGGTTCGTCTGGATGCAGATCCGGCCTATAGGCCCCAGTCACACCTTGAGTTTTAGCCAAGCAATGGCAACGTATCAAATGTAATGTAAAACGTGGCTTCCACGCTGAACTTTTGATGTTTTTTTTAAGATTCAGACGGATTCATAACGAGTTGGTGTATGCATAACATATTAGTAACGGACAACAGAACGTTTCGTTGTCTATAGATAACTTATACCGACAAGGAATGCTTAGGCCCTGTTGTCGGCGTTCACAACCTATGCCAACAATAGTCTAACTTATGCATAGCGCGCTGCCACGTATCGCCAAACGATCACGTGGCGTAGCCTATATAAAAGGCTGCGCACAATGATTCAAATCATAACCGCCGGAGAAATGGAAGTGTCAACATCGCAGTCACAACCTGGCGATCTTGCCAGCGTATGCGACCTCTGAAAATGCGTCTAAAAGCTGGCCGCATGTCGAATACGTTATGGGTAAGTTTAGGTATACGTGAATAAACGCCAAAGTACGCTATCAATACGTTGTAAGTAAGTGGAAGTAACGTCTGAAATTTTATACGTGTTAAAATTTTACGACGTACTTGCCGTATGCCTCACACGTTCCCCGCATGCGATGGAAATAAGTTGTAGGCACGATATGCCGATCGTTTGGCACATCCGGTTTCCCCCCCGACAAAAGTTTACTTGTAAGTTACTCATAAGTCGAAACACGTCGAGGAATGGTTAAGCGTCAGTGTTCCAGACTCCCTGGTTTTTTTTTTTTTCTTATCGGTATGACGGTGATGTTGACACTTCGATTCTAGTGCGGTATAATATAAATAATTAAATAGGCTGCCGCTCACGGATTTTAAATCATAAACCGGCACTAGAAATCGAAGTGTCAACATCACCGTCCCTACCGAAGAAAAAAAAACAAAAAAAAAACCAGGGAGTCTGGAACACTGACGGCTAACCATTACCTTGAGCGTGTTTCGACTTAATGAGTAACTTAACAAAGTTAACGTGTTGGACGTGTGTCAACGATCCGTAACGCTGCCTACAACACGTTACTCTTAGTCATAGGGTTAGAAATAAGTTTCGGTACGTCTAAACATTACCTCCGACGTTGTTTTCGAAAATTATGTGAACTTACAAGTAACAGTGTGTCGACGTGTGTCAACTGATCGCATAACGTTGCCTACAACTATGGCCAGCGTAGCGGAACTTGTGCGTCATACGCTGGCATAAGTCGTAAAATTTTCAAGCATGCTAAAATTTGAGGACAACCGCAAAGTACATACGATGAAAGCCTAGCGTACTACGACGTATGGCAGTGTTTTTCAAGCGTGCCTCTTAATTATTCCAAAACTTACCCATTAAGTATTCGACGTGTGCCAGCGTTTTTAGAGAAATTTTTCAAAAATCGGCATAAGCTGCTAAAACGTCAAGGTGTGACTGGGCCTTATCAGTGGGACACAAACGTAAACTGTTCAGCCTGGTAGAGGTATGTGCATATACAGAGTGCCTGTTCTAGTTTAACAATGCAATGACTTATGAAATAATGGTTTGAGATGCTTAACAAGACAACTGTCCTTATTGCAAGTGGATTATCACAACCAATGGAGTTTTGACTAATAATGTTCCCAATTTCATGGCAATGAAGTACATTCAGGTATTATTACAACACTTTTCAGACCGTGCCTTTATTGCTCATAAGGGTGAAAGCTATTGCAATTTTGTTCTCAACCTATCTCTGCGTCCACTCATTTGTTTGCTTGACCTCAATGGACAGCAGTAAACTTGGACGTTTGGTTTTGGGCCTTGTGGTATTCTGCTCAACCTTTCCTCGGATCCTTGCTGCCAACAAATGCTGGAGACGCACCACCTAACAAAACAGGTAAATGGCGCCGAGTTGGGAAGATCCGAGATGTGTAGAAGTACATTATTAGAGGAAGCCGTGGTTTGGGGGGGGGTTTGGGGGGGGGGGTCATCTGGCCTAGTTGGTGGCGTGTCTGGTGAAACCGGAGCCAGAAATGATCACTCGCATTTCTGGTCTGTCAGACTTTGTGGAACTGCAGGAAACAAGGCTTGTGTGCACTTACCCAGCCTGAGAAAGCTGCTGCTGATAACGATCCTAACAAAAACTCCAACGTAAGTTTTACGCAGTGCATAATTGGAGGAAATCTTTGCTTAGACATCTGTTTTGCACTTGTGGGATGTGACATGCTTGACTAATCCAAAAGAAAAAGGGATTATGGAGAATGGCATGCCAGAGGTAAAAGGAAAGGAAAAGGGGACTGAAGGGATAATAGAGGAAATGGGTCAACACACGACGTGTAAGTGGGGAAGAAACTTTAAAAAAGAAAAAGGACTAACGATATCTTAGAAACGGACGTCATCGAGAGTGAAACTGAAACGCTGATTGTTGATCATCTGGGACTTTTCAAGAGCCAAATCGTGAAAGAGCGATGGCCAACGATATGCTGAGCAAATGTGGTGTTCTCACGAGGGCTGGAACAAGGACTTGGCGTGTTGGCAAAAGCTGCTCGTATCAACCCAGGAAGCCAGAACAGATCCTAAAATTCCTTTTAATCGATAACAGCAAAAGTATGTACAGTATGCAGTCTGAATTCTTCCAGGTCCAGATGCATCTTTGTAATAGGGGCTTTACTATGAAACGAAGACTTTTGCATCTGCGCAGAGGTTTACTCACTATTCACGAATTCTGTTAATTGCAAAAAAAATAAAAAAAAAATAAACCTTGTTTACACTTAAGAAATACAACAAAAACAAGATCAAAGTCTTTTCCGTTTATTAAAAGAACCACGTCAAAAATAAAAACATTACAACCTTTATAAAAGAGTCCACCGGTCAAAAACGAGGATTATAAAACAGATGCATACTAGCAAATTAAAGGCTTTGTACAACTGCTCGTCCCCATTGCCGTAGGGTCGCGGTGTCAGTGCGGGGCCGTGAGACGTACGTGTACATCGTGGGTGCAGGTGGGAAACCTTGTGGCACAACCCGCCATATGGGTGACGTCGAAAAGCCGCCCCCCCCCCCAGCGGTTCACCCCGTTCCACACTAATAATGATAATATTTATCCAAGGTCGGTAAATTCCCAGAACTGCCGATTGCCTTACAGAACAGAGTCATAATATAGACTCGCCACAACTCCTGCGGTAACCATAGTAATATGGTAAGTTATGCTATGCATTTTTTTTTTTTTCCTTCTTCTTAATCTGATAAATGTGTGGCATATAAACAATTTTCATTAAAATGCAACTAACAAAACGTCCTGGTCCCAGAAAACCTTTTTTTTTAGTGCAGGTAACATCTTTGTCCGTTAACTTGCCGTTTTTACGGTCGCGATGACAGATCTTTGTCAAAGTTTTGTGTTTCTGCCAACCATAGAAATGGAGTTCCACACAATGCGTGTCCCCCTCATCACAAAGAGTCGTTTAAAAGGAAAACCAAAGATGAAGTGCGTGAAAGGTTGAGCATGGTTTAAGATGCTAGCATCATTGCAATGAGGGCATTCACACCGTTCTCCTTTAAATTCCGCGAAGCAGCCGATGGAGGACACGTGCCGGGTGATTTTTGCTTGGCAACACAACACCCTGACGTGTAGCCATTGAGCATCAGCTTGCATGAGCCTCCCCTCCACCCCCACCGCTCGAGAAAAGCCTGTCCAATGGAGACTGAGAAGACACCGCCATGTGTTGAAATGCAATATCAACTATCTCACAAAAGTGAGTTCGTGGAGCCTGAGAGGTGGTGCAAACCCTTTGCGATGCCTGGTGGTGCCGATGTCAGGGCGATGTCACACACACAAAGGATTTTTCGAACTTCTTCCCTTGGATTAGGCCTGAAACGCTCTCATGAGTTCCGAACCTTGATCTGCAATGGGATAAAAGGAAACGCGCAATTGGTCCCACAGCTTGAACACTACACCGACACAACCATACCTTCTAACTATATATAGAGCAAATGTGGATGTCCCCGAAACTCCAAAATTGACAACGTGGCGGGAGGGAAATAGCGCCACCTTCGTGGTAGCCAGCGGTATTACAAATCACATTCCTCTATCTTATGTGTTGTGATCACTAAAATTTCTTTCAAAATGACAAAAATTAGAAAGTGCATTCCAAGACGTGCCACAGCACATTGCCAACGAAGGTGGGCCGAGAAAGGGTACTTCCGTCCGCTTAGTTAGGCTCAAAACAACCATAGCAATGGGTCTTCCACTCAAAAGTAACAAGCAAAGTGAATGGGAAACAATACTTGCAAAGACCTCCTTCATTAACGAAACTACAACTCCCTGTGGAGCACTTTTGAAAAACGTTCGCCAAAGGAGAAAGGTGCGTGAGTGGCCACACATCTCATACAAGATTCGTTCCAACCAAATTTTCAGGGAAGAGTCGCTTGCCTGAAGCTGCTCCACTGTCTCCTTGTGTTGCCTTTTCCCATGTTGTTCATCTTTGTCCGAATCAATTCTCTGGTACTTGCGAGTCGCTTTCAGTTCGGTCAAGCTGGCACGTGCACATAAAAAAAACACACACACACAATTTTATGCAGGTAAACAATCATAAAAGATATGTTTGCATGATCGCAAATTCCTGGCTGAAAAAGGTCGACACAAAGCTTTATAAATAAACCATTAATGATAAATCTCATTAAAATTCTACGAAACCGTCTCGTAATTCACCCCGGCAAGCAGGCGTTCGCGTTTGTAACCAAAACCCGATATTGGAGAAGCAATCTGGTTCACATCAAATCCGCAAAATCATGGCTCTTAACCTCATCCCGTGTCCCCAACTCCCTCCCCTGATATACCCAACCTTCCCCCAGCTTCCATCAACAGGTGATTAGGCCCCCCCCCCAAAAAAAAGTGCTTTTTCTTGACCCATGAAGTAATTCACCTGATGACACAGGACGTCATTATGCTAATTTAAACTTGAAACGTGTACATTTTGTAATAAAAGATTATTATGTGATGTCGATGGTTTTTTCATTTCAACAACGGCAAATGAATGGATACCTTTGCTTACTTTGGGTAAACACAGAGCACCACAATGCTAGTTAATAGATCCATAAAAATGGTTTAACAGAATGTGTCGTTCGAAGAAGTCCTCTGCTCATGTTGCCACAGAAAACGACCGATACCTGGACTTTAGCAAATGTTAATCGCGAGATCCGTTCGACAATACGTGTTCCTAACCGGTGCAGACGATTACGCCACATGCAAGTGGGAAACGGACTGGGCGAGTGGTTTGAAAAAAAATACCAAACAATCGGTCCCCTTTCGACTTTTCCGACATATCGTTGAAATTCGCATGAACTTGAAAGTAATTCGCAATACATAGATCATCACGCAACGGACGCTTTGGAAAAAATTTATATTTCTCATAATATGTTAATTTGCCTAATAATTATGCCTGGTGACGTGGCAATTGGTTATGCAATTTGCACAGAAACCTACATTTCTTTGGCATTGGGTGCACGAGAATGCATAAAAAATTCTCAAGTTCAAAATCTTAAATGTTGATTTATTATTGTGGGTGAATGTTTCATTTTACACAAAGTTATGAATATGGCAAATGAACGTCTATTCAATCAATTTGACGTTTTCTGGCACATACAACAGGCAAAAGAATTGAAAATATCATAAGAGATAAGAGAAAAAGTAAAGCGGTTGAGAAAAAAAAATTGCGAGAATGTCAAGGCGAGGGGGTGGGGGGGGGCTCCACACCCTCCCCGGCCCCCCAGTGCAGTTAAAAGGTAAAGCCTGACTACATCAACATCATAGAGAACTAAAAGAAAAAAAGAAAAATCTAAAAAGATGAATCTTATTTACCCTTATCACTGAAGGGTAGATGGAGGTTATAAATTCACTTGATCTGTGAGCAGGAATAATTTCAAAAGTTACGGATGGATTTGGACAAAAACAAAAAAACAATACTTGGTGACAGTTTGGGGTGCATAGGAACGAATTGGTTAGAACTTTGGTGAGGATACAGATCCGGATAGAATTTTTTTTTGAGCGATTCATCAGCCATTGAGTGCTTGGACCAAAACGATATTTAGCCCAAATGTTCATCAAAAAAGTTATGGAGCGGATGACAAAAGTTGGTGTTTTGAGTTGGGGTTGGACGACAAGAACAAGCCGATTAAGATTTTGGTTCCAAGGTCAGATGCAGATCCGGCCTATCAGTGGGATACAAAAACATAAAACTATCAGCCTGACGGAGGTATGCGCTCTACCCAGTTGCCTTTCGAGTCACCGGCCACCCACCAATTAGGTGGCATGGAGGTTATGTTTTCAAACCTGTCTGTTGTTTGTTTGTGAACAGACACCTCAAAAAGTGTGGACAGATTTGGACAAAATTTGGTGGAGAGCTTGGGTAGTGACACGGATTTAAATGGTTAATTTTGGTGAAGATCTGGATCCGAGAATTGTTTTAAACTTTAAAGTGATTTTCACCATTGCGTGAAAGGACTAAAAATGACATATAGCAGGATATCTCAAAAAGTTATGACGGATCAGACAAAAACTTGGTTGGATGAGTTGGTAGGTGACGAGAACAAATCAATTAAATTTTAATTCAGGATCCCGAATCCAGAATCCGGCCTATCAGTGGGATACAAAACGTAAACTAATCAGCTTGACGGGAGGATGCACTCCACCGAGTGCCCTCTCGTTTGCTTATTTATTGAGCTGGGTTATTGCAGGAAACTTTGCCCTTTATAGCTCTTGAGTACATTATCCAAGGGTACCCTGACGGCTTTTGGACAACAGCAACAAAACATGACGTACTCATTTTGACAGGAGTGGGCAGATTATCCCTCCATGCAAAGTCACATGCGAGTCAGTTGGATTTTGAAATCGACAATGTGATGGTAACGTGGCAAATTTCCAGAAGATTAGAGTCAAGGTTGTTTCAAAGACGTGGTCTTTGGTCACACTTCAACACAAATCACTGGAGGCGCGAGACCGTGTCCTATCCCTGGGATACCACCGTACCAAACAATGCCAAGCAAAGCAACTTTCAGATGAATGACTAATTCTCCCAACCTTTCTGTCCTTCTCCAAGATGTGCTGTTCTTTCTGCTGCACCACTTCTCAACTGAGGCCAGTTTCCTCCTTCAGCTGTTCACGGATTATGTTTTGTCCGTTCCAGCCGAAATCCACCATTGTGTCCCCTGTCAGGCTGTGTTTGAACACATGCTCGGTTTTTGTGTGGTCCCCAATTGCAGCTAGCAATATCGAAGTCATTACATTTTTGCTTAGCAATGCTGCACCTGTCACCATTACTGGTTTTCAAATCTAGGCTTGGGGTTTCTTCTGTGGAGGGTCATCTGAGACGCTGGACGGCTGTGGACTTGTGGCTGCGAAATGGAAATGAAATGGCAGCAAACCAAGATGTAGGCGATCAATTAAGGATGCCAGTGGCTATATCAATAGGTTATGTGTCAATGCAAAACAGAATGAAACAAACTTACTGTTCGACTCCGCAGGTGGATCTCACGGCTGTGCTTGGTCACAGGCAAAGGCCCCGGTGAAGACGCGCCTCCGAGGGCCCGTGCTGTTCTTTTGCCTTTTGCAAGCACACGCCTGTATGAGAGCGTGCAGAGCCCAGCACAAGAGTTTCCGTCGACCTGCCCCACAAATTAAACACAGAGCTCATGGTTACTTCCACCGCACCGACTCCGTCCAAACTCAACAAGCCAGACTTATTATGGGTACACGGTCCCACTCCCCAATCTGCGCAATTTAAGTTTTGAAGTTTGGTCCCCAATGTAATTGTATTTATCGAAGAAAATCAAAAACAACCTGTCCCGTTAAGACAGGGGCAAGCAACGAAATAGCGAAATACCACGCGTTCCTTGTGGATGTAAAAATATGAATGCAATTTTTCGTTACATCTTCGACCTCCAATGACACCACCCCATGTCCCAAGCCACCTCTTTTCCAAGTTTTCAGTTTTTCGCTTCCACTTCTTGATTGAGAGTTTGCGACCGTTTTTGTTTACCCCGTGTTCCTCCTTTGCTTTCATTCTTCCCCACATCCTTTATCCCTCCAAGTCTCCCTTCTATGTTGTCCCTTCATCCACCATGGCTCGTTCTGTATTTCGAGCTCCTCCATGAGCCCTGCAACCACTGTATACTATGATATAATTATATATACTAGTACGTGCCCGTAAAAAAAAAAAAAAAAAATGTCATAATAAATATTCAAACGCGAGCAACAAAACAACAACCCACACAGGCCGTTCTTCGCTCTCGCGTGCCCGTTACGTGCGTGGGCCCGGAAGTTGGCATATTATTTCGCAGTTACGATTAATTATTCGCAATTTAAGTTTTAATACGCCAAATATTCAATTAGCGCCAACGTATTTTAACCTTTTCGCAATGTCCGTGCCAAGGAAAAACAAAAAGAGAAGAGAAGAGAGAGAAAAAATTTACTTCTGGTTGGAAGCATAGCAAGCAACGTCTGATGTACGCGATTTATGCACCGTCTAATATGAAACGATCATAACTTGCGGGCAATGTTGTTATCTATAAATGGCACGATAAGAAATCGAGAAAATTATTAGAAATACACGAAGTCATCACTCTCCGGAAGTCCGTACGTTGTAACCCGTAATGGGGAAACGCGGCTGAGCTTCCCTTCCCCATCGGCCACGCCCACAGCAAAACAACGTGTCTTGTTCATTGGTTTTGGTACAATAAATGCCATAAACTGGGAAGCACTTGTTCCGATTTAATATCAAACCTTGAAAAGGCAACATCCTAGGTCCCCAGCCAAATACATTTGGCAAGTTTCAATTAGAATCGGACCAAGTGGTTGTCGAGAAACAGCGGTCACAGACAACACACACACACACACACAACCACACACAACACACACACACCACAACGAACACCAGATTGTTGGAAAATTATAGATATATATATATATATATTATATAATATATATATATATATATATAATATATTGTTACGGTTTTGTGGGAAATTCACAGGAACACCATTCAGGGTATCCAGAGATCAGTTATGTCGATAAGTGAGTGTTCAGATTAGATTTCCCACGATGTCTAAGGGAAAATTATTTCGTGTAGCCGGGCTGTGATGCTTTGAGGCAGGTGTTTTTTCTTTTTGGCTATCTTGGATTTTGGCCAACCGCCTCTCAACGCACCACAACACCACAACTGCATCTTAACACCACAGCCACCTTCTCCACAAACCGCCTTCACAACACGACATCTCCTCAACCACATCTCCTCACCAACATAATCAACAACGAACAGCATCGCCTCACCTTCTCTCCATTACGGCCCGCCATCTTGCGCCAGCCACGGCGAGTTCCCCACGAACGGCATCGCCGCCGACAGACGCAAGGGTTCCCTGTTAGACGGGGGCCGGTGATTTTCCACAACGTCCGCGTGGGGCTGGTGATCTGCAGCAACGTCCGCTTTGTTTCCGCGTTTCGGCGACAATTCGGATCGGGATGCAGGAGGGGCGGAGGCCAGCGTGGGGGTCAAGGTCCGGAGGGGAGAGATCAAAACCTCGCCTCAGCGGACCGCCATAAAAAGGCGCGCTGGAACGCCAAGCGAGTAGTTTGAAAGTCGGCGTTCAGTTGAAGTCTGGAGTTGGTGGGGGAGTCTGAAGAAGTCTGGGTTCACCGTGGAGCTCGGCTTTGAAGAGAGTCGGTGGAGAGTCGGTCGTGAGGAGTCGCGTGGCGAGCCAGGCAGTACGGGATCGTCGCAGCGGAGCCTGGAGCGCAGCCTGTGTGCCGTGCCCGAACTGGGGTCGCTGGAGCGCAGCCGAGAAGGAGTCGCCAACCAGCGGCAAACGGTCCGAGGTGATCGGGCACCCAAGGACGTCCCGAACAGATCGCTGAGGGAATGGGCGGGCTCTTAAGAGAGCATCAACTCTAAAAGAGCAAAGGCCGTTCGTTCCTCTGAGGCGTGTTGTCGACTAGGCCCCGATGGATCCCGGGCTCGCACACGAGGCCTGGGCAACCGCGTCACGCAGCTGCCGTGTTGGACGGGACGTCGAGGAGCCCCAGACGAGTCACCACGAGGGGTGACAGTAACCAGCGTGGCCCTCGTGAGATTTGCGGCTCCACAGCTCCGTTGATTATTGTCACCCTCGTGGTGACTCGCTGGGCGCTCCTCGACGTCCCGTCCACACGGCAGCTGGCGTGACCGCGGTTTGGCCCAGGCCTCGTCGTGCGGCCCGGTCCATCGGGCCTAGTCGACAACGCCTCAGAGGAACGAACGGGC
>CM068967.1:14629039-14662353 GCA_035128595.1 Eptatretus atami | reverse complement strand
TGTTATCTATAAATGCACATAAGAAATCGAGAAATTATTAGAATACACGAAGTCATCACTCTCCGGAAGTCCGTACGTTGTAACCCGTAATGGGGAACGCGGCTGAGCTTCCCTTCCCCATCGGCCACGCCCACGCAACACGTGTCTTGTCATTGGTTTGGTAAATAAATGGCCATAACTTGGGAAGCACTTGTCCGATTAATATCAAACCTTGAAAAGGCACATCCTCAGGTCCCAGCAAATAATTTGGCAAGTTTCAATTAGATCGGACCAGTGGTTGTCGAGAAACAGCGGTCACAGACAACACACACACACACACACACACACACAACACACACACACCACACACACCAGATTGTTGGAATTATAGATATATATATATATATATATATATATATATATATATATATATATATATTGTTACGGTTGTGGAAATTCACAGAACACCATTCAGGTATCCAGAGATCAGTTATGTCGATAAGTGAGTGTTCAGATTAGATTTCCCACCGATGTCTAAGGGAATTATTCGTGTAGCCGGGCTGTGATCTTTGAGGCAGGTGTTTTTCTTTTGCTATCTTATTTTGGACCAACCGCCTCTCAACCACCACAACACCACAACTGCATCTTAACACCACAGCCACCTTCTCCACAACCGCCTTCACAACAACGACATCTCCTAACCACATCTCCTCACAACATAATCAACAACGAACAGCATCGCCTCACCTTCATCTCCATTACGCCGCATCTTTGCGCCAGCCACGGCGAGTTCCCCACGAACGGCATCGCCGCCGACAGACGCAAGGGTTCCTGTTAGACGGGGGCCGGTGATTTCCACAACGTCCGCGTGGGGCTGGTGATCTGCAACGTCCGCTTTGTTCGCGTTTCGCGACAATTCGGATCGGGATGCCAGGAGGGGCGGAGCCAGCGTGGGGGTCAGAGGTCGGAGGGAGAGATCAAAACCTCGCCTCACGGACCCCATAAAAAGGCGCGCTGGAACGCCAAGCGAGTAGTTGAAGTCGGCGTTCAGTTGAAGTCTGGAGTTGGTGGGGAGCTGAAGAAGTCTGGGTTCACCGTGGAGCTCGCTTGAAGAGAGTCGGTGGAGAGTCGGTCTGTGAGGAGTCGCGTGGCGAGCAGGCAGTCGGGATCGTCGCAGCGGAGCCTGGAGCGCAGCCTGCTGTGCCGTGCCGAACTGTGGGTCGCTGGAGCGCAGCCGAGAGGAGTCGCCAACCAGCGGCAAACGGTCCGAGGTGATCGGGCCCCAGGACAGTCCGAACGACGCTGAGGAATGGGCGGGCTCTTAAGAGAGCATCAACTCTAAAAGAGCAAAGGCCCGTTCGTTCCTCTGAGGCGTTGTCGACTAGGCCCGATGGACCGGGCCGCACGACGAGGCCTGGGCAACCGCGTCACGCCAGCTGCCGTGTG
The DNA here is from genome assembly GCA_035128595.1 of Eptatretus atami. Lineage (NCBI taxonomy): Eukaryota > Metazoa > Chordata > Myxini > Myxiniformes > Myxinidae > Eptatretus > Eptatretus atami. The sequence continues at coordinate 14,660,928 of CM068967.1, read as the reverse complement.
ACGGGACGTCGAGGAGCGCCCAGCGAGTCACCACGAGGGTGACAGGTAACCAGCGTGGCCTCTCGGAGTTTGCGGTCTCCACAGCTCCGTGAATTATAAAGACCCAAGAGGTCCAGTCCTACCCTTGCCTTTCCTGGGGTTTCTTTGAATGAATGTTGTGGCGCCAAGTCCGTTAAGTAGTAAACTGCCAAGTGATTGTGTAGAACGGTTGTAGTTCTTCTTGTCGTGCTTTTGTTGATTGCATTGCTTTTGTTTGCCTTGAATAATTGCATGCGTGTTTGCCTCGCCTAATTATACGTGCATGCCTGCATACGTGCTATAATAATAAATGTCCTTGTGTGAATGTTGACCCGTTCGTTGCGTCCTTTCCCTCAATTGAATTGCCATTATTAGTTCGGGAAATTAGCTGGCTTTTTAAATAGCCAATAGAGTAATCGGATCCGGCGGGGCTTGGCGATATACACCACTCGGCAAATCGCAAACGGAGCGAGCTGCTTAGCGCTCGTTTCCAAGCAGGTCCCGTCGAGGTGTAAATCCCCAGCATTTCTGTCTGCGCGCATAATTAGGTAAATCGACAATTCGGCGATCGGACCCTGTCGCGCAAGGACAGAATAGCTGGCTGATTTCGGTGTGATTAAAAACACACCCGTGGCTGGATTTCGGCGTTGTTCCGAAAGCTGCGACTAGGTTTGCCCGTTCGGTGGCGAGAGCGGCGCCATTGGCTAAAAGCGATCGCCCGCACGCCGACGGGCGGGAAACTACAACATATATATATATATATATATATATATATATATAATATATATATATATTGTTACGGCTCTGGAAATTCGCAAACACCATAAAGTCCGTAGGTGAGATATATTTCTTAAGTACATGTGTAGTTAGCCCAAACCCATTGTTTAGAGGGAATTAATGTGATTCATTCGGGCTGCGATACTTTGAGTTAGGCGTTTTTCTTTTCTGCTTTATTTTCGAACCAACCACACTTCAACGTCAACAACGCTAACCACGCACCACTCTAACAACGCCAGCCCCGCCACCCTCACAACCACGCCACATCTCAACACGCTACCCACAGCAACGAACGCCATCCTCAGCAGTCTACGTACGACGGTTTGCGCGTTGAAGGCCGTCGAACGGCTTCGCCTCGCCCCCACAAGACGCAGGTGGGAGGGAACGAGAGGGAACGCCCCCTTCTCGAAGCGCCTCGAAGGGGTGGAGCCGAGAACGGGGCGTGGCGCCGGGCGTATAAGAGGCGGAGGCGGCTGAGGCTTCTCTCTCTTCGTCGTCAATGCTTCTGTCTCCCTCTTTCGTCGTCGATGCTTCTGCTCTCTCCGGGGTCGTTGATTTCTTCTGGTTCGGCGCTCGCTCGTCCTGCTGCTCCGGTTCGGCGTGTGCGTCCCTGTCGGTCGGTGCTCGTCCAAGGCGTCGAGAGGCCGGTACGGGCAGGCGCGCCGGAGAGGCCTCGCCGACCACCTCGAGCGGGGAGTCACGGCAGAGGACGGTCGCGAGGACTCAACACCGCAGGAAGTCGTTCCATTTCTTTTGGGGTTTTGTGTGAACGTGTGTGTGTCGGCGCCAAGTCCGTGAAGTAGAATTGTTTTAAGTGGTCCGTGTGTCGCGTTAGTCGGTAGTAGCTCTGCTTCTTTTGTTTTCTATGTGATATATGTGCATTTCTACTGTTTGCTTTACGTGTGCTTTGTGTCCGTCTGTGTAAATAAATGCGTCCTTGTTGAATTCTTCCCCGTGTCGCTGCGTCCTTCCTTCGTTGGGTCTCATCTTGTTTCACGTAAAGGGTTTGAGTGGGCGCGGGCCGCCGATAATTAATCTGAACCGTCAAGGCCGACGATAACACCGCTCGGTTATCCCGTTAGCCGGAACGAGCCGCTTAAGCGGATCGTGTCCGAAGTCGGCCTGTGGCGAGGTACAATCCCCGGTAGGTTACCCGCGCGGGTACTTAGGTATATCGACTTTCGGCGATTCACCCTATTCCGCGCGGGTAGAATGCGGACTGGGTTGTGGTGAGGCCGAAAGGTCCACCGTGACTGGATCCGGCGTTAGCCGGAGGGTCACGACTGAATTGTCCGTCCGGTGGGCGAGGCGGTCGCGATTCGAGTCACGTGGCCGATCGCACGCCGACGGGCGCGAATTCGCAACACTGGTGTCAGAGAGCGGGAAAACAAACTCTCCTGGCTCCAGCTAAATTCATAGGGAATCGGTCCAGGGGTGAGAAGACGACCCCGATTCCCTCTAAATTACGAGCGAGTAAAATTAACCCCTTACGTGGAATAAGATGGCGTCTCAAGGCGAGCGGAGCCGGGGGTATTAGGAATGTTTATGTGTAGTATGTAGAATCCATGGCCCAGGATGGAATCTCCAGGCAGGAAATGTTGGTGTGCAGGAACACGAACTCCCCCAACTGAACCGAGCCGAAATGGGTGCGGCGGCGGCGCGGTGTATGAACCCTCCCCTCCCACCTCCGTCAAGTTCCTCCCCGGCCCCCAGTGAAACCAACGACCGCCGAGGCGATTCGGCTTCGTCGGAGTCGGCTGAAATCAACAGAGTGGGGGAAATGTTGATGCGGATGATGCAACAATGAACGAGAAATGGAAACAAACACAAACGAAATGAATCGAATATGCAACAAATGATGGACAAAATGGATGCGCACACACAGGCATTCGTAAGCGATATGCAACCCTGCGGGGGAAACGCAGCAAATGGCCCGAGCCTGCAGGCGGCTGAAAGCAACAGCGAAGTGCGTAATGGCGACGCCACGTGTGGGGAGCGAACAAGCTGGGAGGGGGTGCAACGGTTGTTCAGGCCCGCGGTGAAGGCGGGTGAGAAAAAATAATTGGGAGACCGTGTTGGGCGAGAAGTGTGGAGGTGACGAAAAAGTGACGGTAACCACGAGAGGGAAAATTAATTGGGGTGACGGAGTCGTGCACGAAGGAAAATAAAAATAGTGGGATGTGAGAAAAGACTTCAAGACATGACGAAGAGAGTTGATAAGCTGGGACGGGAGGTAAAACGGAGCAGAGAAATCTGGGAAAGACTGATAGACAAAACAAGGGCAAGATGGAAGAACAGTTAGAAGCCAAAGCAGGTCGGAGTGTGCGGAGATGAGAAAAGAATTTGGAGAAGAAAACTGAGTACAGAACACGCAGACGAAGAGACGGAATTACAAAAACGAGTTGAGGATGGTGAGAGAGGAAAGAACGAGAAAACGGAGAATGAAACGTTAAGGAACACGCTGTACAGATCCAACAGCTGGAAGCGAAGGCAGATTAAAGAATGAGATGCAAGAAAGAGTAATGATGGAAGACGAATGAGTTACAGAAGAGTTATAATGAAATTCTGACATGCAATTTTGTGGATTTAGGAAACCTACCATGGAATCTGTCATGCTTAAGGTAGGTATACAAGACAAAGAGTACTGGCCAGGATACAGGAATGAGCTAGCAGGAAGAAATGCACAATCTGTCAAGTCTATTGATAATGAAAATTATATTTGACCGATATCTGAGCAGAATTTCTGAGTGCTCTAGTCACAAGAATACACTTCATGGTGTGCATATATCACCATAAACTGCATATTGCTATGGTATGACTTTCATTGAACTGAACTGACACAAACTAGTGTGAGATAACATCTTACGGCATGGAATGTATATCGAAACGATTTGCACGAATTGCATAGTACATGTCAGGTGACATGCAGTACAGAGTGAGGACGTATGACCACGAGTGTAGCATACTCTTATCTAATGAGTCGAGGAACGTGTCGACGGATCACGCGAGCGGAAGTATACGATGAGGAGAACAAGGGAGAGTGGTTCCTGATAAACAGCTATAAAACAGTTCTCACACCAGTGTAAGCCCGAATCGGTGATCCATTTGAGACATATCAGAATCACAACATGCGCACATCGGAGCTAGGACGTCAGAGTGTAGACAATGGAGACTAGCGATCGAAAGACATCAAAGGTGAAATACTTACGGACATGAAGTAGTATAACCATGCGTAGATAACTGAGCAGAATGGACAGACAGAGTATTAAGACATATTCAGCGAATACCGTAGTTATATTCGTATCATCTCACGCAGCTACAACTGACACACACAAGAAAGAGATCAACGAACCATGACAGTCATAATGCGCCCTTACTGTAAACACTGTGGAGAATGGAAGTGTATAGGAGAGGAAGCAGCGAGTATAGCGGTGTCACATGTATGTAGAATCAGGCGGAAGTGACTAATCAACAGGAAGTCGTATATGAAGCCAATTGAAGACGGCAAACAGCGATGTTATGGATTTCTCTGGAACATTCACACTGATGATTGTCACGCAGTCCAAGACTCTGTGCGTGGAGTTATGAAAAAACAAAATCTACTTCTCGAGTCACGAGTCTTGAAGTCATATTTTATACTGAACACTCTGAAAACGGAGATGATTAATATAATTTGATTTACAAGTCCACGATGTACGATGGCAAACACTCCAGAGAACTAGACACGCTCAAGCACAACCAATTATAAATAGTATATATATGATTCATCCGCTACGGTGAAGAGTGAATACTGGGTAGGACTTTTTCCGAGTATGACACACCAGAAACCAATTAAGTACGCAAAAGCTAAAGGATGAGTAACGCGTGAGATCCCTGGAAAGCAGCCAGGACGCTGAAAACAACCGTACTGCACGCGAAAGGCGACGGAGAAGCAGACTTAAGAGTATGAAAGCTAAGGTTTGTATCCTCTACTAGCCTACACAGATAAGGCATATCAACGCCAGCGCGAGGACATGAGAGAAGAGTCTGATATGAGACACGAGGCAGAAACAACAGAAACTTAAACAAATGTACAGAGACGCGGCGAGTAGTATCGAAAATAGAACCGGAGAGCACATGCATTGTATGTAATCGCGACGGGGTTAAAGAACAGAACACACACAACACAGAGGGTAGTGGAGGATAATGGGGGTGAGCTCGTGATCTCGGGCTACGAGACACCGGTGTGAGCAGCCGGTGGGGATGGTGCTGGCGCGAGAGACGCAGAGTGGTAGGGGAGTTATGCACCCTTGCTGTATGCGAATCATCTGACAGTGGTCGCGCGTCTCGGCTCGTGCCAACGGTGCAGGAGTTGAAAGGGATCGCCGTGGCCGCCTAGTGATCAGGTGTGCACGCGCAGGCTTTGCGGGGGTGCACTACGAGGCCCGGGAACCCTTGTGACACGAATCGCCCAGTTGGTATAGTGCTATGCAGGGTGTTCGTCTGTTGTTGCGTAGCTGGTGCGGACGCATGTGTCGTGCTTCAGGCACGCCATATTGGTGTGAGTTGTAGACCTCTCTCGGAGCTTATGTTTAATGCGTGGTTGTTTGATGGATGTAGGTCTCGTGTGTTGAGGGATGATCCTGGGTTGTGTTTGAGGTTCCTCTGTATGTGTGAAGTGGCATCGTGCAGATGCTGCGGGACGGCCTTCAATGCCGCCGGAAGCACCCGCAGCTCCTCGGTTTGCCCGGTTGTTGAGCTGCTGGTAACTCCGAGCGGAAAGAGACGTATCGTCGTCGTGACAGAAAATGCCGGGCACTCGTGGGCGTGGCGTGGAACGGAGTACCGGTGGTACTGGCGAACAGCCGGGAATAAAGGCGCGGGGGTAGGCGGGGCCGCGGGAGGATACATGCTGTGAGTCGCGGGGGACCAGCGCTCGGGGGTGTGCGAAGGACGAACGCAGCAGTCCGAGAGACGCCGCCGGGGCCCGGGGTCGGTGCCCTGTGCATACGGCGAGCCAGAGACCCCCCATTTACGGGGCTCTGTGGTGTCCTCAGTTTGTCGGGGAGTGGAAGGCGCTCGGTCCGGTATAACGTAGGCGGTGGATTTTGCCGATCTCTCCGCGGACGGACAAAGTTTGATGGCAGGGAGAATCGGATTTTGCCGACAGGATTGCCGGATTTTCCACACGTCGAGCGTGTGTTTATGGCTCCAACCGGGCAGAGCTGAGCACGCTTTGGAGGATCGCTTGATTTTGGGGCCATGGGCCCCCAATGCGAGTGACTTAAGAGACGTTTGATTCTTATCTGACTATGATAAGAGCCTTTCCTAATAACCGTGGCGCAAGGGTGAGCCGTCTCCATGGCTGCAGCCTGGGTGTTGCGAATCCGCAGGAAGGTGAACTCCTTTGGCGCGGATGGTACAGGAGTCCACAAGAGGCGAGGTACCCAACATTGCAGTTCTATTGCTCACGACCGTAACCACCGGGGTCAAGGGGTTTGCAAAAAGTGCTGTTGAGCTTGTTGAGTTGCCGCGCACTGGTGCTCGCCGCAGAATTGGAGCAAAACAATCAGATAAAAGATTAATACTAAGAAGAGGACATCAGAGCGGTGGGTCTTCTCGGTAACAGGAATCCTTCTGGCAAGCGGGTGAAAGACCCTCCCTATCACCCCAGGCGCCCACGGATGTGAACGTAGGGCAGGGGGACAGGGTTAGTCTAGGCTAGACCGGGCAATCCTATGGGGCAGGGGTAAAGTCCTCATTAAGCCCGTGGAATGAAATAGTTAGAGGGATTGTAGTAGTAAGTTTAGGAAGGGAGGATGGCGTAAAAGAGGATTATTGGCGCAGAGCGGGGTGACAGAAGCTTAAGTTGGATGTGTTATGGTTTTACAGGGCCCGACCCGTAGCTTAGCGCTTACGTAGTGTTTACAATAGGAACGCTGCTGTAGTTAAGGGATTGAGTGGGAGGACGAGTTAGTTAGCGGAGACAGGTAGTTAAGAAGGGTGGCAGGATAATGTGTCAGCGATTGTCGAGTATGTTTCGCGGTTGCTTTTGGAAAGTTTGAGGTGAGACATGGTGAGTCCAGTGGGCCCCAGCGAGGTCTGAGTGAGATGTGCGTGATGGGGAATGCATGGTGCGATGAGTGATTGGGGGAGGAGTGACTTCGGGCGCCCGGCGACGGCCGGGTGCTGTGGATAAAAGTGCACCCGTGTATGACTGGTTAGTTAAATTGACAAAATGTCCGAGGTCGTTTTGCTTGTTGGGGTGGGAGTGTAGGCTCGAACACCTCGTTTGAGGCGTGCAGCGAGCCCTGTTGAGTCGACGCCGAAGATATGGGAGCGGGCTGCGAACGGGAGTCGAGCTATCGCTGAGTGGGTACCCCGGGCACCGGCCTAGTCGGCCGTGGAGGCCAAGGGCCCATGGGGGGCCGGGTTAGCGAGAGTGGGCACGGGTGCGCCCGCTTGGTGCGGGGGCCCGGAGCGCCGTTGGCCTCGTGGGCGCAGTGTCAGTGGGCAACGGTGAACCCTCGGACAAGGGGCCCGGGGCGGCTCAGCCTGCCACGTGTGCGTTTTCGAGGGGAGTTGCCATGGGGCACTCCACGGTGTTTAGGGAGCTGGTTAGGCTCGGAGGCAGTGTAGTGCCCGGGGGTGCCAAATTTGTAGGGGAATTCGGCAGAGGGTCGTGGCCCTGCCAAAGGGAAGCCACGCGTCCAGCCCACGAAACGTGCACGGGCAGAGGGAAAATTAGAGGGAGGCCCGAAATTTGAGTGGACACCACACAGGCGACGGGAATCTGGGTTTTTAGAACCAATAGATTAAGCGAGAGGCCGCTTGTTAAAAGCCCCGGGGTAGTTTAAAAGGGTTAACGGTTAGGGTAGATAGGAAGTGTCACCCCTCCGCACCATCTCATCCCCTTCGCGCTCCTCCTGTAGTGCGGCCGCCTGGAGCCCACTATTCGGGTTAGAGAGTCGCTGACTACTGGGAGGCAACCCATTCTTGAGGCTTTGAGTTGGCCTCGCAGCAGACAGACGCAGCCCATCTTCCTTATTCCCCTCTCCGGACACGGGAACGTAGGGGTTTGGGAGTAGGCGCTAGGAAGGACCGATAGGTTAGGCCGAACAAACGGCACGATAAAGGGGGGGTTGAGGGGACGAAATTTCTACTAAGTGGGGGAAGTAGGGAAAACGCTGGAAAAAGTGATAAAACAATCAAAGAAGAATAACGCCTTTTGGGGTCTAAACTGGGGTTTTGCCACAATTAAGGGGGTGGGTTCACACTGGAACAAGTGACAGGCAAAACGCGCCATAGGTGAGGGAGGTCGACGGGGACCAGGTAAGGTCTAGCTAGGTCCGCGAGCCCGCCTTCTGCGGTGGGCCAGGCACACACCGCACTCGCCTCCACCAACCTGCACTGCACGGCAAGAGCCGGCCAACTTCATCGGCTGGCTGTTGTGTTACTTCGAGCCCTGGTGCGGCTCAACTTCGGTCCGTGCTGGGCCGTGGCGTAATGTTGACTGCGGGGTAAAGGTCGCCCCTGTACGAAGTCGATATACCGAGCAGTACCGGCAGTCGCTCTGCGGCGTGTTTTCTTCACAGAGGGCCTGTGTCCGGTCGGATCGTCCGACGGCTGTTTGTAATCGTGCAAGCGTCCTACCGTAGGGGCCATGGTCGTCACATTCGTCGCCGGGTCTGCCATCCTAGGCCTGACTTCGGACGATCCGCTAGCGGCTTCGATTCCGGGCTAGGGATAACACTGAGCGGTTGTTATCTGTCGGCCTGTTACCGTGTTTTGTGCTCTGCTACGGCCCTTATTGCATGTTAATCTAGAAATCGGGCCTATGGTTCGGGCCTTCCCACCTGCTGTGCCCCAACTGCCATGTCCCAACACCTCTCGCCTCCTGTTCATACCTAGACGTCGACCCACAGTATCGAAATAAAGGTAGACTCAATCGATGGCAACTGGAACTTGGCAGCACCCGACACTGTCGTGGGAGAAGATATTCAATTCAAGCGCACCGATCGCAAGTCTGCCTAATTACGGACAAGATCGCCGCAAAGCCACGACAGATTATTGCAAGGTCGAGACGCTAAAGGAAGCAACAAGCTGATGCAACTAGTTTGCGCAGCTCGAATACAACACGGGCCATCATGCAGTGGACGGGGACCCACGTGCACAAAAACGAAAGTCTTAATCCTGTAGTCGATCTACTCCTTCTTCTTTTCCTACCGGAGCCAACCTTAGAATCCCGTGGGCCATGGGAACGTAAGCGTAAATTATAAGGTTAAGCGTAATGATAATAAGTTGTATTCTATATATATATGCCAGTGCGGCCTTCCGGCCGCCGATGTATGGTATTAGCCGCCGGCAATTTTATTTAAGTCGTGCTGTGTGAGTGAGTTTGTTTCACAGTTTAGTTACTTCAAGCCCCTCAGGTATATTTACTTATTTATCCGGGACACGAATACCATGAATGTCGCATCAGGGATCCGTAGGTAAAACGTACTAGGGGAGAACTACAACATGATGGCAGCCACGACAATAAATTATGAACGGAACATAACGGGAGGCAGTACTAAGTGCGCTAGGAACCATTTTATGTCCGCGCGAAAGGGGTGGGTAGTGTGTATCGGCTTCGGAAATTCGCAAACCACGGATAAGATCACTGGTCCCGCTAGGTCGGAGACTACTATGTTAAGTATCATGTGTGTTTAGCCTTCTGTGCCCCAAACCCCATTTGCCCTTTTCAGAGGGAATTAATGTGATTCATTCGGGCTGCGATACTTTGAGTCTGGAGGCGTTTTTCTGGTCTCTGCTTTATTTTTCGAAGGCGGCAACTCACCAGATTCAGAAGGAGGTCAACAACCTAATTCCGTGGCCGCACCTGCCACAGGCCTGTCCGGCTTCGCCGATGCTGGGCAGCACACGACGACGCCGGACCGCCGGCGCCAGCCAGGCCCGAGCGCCACAACCCGCGAGCGGCCCACCACGGCCGATCTCAAACCCGACGCTAGCGCCGGCGCCGACAAGATACGAACACCCGGCACAAGAAGAACGAACCAGGAAAAGACCGCACTAATCCTACGACGCGAGTCTAAGTAACGGGAGACGACGGTTTGCGCGATATGAACAGGCCATTGGACGAAACGGCGACGACTAGTCGCACAACGCGCCACACAGAAAGACAGCGAGTGCGATGCAGAGACGAGAGGGAACGGCGCTCCCCCTTCTCGAAGCGCCTCGAAGAGGGTGGAGCCGAAGAACGGGGCGTGGCGCCGGGCGTATAAGAAGGGCGGAGGGCGCTGAGGCTTCTTCTCTCGTCGTCAATGCTTCTGTCTCCCTCTTCGTCGTCGATGGCTTCTGCTCTCTCCGGGGTTCGTTGGATTTCTTCTGTGGCGCTCGCTCGTCCTGTGCTAAACACATTGCCCCAAGTTATGATCGTTTTCATATTAGACGGTGCATAAATTTCGGTAACATCAGAGTGCTGCTATGCTCCGAACCAGGAAGTAAATTTTTTTCTCTCTCTTCTCTTCTCTTTTTGTTTTTCCTTGCCACGACATTGCGAAAAGGTAAAATACGTTGGCGCTAATTGAATAATTGGGTATTAAAACTAAATTGCGAATAATTAATCGTAACTGCGAATAATATGCCAACTTCCGGGCCACGCACGTACGGGCACGCGAGAGCGAAGAAACGGCCTGTGTGGTTGTTGTTTGTTGCTCGCGGTTTGAATATTTATTTATGAATTTTTTTTTTTTTTTTTTACGGGCACGTACTAGTATATATAATTATATATAGTATACAGTGTTGAGGCTCATGGAGGAGCTCGAATACAGAACGAGCCATGATGGAAGGGACAACATAGAGGGAGACTTGGAGGGATAAAGGATGTGGGGAAGAATGAAAGCAAAGGGAGGACACGGGGTAAACAAGACGGTCGCAAACTCTCAATCACAGAAGTGGAAGGAAAAACTGGAAACTTGGAAAGAGGTGGGCTTGGGGAATGGGGGTGAGTGTCATGGAGGTCGAAAAGATGTAACGAAAAATTGCATCATATTTTACATCCACAAGTGACGGTGGTATTTCGCTATTTCCGTTGCTGCCCCTGTTCTTAACGACAGTGTTTTTGATTTTTCTTCGATAAATACAATTACATTGGGGACCAAACTTCAAACTAAATTGCGCAGATTGGGGAGTGGACCGTTGTACCCATAATAAGTCTGGCTGTTGAGTTTGACGGAGTCGGTGCGGTGGGAGTAACCATGAGCTCTGTGTTTAATTTGTGGGCAGGTCGACGGAAAACTCTTGTGCTGGCTCTGCACGCTCTCATACAGGCGTGTGCTGCAAAAGGCAAAAGAACAGCACCGGGCCCTCGGAGGCGCGTCTCACCGGGGCCTGCCTGATGACAAGCACAGCCGTAGAGATCCACCTGCGAGTCGACAGTAAGTTTGTTCATTCTGTTTGCATTGACACATAACCTACTTGATATAGCCACTGGCATCCCTTAATTTGATCGCTACATCTGGTGTGCCATTTCATTTTCCCATTTCGCAGCCACAAGTCCCCAGGTCCAGCGTCTCAGAATGACCCTCCACAGAAGAAACCCAAGCTAGATTTGAAACCCAGTAATGGTGACAGGTGAGCATTGCTAGCAAAAATAATGACTTCGATATTGCTACTGCAATTGGGGACCACACAAAACCGAGCATGTGTTCAACCACAGCCTGACAGGGGACACAATGGTGGATTCGGCTGGAACGGACAACATAATCCTCGTGACACAGCTGAAGGAGGAACTGGCTCAGTTGAAGAAGGTGGTGCAGCAGAAAGAACAGCACATCTTGGAGAAGGACAGAAAGGTTGGAGAATAGTCATTCATCTGAAAGTTGCTTTGCTTTGGATTGTTGGGTACGGTGGTATCCCAGGGATGAGGACACGGTCTGGCCTCCCAGTGATTGTGTGTTGAAGTGTGACCAAAGACCACTCTTTGAAAAACCTTGACTCTAATCTTCTGGAAATTTGCCACGTTACCATCACATGGTCGATTTCAAAATCCAACTGACTCGCATGTGACTTGCATGGAGGGGGATAATCTGCCCACTCCTGTCAAAATTGAGTACGTCCATGTTTTGTGCTCGTGTCCAAAAGCCGTCAGGGTACCCTTGGATATGTACTCAAGAGCTATAAAGGGCAAAGTTTCCTCAATAACCAGCTCAATAAATAAGCAAACGAGAAGGGCACTCGGTGGAGTGCATACCTCCGTCAAGCTGATTAGTTTACGTTTTGTATCCCACTGATAGGCCGGATCTGGATTCGGATCTGAATTAAAATTTAATTGATTTGTTCTCGTCACCTAACCAACTCATCCACCAAGTTTTGTCTGAATCCGTCCATAACTTTTTGAGATATCCTGCTATATGTCATTTTAGTCCTTTCACTCAATGGTGAAAAATCACTTTAAAGTTTAAACAATTCTCGGATCCAGATCTTCACCAAAATCTAACCATTTAATCCGTGTCACATACCCAAGCTCTCCACCAAATTTTGTCCAAATCTGTCCACAACTTTTTGAGGTGTCTTGTTCACAAACAAACAGACAGACAGGGGTGAAAACATAACCTCCATCCACCTTTGGTGGTGGCGGTGACTCGAAAGGCACTGGGTAGAGCGCATACCTCCGTCAGGCTGATTAGTTTATGTTTTGTATCCCACTGATAGGCCGGATCTGCATCCGGACCTGAACCAAATCTAATCGGCTTGTTCTTGTCGTCCAACCAACTCAAACACCAAGTTTTGTCATCCGTCCATAACTTTTTGAGACATTGGGCTAAATATCGTTTTTGGTCCAAGCACTCAATGGTGATGAATCGCTCAAAAAAAATTCTATCCGGATCTGTATCCTCACCAAAGTCTAACCAATTCGTCCTCATGCACCCAAACTGTCCACCAAGTTTGTTTTTTTGTTTTTGTCCAAATCCATCCGTAACTTTTGAAATATCCTGCTCACAGATCAAAGTGAATTTATAACCTCCATCTACCTTCAGTGATAGAGGTAAATAAGATTCATCTTTTTAGATTTTTCTTTTTTTCTTTTAGTTTCTATGATGTGATGTAGTTCAGGCTTTACCTTTTAACTGCACTGGGGGGCCGGGGAGGGTGGGAGCCCCCCCCACCCCCTCGCCTTGACATTCTTCGCAATTTTTTTTCTCAACCGCTTTACTTTTTTCTCTATCTCTATGATATTTTCAATTTTTTTGCCTGTTGTATGTGCAGAAACGTCAAATTGATGAATAGACGTCATTTGCATATTCATAACTTGTGTAAAATGAAACATTCACCCACAATAATAAATCAACATTAAGATTTTGAACTTGAGATTTTTTATGCAATCTCGTGCACCCAATGCCAAGAAATGTAGGTTTCTGTGCAAAATGCATAACATTAGCAAATTGCATAACCAATTGCCACGTCACCAGGCAATAATTGGGCAAATTAACATATTATGAGAAATATAATTTTACCAAAGCGTCCGTTGCGTGATGATCTATGTATTTGCGAATTTTCAAGTTCATGCGAATTCAACGATATGTCGGAAAGTCGAAGGGACCGATTGTTTGGTATTTTTTTCACCACTCGCCCAGTCCGTTTCCCACTTGCGTGCGTAATCGTCTGCACCGGTTAGGAACACGTATTGTCGAAACGGATCTCGCGATTAACATTTGCTAAAGTCCAGGTATCGGTCGTTTCTGTGCAACATGGAGCAGAGACTTCTTCGATACGACACATTCTGTTAAACATCTTTTATTGGATCTATTAACTAGCATTGTGGTGCTCTGTGTACAAAGTAAGCAAAGGTATCCATTCATTGCCGTGTGAAGAAAAACATCGACATCACATAATAAATCTTTATTACAAAATGTACACGTTTCAAGTTTATAATTAGCATAATGACGTCCTGTGTCATCAAGGTGAATTACTTCATGGGTCAGAAAAGCACTTGCCTAATCACCTGTTGATGGAAGCTGGGGGAGGTTGGGGTATATCAGGTAGGAGTTGGGGGACACGGATGAGGTTAAGAGCCATGAGTTTGCGATTGATGTGAACCAGATTGCTTCTCCAAATATCGGGTTTGGTTACAAACGCGAACGCCGCTGCCGGGGTGAATTACGAGACGGGTTTCGTAGAATTTTAATGAGATTTATCATTAATGGTTTATTTATAAAGCTTTGGTCGACCTTTTTCAGCCAGAATTTGCGATCATGCAAACATATCGTTATGGATTGTTACCTGCATAAAATTGTGTGTGTGTGTTTTTTTTATGTGCACGTGCCAGCTTGACCGAACTGAAAGCGGACTCGCAGTACCAGGAGAATTTGATTCGGACAAAGATGAACAACATGGAAAAGGCACACAAGGAGACAGTGGAGCAGCTTCAGGCAAGCGACTCTCCCTGAAAATTTGGTTGGAACGAATCTTGTATGAGATGTGTGCCACTCACGCACCTTTCCTCCTTTGGCGACGTTTCAAAGTTGCTCCACAGGAGTTGTAGTTTCGTTAATGAAGGATCTTTGCAAGTATTGTTCCCATTCACTTTGCTTGTACTTTGAGTGGAAGACCCATTGCTATGGTTGTTTGAGCTAACTAGCGGACGGAAGTACCCTTCTCGGCCCACCTTCGGTGGGCAATGTGCTGTGGCACGTTCTTGGAAATGCACTTTCTAATTTTTGTCATTTTGAAAGAAATTTTAGTGATCACAACACATAAGATAGAGGAAAGTGATTTGTAATACCGGCTACCACCGAAGGTGGCGCTATTTCGCCACGTGTCAATTTTGGAGTTTCGGGGACATCCACATTTGCTCTATTATAGTTAGAAGGTATGGTGTGTCGGTAGTGTTCAAGCTGTGGGACCAATTGGGTTCCTTTTATCCCATTGCAGATCAAGGTTCGAGAACTCATGAAGCAGGTTTCCAGCCTATCCAAGGGAAAGAAGTTCGAAAAATCCTTTGTGTGTGTGACATCGCCCTGACATCGGCACCACAAGGCATCGCAAAGGGTTTGCACACCTCTCAGGCTCCACGACTCACCTTTGTGGATAGTTGATATTGCCATTTCAAACATGGCGGTGTCGTTCTCAGTCTCCATTGGACAGGCTTTTCTCGAGCGGTGGGGGTGGGAGGGGGAGGCTCATGCAGCTGATGCTCATGGTACACGTCAGGGTGTGTGTTGCCAAGCAAAATCACCCGGCACGTGTCCTCCATCGGCTGCTCGGAATTTTAAAGGAGAACGGTGTGAATGCCCTCATTGCATGATGCTAGCATGCTTTAAACCATGCTCACCTTCCACGCACTCATCTTGGTTTTCCTTTTAAAACGACTCTTTGTGAGAGGGGACACAGCATTGTGTGGAACTCCTTTCTATGTGGCAGAAACACAAACTTTGACAAAGATCTGTCATCGCGACCGTAAAACGGCAAGTTAACGACAAAGATGTTACCTGCACTAAAAAGAAAAGGGTTTTGCTGGGACCCAGGAACGTTTTGTAGTGCAATTTTAATCGAAAATTGTTTATATGCCACACATTTATCAGATTAAGAAGAAGAAGAAAAAAAAAGAAAATGCATAGCATAACTTACATATTACTATGGTTACCGCAGGAGTGTGGCGAGTCTATATATACTCTGTTCTGTAAAGCAATCGCAGTTGCTGGGAATTTACCGACTGGATAAATATTATCATTATTAGTGTGGAACGGGGTGAACCGCTGGGGGGGGGGGCGGGGTCTTTTGCGACGTCACCATATGGGGGTTGGTGCCACAAGGTTTCCCACCTGCACCCACGATGTACACGTACGTCTCACGGCCCCGCACTGACACGCGCACCCACGGGCAATGGGGGACGAGCAGTTGTACAAAGCCTTTAATTTGCTAGTATGCATCTGTTTTATAATCCTCAGTTTTTGACCGGTGACTCTTTTATAAAAGTTGTAATGTTTTTATTTGACGTGGTTTCTTTTAATAAACGGAACAGGACTTTGATCTTGTTTTTGTTGTATTTTCTTAAGGTGTAAACAAGGTTTTTTTTTTTTGATTTTTTTTGCAATTACAGAATCGTGGAATAGTGAGTACAACCTCTGCGCAGATGCAAAGTCTGTCGTTCATAGTAAAGCCCCTATACAAAGATGCATCTGGACCTGGAGAATCAGACTGCATACTGTACATACTTTGCTGTATCGATTAAAAGGAATTAGATCTGTTCTGCTTCCTGGGTTGATACGAGCAGCTTTTTTGCCAACACCGCCAAGTCCTTGTTCCAGCCTTCGTGAGGAACACCACATTTGCTCAGCATATCGTGGCCATCGCTCTGTTCACGATTTGGCTCTGAAAAGTCCAGATGATCAACATCAGCGTTTCAGTTTCACTCTCGATGACGTCCGTTCTAAGATATGTTAGTCCTTTTTCTTTTTTAAAGTTTCTTTCCCCACTACACGTCCTTGTTGACCCATTTCCTCTATTATCCCTTCCAGTCCCCTTTTCTCTTTCCTTTTCACCTCTGCATGCCATTCTCCATGAATCCCTTTTTCTTTTTTTTTTCTTTTTGGATTAGTCAAGCAGTCACATCCCACAAGTGCAAAACAGATGCTAAGCAAAGATTTCCTCAATTATGCACTTGCGTAACTTACGTTGGAGTTTTGTTAGGATCGTTATCAGCAGCAGCTTCTCAGGCTGGGTAAGTGCACAAAAGCCTTGTTTCCTGCAGTTCCACAAAGTCTGACAGACCAGGAATGCGAGCTGATCATTTCTGGCTCCGGTCTTCACCAGACACGCCACCAACCTAGGCCAGATGACACCACACGGCTTCCTCTAATAATGTCTGTCTACACATCTCGATCTTCCCAACTCGGCGCCATTACCTGTTTGTTAGGCGGTGCGTCTCCAGCAGTGGTTGGGCAGCAAGATCCGAGGAAAGGTTGAGCAGAATACCACAGGCCCAATAACAAACGTCCAAGTTACCTGTGTCCATGAGGTCAAGCAACAATGAGTGGACTGCAGAGGGATAGGTTGAGGAACAAATTGCATAGCTTTCACCATGAGCAATAAAGGCACGGTGCTGAAAAGTGTGTAATAATACCTGATGTACTTCATTGCCATGAAATTGGGAACATTTTAGTCAAAACTCCATTGGTGTTGATAATCACTTGCAATAAGGACAGTTGTCTTGTTAAAGCATCTCAAACCATTATTCATAAGTCATTGCATTGTTAACTAGAACAGCACTCTGTATAGCACATACCTCTACCAGGCTGAACAGTTTACGTTTTGTGTCCCACTGATAAGGCCCAGTCACACCTTGACGTTTTAGCCAGCTTATGCCGATTTTTGAAAAATTTCTCTAAAGGCTGCACATCGTCGAATACGTTATGGGTAAGTTTTGGAAACATTAAGAGCACGCTGAAAAACACTGCCATACGTCGTGTACGCTGGCTTTCATCGTTGTACTTTGCGGTTGTCCTCAAATTTTAGCATGCTTGAAATTTTACGACTTAGCCAGCGTATGACTCACAAGTTCCGCTACGCTGGCCATAAGTTGTAGGCACGTTATGCGATCGTTGACACACGTCGACACACGTTACTTGTAAGTTCATCATAAGTCGAAACACGTCGAGGTAATGTTTAGCGTACCCGAAACTTATTTCTAACCTATGACTAATGAGTAACGTGTTGTAGGCACGTTACGCGATCGTTGACACACGTCCACACACGTTACTTGTAAGTTACTCATTAAGTCGAAACACGTCAAGGTAATGGTTAGCGTCAGTGTTCCAGACTCCCTGGTTTTTTTTTTTGTTTTTTTTTTCTTCGGTATGACGGTGATGTTGACACTTCGATTTCTAGTGCGGTTATGATTTAAATCGTTGAGCGGCAGCCTATTAATTATATTATATTATAACCGCACTAGAAATCGAAGTGTCAACATCACCGTCATACCGAAGAAAAAAAAATAAAAACCAGGGAGTCTGGAACACTGACGCTAACCATTACCTCGACGTGTTTCGACTTATGAGTAACTTTCTTTGTCGACGTGTGCCAACGATCGCATATCGTGCCTACAACTTATTCCATCGCATGGGAAGTGTGAGGCATACGGCAAGTACGTCGTAAAATTTTTAACACGTTTAAAATTTCAAGACGTACTCCACTTACTACAACGTATGATAGCGTACTTTGGCGTTCTATCACGTATACCAAACTTACCATACCGTATTCGACATGCGCCAGCGTTTTAGACGCTATTTCAGAGGTCGGCATAGCTGGCAAGATCGCCAAGGTGTGACTGCGATGTTGACACTTCCATTTCTCCGGCGGTTATGATTTGAATCATTGTGCGGCAGCCTTTTAATAGGCTACGCCACGTGATCGTGGCGATACGTGCAGCGCGCTATGCATAAGTTAGACTATCGTTGGGCATAGGTTGTGAACGCCGACAACAGGCTAAGATTCCTTGGTATAAGTTATCTATAAGACAACGAAACGTTCTGTGTCCGTTACTAATATGTTATGCATACGACCAACTCGTTATGAATCCGTCTGAATCTTTAAAAAAAACATCAAAAGTTCAGCGTAAGCAGCGCTTTACATACATTTTGATACGTTGCCATTGCTGGCTAAAACGTCAAGGTGTGACTGGGCCTATAGGCCGGATCTGCATCCAGACGAACCTAAATCTTATCAGCTTCTTGTCACGCACCTGCCCAACTCATACACCGAGATTTGTCATAATCCATCGACAAGTTGTTGAGATATTGTGCTACATATTGTTTTTGGTCCCATCTCTCAATTGTGAAGAATTACTTTAAAAATTATAGTATCTGGCCCCAAAGCTAATCAATTAGTCTGTGCCAAACACCCAACCTGTCCACCAAATTTCATCTGCGTCCATCCATAACTTTTTGAGATATCCTGCTCACAGACAGATAGACAGTGTAAACAAAAACTCTGCCCACTTTCAGACGAGAGAGGGAATGCTTAATGGGAATTTAAGCAATGTGATGTCATTTGTGTATTCGAGTTTTAACGTCTGGTCGTAATGAAGTAGGGGTTCTTGGACGAGGTACCATTTGATTTCAGGAGGAGAGTTCTCACAGGCTGCGATCGTGACAGGTTCCCAAAGGTGTGCAAGATCTCAAACATCACCTCCATACCTGCATTTTCCAAGAGCTCCAGAAGCACTGAATTGATGACAAGAAAATTGTGAGAACATAAAAGGTGAAATAAAACAACACCGTTCCTTACTCACGAGCATGCACATTCATTTTCACCTAGTTGATCTCCATTCCCAGACGAATAATTATTAATTGCCTTAAATCTGTCTCGAGGTTTCTTCTGTTTGAATTTGTTCTACCGTGTGAGCAGTTAACCCATTCATAATGCAAACGATGGGTGAGGGACATTTGACTTTTGTAAATCTATGTTGCCAGTGGGCTGGCAGGATAGCCTGGAGGTACGCACACTCGCCTCCAAGCTGTCTCGCCTGGGTTAGAATCTCGGCCCAATTATAAACTGTCATCCCAGTGTTTCACAGGCATGGCGATTCGTCAATACGTGCAACGTCCCTCGGATGGACGTTAAACTTGGCGTCATATCTGCCGGCATTAGTTGGACGTTAACGATCCCCCGGTGTCCTTCACGAAAAGTAGGTGAGCTATCCATGAACAAATTACAAATTCCTGCCTTGGCTTCCTGAGTCAGAGTGTTGACTCGACCAGGGTTGTAGCCTCATTACTGTTTTGGCAACACCAACACTCTGCATCGGGCATAATGATGATGCTATTATACACTGCTATGTTTGAGTAACGATTCATGTAATGCTCTGTGCAGATCTAATTCGAATAATCTTCAGGAAGACAAGTTTCTTTAAAATAAAATAAAACTAGAACAGCATTTGGTGGAGCGCAAACCTCTGCACAGAGCAGACGTATACACCAGGCTGAACAGACGGTCAGCCTGGCGGAGGTATGCACTTTACCAAATGCCGTTCTAGTTGCTATACGGTCATCCCTCGCTTTACGGAAGGGTTATGTTCTGCAAATTCCTTCTGTAATGTGAATTTCTGTAAATTGAAACCAATTTTCCCATATACTCCCATTATATAAGTGGAGAATGGAGATAGGTTTCTACGGAACAAAATCTGAACTCTAGTATGTAACAAATACACTTAAGGCAACAAACTTTATTTCAAGACTGGACATTACTTTAAACCTTTAACTATTACTGTAATACCGTGTATGTGTACTATAATGGAGATCAAGTAATAATCCAAACATTCAAGCGTGCACGCCATGTTTTCCATCACGTCACTTCTATGCCGCGATAACTTTCTAGCACTTAGAGGTGTTAGGGTTTGGGGAGGGTTAGGGAGTGAAATCCCAACAGTGAAAGTTCCCACCAGGACTGAGCAGAAGGGGATGCGACGTGGCGTGGGGGGGGGGTGCTCTACATAAACCATCCATATATCATTTTATCACGAGGACAACCATGCGTCCGATAACATTTGAGAAAGTGAAAAAGCGAAACATCAAAATTAGATACTTCACGGATCGTAACGTGCACTTATCTAATCATTCACGATATAGAGGATCGTTAAACCTCAAAAATTGTCAAATTTAAATCCAGATGGTGACATTTATTTTAGCATGAGTTCTGATAGCCGAATATTATTTATACGATATCAAATGTCGAAAATCCGTACGGTGATACGAATACAGAACGTATGTACATCTTGCCTCCAAAGGTTTACACACACAGTCCTAACTTGTTGTAAACTCTGACCTATAATGAGCAAGTTGACTTGAAGTGCATTTATACTTTTTGCCCTTAAGTCATGTGGTGTATGTAAAACAGAGAGAGACACACACGGAGAGAGAGAGACAGAGAGAGACACAGAGACACACAAACACACTGTTTTTAGACTCAAATTTCCATTGTCGTGAATTTTAGTCACTACTTCGTTTCCGTTTGAACAAATTTCCATAATGCGGGGGATTACCGTATCTTTTTTACTTGTACACCCTGGAGCGGCAGGAAGGGTCATGTCATTATCCTCTCTGGGGTATATAGATTACAGTTGATCTTGACTCGGGTTCCATCGTCGATGGTGAACGCGAGAAGCATAGAAAGCCTCAAGAACGTCGTGTTTCCTCCATTTCAGTTTAGTATTAAACAGCAGTAGCGACTGTTTAAAAAGGTAATCATACGTATTTGTGGTTTATAATGTATTTTACTTATAGTAGGGGTGCCGCCGTGAAACGTCACGATAAGCTATTTATGCACGTTAACACGGTGTTTGTCCAGGAAGAAAAACCCTTTGGGGGAGAAGGGGGTATTCTTAGTATTAATATTGTTTTGTAAGAACATTATTATGCTATTAATTATCATTAATATTATTACTTTTGTTATGAGAAGCAGCCTTGGAAAAATGTCACAATTAGCTATCTTAACATAGATATACACCTTACCATGGATTTCGCCCAAGGTGGAAAATCCCCTTAGGGAGGGGGTAAGTGAAGTCGCTACAACCTCCATCATGTGACGCTTAGCCCTCTTGTCAAATTTGATTGAGATTGGATAAGTAATGGCCGAATGTATCATGGTCAGACAGACAGACAGACACCAAATTACGTATTTTAGTATGATGTCTAATTGCGCCATCATGCTGACGGTACCCTTTTGATTTTTTTCCACCAAATGTGATGTAAATTGCCCCACGTGGAGTCTGACTTACAGCGGGATATCAGAATTTCCTTTTCTTGGAATGCTGACAGTGAGGTCAGGCTTGGGAACGAGAGGTTGTTGAATGCTGTCAAAAGGTTAAGTACTAGTTCTTCCTGGTCTTCACTCATGATCCTCATTTTCATCATGCCTTCTGTGAAGAGTTGCACATCAAACATGAATGTTATTCCTCACAGCACCTCTGTGCTCATCTGCAGTCTCATCACATTCATAACCTCTGGTGCTCTGATTTGCCTTGGTGTGAGCTTGACTCACCAAGCATTTGTATTAGATGTCGCACATAGCCTTTGTGCCTGGCCAGCACACTCCCCTCGGCTTCCCAAGCTGAAAGGTTCACAAAAACCCGCACACACTTCACAAGCACATCAATAGCGATCTGTTTCTCCTCCTCCCCCTCCTCCATCATCCCCTCGTCCTCACAATCCACTTGCCCAACTTCTCTCTTTTGCTTCACATCGTCGTTTTTCTTTCCCAAATGTGGATTCGGCTTCTGTGATCTTTGATTCGAGTCAAGTTGTACACGAGTGGGAGTATGGCTGGAATTGGCCACACAAAATAGAGAGGCGTCAAGTGGAGTGTGATCATTATATATTCTATCATGCCATTAGTAATGAACTGCATCAGTTGATAAATGAGGTACAGAGTGTCTTCTAAATTTACACCTTGATTTGGACGTGAGATCATGTGCCAACAGGTTGAGACCGCCGTGCAAGGAGTAGCGTTGTAAGACGTCCAGCAGCGTCTCCACACCTTCAGCACACAACGCTTTGCAGGCCACCTCACTCATCCCTGCTAAATTGCCCAGCAAATAGCAAAGTCGCAAAACTAATCCCTAATAAATAAATAAATAACAAGGAGTGAGATTAATTGAGATGAGGGGATTACACAGTATCCAAACGCTCAAAAAAAGGGCGAGTGTTCGCACAAGATGGGATTTCAAGACCTGCTTATGTAGATTATTCTGCAAGACTGCAAGGCAGGAAAATGAGCACGGTGCATGCTCAGCCAGTTGTTTGCACGAGTCCTCGTGTGCTGACAATTTGCTGTGGGAGACAAGGTTACCCCGATCGGCATCCTAACACTCAATAATAGGCTCTCCATTGTTCGGGAACATGGAATATTCAATGGCGAGAGCATTCCTTTTGAAGAAGCAACTTTTAAACTGATCTCGGTGACATGGAAATACGTTCTGAACTCGAGTGCTGCTGGAGCTGTCCAACAGGATGGTACAGAGTTAGCCGACTTACCTTTGAGCTGTCTACCTTGGGTTCGATTCCTAACATGACTATAAACTGACGGATTGCTGCATTGCAGGCAGGGCCGTTGCATAACATGTCAGATGGACGATGTAATCCCTACGCTAACCTACAGGAGGCACTGCATCCAGCACAACAACCAAAGCCCTGAGAAAATGGTGCACACTCGGAAAGGTCTCCCGGTCTCAGATGCTGCTTTCTTTGAGACAGTTGGAGAGAGATTTCTCTTTTTGTTGTTCAGCAGACACCAGCTACCGACTGCACAAGAACAAACACAGTTACCTGAAAATGTGAATGATGTTCGTACTGATGTCCCCATCACAGATGAATTTCCTTAACACCGAGCAGAGCAGCGGCAAAGCAGATCTCGACTCGAACATCGGTCGGGACTGGTGATGGTAGGCCAAGTTCCTTAATGCTGCAGTTACCTGCAAACAACAGGACAATTGGGATGTCAAACTATTCAAACTTTTTAATCGATCACAAACCTGCATCCCCGCCCAGAGCAATACCTCATTGTCATTATTTTAATCCAGGGTTTTTATTGAAATAACACCATTCCTGCCCACCTGTCTTATTTCATTCGATTCTTCATTGCCTAAGCTGTCGTGAAAATGACATCATGAGGACACATCAATTTATTATTTCGTGAATCTTAAGTGTGTTGGTAAATAATTTTGGCAAATCAACACAGTGCTGTACATGATAAGAGAGATGAGTCAGCATCACCAGGGAAGTGCTCAAATTAAAACGCCAAACAAAGGCTTTCTTGAAATTGAGGAACAGGACATACAATCGCTCTTGTAATGGGACTTTTGGATGAGCTTTGGAGGTACCTGGTGATAGACTTGCACCAAGCCATGAATGAACCCACCTGTACCAACACCTGTTTGCTAATCACTGAGATATCTTCCACTGGAGTTTCAGAAGGACATAAGGCAGCCAGAACTCCCAGGAGCCTTTGCAGGACCCCTTGGCACAAAAGATCCAAGCCAAGTCCAATGGGGCCAGCCAGCAGCTTAATAGATGCGATACAGTACAGCAAGGCATTTTGCTGTGCCAGGAAATTGGTCTCTTTGAGCAATGCAAGAACCTCATCTGGCATGAGGAGGAAGAAATGGGGATCAGCATTTAAAGGAACTTGCGAAAAGAAATGTGTTTCTATACAAGTGTGCGTAAACGGCAAATCCTTCACTGCAGAATTGCTGCTGCAAGCGTTCTCTACTTACTTGTGATGCCCGTCGATTTGAACAACCGGTCGTTGCTTTTCTCGCTGGCCGTCTCAAACACCAGCTTGCATACGTGCACAAGGTCATTTCCATTGATCTTCAGCTTCAGTAACATAAAGGGACATTGTTACTTTCACAAGACACAAACTTTACTCAATCTCACTGCAGTTGGAATCTCTGATGCAAGTCCAAAGGTAGAAAGGCATGTTCAGTGAAACCATGGGATGTTGGAATATATTAATGGGGAAACAGAAAAGGCAACAAAGCGTAAAACAGACACTGTCATGAATGGTTGAACAGAGAGCTTCTTACCGCAAGCAGCAATTGGGCAGCAAGTAGTGAGAGCTGTGCCGAATGCTGATTCAGGAGGGGTAATAGGAGGCCTAGCAAACGCTGCAAGTCAGGGCAATTTCGCCCACAGTATCCTCCTTGAACCAGGGCATTGTACAGCTGCGTACAAGCACCAGACAGTTCCTGTAATCTTGTCTCCCATCCCTCGAATTTGTGCTGCCTGTACACCATATCTCTGTTTTCCACTTCCTTTTGTCTTCCCATCAATCCAATTCCATTCTTACACAACCCACTTCTCCATTTTTCTTCTGCGACGACTTTGATTTCCAGATTGCTGGCCCACTTGTCCTCGCTGGAGCCGTCACTCTGTCCTTTATCCTCTCTGGATTTTCCCTTTTTATCTTCCACCTTTTCCTCCTGTCCCCAACCACAGTTGTCTTTATCAACAAGTCCTGCAGTGCACAACATAGACCTTGCTATTCAAGGTGCAAAGAACAAGGAAGAGTGTGACTGCAAAACAGAGAACCACACAAGCAGGCATGCAGCTGCTCAGAATAGCAAGATCTTTGGTAATTATGTGCAGTTCCTGCTGGTTGAGCAAACCCCAGAACTTAAAGACAAAACGACATTGCTTACCACTCTGTGCTAGCTCAAGCCTTAAGATAATGGGAAGTATGTTCTCCCTCCAGTATTGATCTCCAGAGCTCGGCTTTCTCTCGTGCTTTACGAAATGCTGCCCGGCTGAAAGAAACGTCAAGACATCTGGAAAAATATCAGTCGAAACAATATTTATGCAGAGAAACACAAAGATGGTGATCAGTGCTTGTGCTGCTGCTGCACCGATCTGACCTTTTCCCGTGCTTAATTGCTTACCTGTTTGCCGATGTGGTTGGGGCAGTTGGTGTAAGGTATTCATTGCAAGGTAAAGATGTGCTTTCCCCTTGCTCACCCTGGCTACACGTTCGAGCTCCTTGGGGTCTGGCAAAGGCGACGACTCTGGCTGCTTTGTACTCGGGTTGAGTGGGTCTGGAGGCTGGTGGACCAAGAATGAAAAGAATGAAAGCACGACTGGAATCCCAAGGACACTGGCTAAGATTGCATTTGGAAGCTTCGATACATATTGCCCTCACGGCTGGCAGGACGGCCAAAACTTAAGTTACGCACACTCGCCCCTAAGCTGTGTAGCCTGGGTTTGAATCTCGGCTCAGCTATAAACTGTCATCCCGGTGTTTCACAAGCAGGGTGATTCGTCAACATGTGTGCCGTCCTTCAGATGTACGTTAAAACTGGGCGTCCTGTTTGCCGGCATTTGTTGGTGGACGTTAAAGGTCCCACGATGTCCTTCATGTTGAGAAGGCAAGCTATCGCCGGCACCTGGCCAAATTGCAAATTCCTGCCCTACACACTTAATCAAACGTCATACCTGGCCCTCCGGTTCATGAAAGACTTGGGCCAAAAACTGCCCCTGGCCAACCCCACGAGAACCTGGGAATAATTGTGGCCATCAAGGAAAGAAGAAGAAGAAGAAGAAGATACATATTGCCCTCGTCAGACAGCCATCTTGCTTTCTTTGATCCTTAACGTTAATGGATGCCTACGATGATGTCACACATTCCTGCCGTGTGCAAACGCTGCCATCTTAGAGGATTCTCATGTGTGTACTATTTGTGAATGTCTTTACAGCTGTGGAGGAACCCTGGGAAGGGATCAAAACAGCAAAGGGCTTACCTTGGGTAGCCTTTCATGGTTGCTTTATGCAGCTTTCTTCGGCTATAAGAGCATGGGAGGAGTGAATATATGTGAATGACACCTTTGAAGATGTCTTTGGCTTGCACATCAGTAAACACCGACGACCTACATGGCAGCCGTATGATTTTTTTTTTGGGGGGGGGGGTAGAAATTGTGGGTGGAGTCAGGTGAACTGTTCAACTAATGGGTGGAACACGGACAGACGGACGGACGCATGTACTCACGGTATAGAATAGTCGGAAATAACAGCAAGAACCCGCATAACCTCCAGGGTAAAAGCCTTGCGTGAGAGAATCTCCGTAGTTATTTGGGTGGTGTACAGACAACAGACCGCTGCCTCAATCTCTGAAGCCTATCTTACAAGGCCTATGATGTTTATCAGCTCAAAATCCTTTTAACTGTCTATTTGGTCATTTACACTGAAGGAAAACTTATAGGGAGAGCATGCGATTGTGAATATGACAGCTCTGAAGATGTCTTTGGCTTGCATCAGTAAGCACCAACATGGCGGCCGTATGATTTGTTTTGGGGGGGGGGGTTGAAATTGTGGGTAGAGTCAGGCGAACTGTCCAACCAACGTGTGGAACAGAATATTTACACACAGAAGGATGGACGAACAAGCATATTATTATATACAGTAAATATTATTAGATTATTATTAGTATACATCACAGGGCTTTTCCTCGAAACATTTGATTGTAGTATCATTTTGAATCGGAGTACGGCGGCCATTTTTGCTAACATAACGAAGAACCTCTTTTAATCACTTGCTGAGCCTGGTGTTGGCTTTGTGATTACGGTGGCGGCTTGGGATCCTAGGGTCCTGAGTTCAAGCCCCGTTGGCCGCCAGGGGGTTGACTCAGCCTGTCATCCTTCCGAGGTCGGCGAAATGAATACCAGTTCCAGTGTGTGTACTGGTAGAGGGGCACTGCATGAGCGACACAGTCACCCTTCCAAGAAATGGTAGCTACCCCGGCAGCTAAGCTGCCATACGCAAGAAGAAGAAGAATAATCGCTTGCTACATTTGCCAAGCGGCTCGGCGAGTGGTTTGCAAAGTGGTTGATATGGAACTACTGGTTTGGAAAGCGATAGCAAGCCACTTGTTCAGGGAACACACCCCAGCCCCTGATCGCTTGCCAAGCGGCTTCGCAAGCAGCTTGCAAAATTGTTGATATGGAAAGGCTGGCTTGGCAAGTGATACTAAGTCGCTTGCTAATGGAACACACCCGACGAGCTCTCGAGCTCCAAGTGAATGGTTGAAAATGTGAGTGGTTGAAAGGAGCACTGGGAAGAACTGACATCTGCAGGGTCTTCCCAGCTGCTTCACTGGCTGATGGCCATGTTTTCATTTTGTCTTGGATCAACCCGTTTGTTTAGCTGATGAGGACATGAGATCCAGGATTGCCAATCCCGAAAGGCTTGCATGGAGACTTTTACAAACCCACGTGACTATTTGTACACTGCCCCCTCTAGTTGGCAGTGATTCACCATTCTACGTCAGGGATGTCAATGTTGGGCCGATAAGGAAACGGAAGTGAATGAAAAAGTGATTATAATTAATGAGATGAGTTTTTCATCAGGACCTGGTGTGTGTTGAGATGGTGACAAGGTGGTGGGTATAATATGAGGTCCACGTAGGTACGTACGTTAACCAAAGGGGTGAGTCTGATGGTGGAGGGGGATCGTGAAATCGCAGTGTTGAACCTGGGAGGGCTTGGTTAGGGGAAGAAAGGGGGGTTGGGAAAGACAGGGGGGAGGGACGTTAATTTTATATTTTTAGATATTACATCAAGGCTCGAGAAGGAACTCAAACACTGAAACGGATCAGGACACAACAAAACAAAACAAAAAACGAGACAGAGACAAAGACAGCGGAGTTGAAGGACAAATTGTTGTAATTACAAAGTAAAACATTTTTTATCCAAACTCTCGTCTTGTGAAACAGCAAAAACCATGGGGTGTGTTCCATTACCAATTGCTTGCTACCGCTCGCCAAGCCAGCCGTTCCTGATCAACCGTGTTCGTTGGAGTGCTTCCTCGAGTGCTTAAGCTACTTGTCGAGCGCTCGACAAGCCGATTGCTAATGGAACACACCCTAAGTTCAACCCTTAAATTAGCATAATTAATAAAAAAAAACCTTTTAAAGTGATGTCGCAATAATTTCTCTACATTTGCGCTCAAATATTAAACTTCCATTATTAATGTGGCTTTCCTTCCTACTCGTTCTCCTTCTCCTCCTTCTCCTCCTCCTCCTTTCCTGCCCTTCCCTTCTTCTTCCTCCACATCTTTCCTCAAATGCTGTTCCCTTTTAAATGCATGTCACAGAAAGGCCTCCAGGCCGTGTTTCACACGTCCGTTCTCACCTGGGTGAACATGGTTGCGAGAAGAGAATACGTCGAGTCTGCGTCGGCGAGACGGGTCTGCGGGTCCTCCCGGCCCGGACTCGAGTCCGAATCTCCATCCGCGCTCAGCGTTCCATGTAAGACGGGGTTCGGCGCGCAGCACAACCGTTGCCAGGGTGATACGACGCCGCCACGCCCCTCACGCGCACTCTTTCCCGCCCAGAGAAGAACCGACGTAGTTCGAGCAATCGGTCCCTTGACCTTGCATAACCCGACACTCCACCACGATCGCTCCACCCTCTCGGCTCTCTCTCTCTCTCCTTGTGATTGGCTCCCGCTTTCCTCCCTCTTTTCGCCCACACAACGTGACGTGCGCGACCGACCAATCGTGGCCGTCGGTGCTGACGATGAGCCAACAGTCCGTCCAATGGGCGAGCCCCCTCCGGCGCAACAACTAGCCCAGGGTGTTTTCCTAGTGCGCCAGCGCCGCCGACGTGCTCGCAGTCCGTGTGTGTGTTGCGAGTCGCATTGATTCGTGTTCCGGCCGCTGTCGGCATCGACGGCAGACGGCGTTCCTTCCGAGGTGGCCAATGTGTCGCGGCGAGGGTCTTCGAACGCGACTCGCCTGCCAAGGAAGTTTAAAAACAAGCAAAATGGCGGCCAAGGCCGCGCAGGCCTGAGATCGAAGCGGGATTTTGTAAACAAGGAGAATGAAGAACCAATCGTCCTCGTGAACACGAGTTTGGCCATTTTTACTCTTTTGCTTCGACGAAGGGTGAACGCCTGAAACGTCAGTTTCTCGTTTCCCACGGCGGCTAAAACACCTCGATCAAGAACATTCAGCTGATTCCATCCCCGGATTGTAAACAACCCCCCCGAAGAAAGAGAGAGATCAACTCTCGGAAGGATGACAGGCAGAGTCAACCCCACCTGGTATTAATTCAACAGCCAAGGGGGATTTGAACTCAGGATCCTAAGATCCCAAGCCCATCACCCTAACCATTAAGCCGACACCAGGCCCACCGACACACCATACAGCCAACCACCCACCCACCCACCCACCATCCAGCCAACCACCCCACCCACCATCACCCCCACTCCCCCCATCCCCACCCACCACCCCCCCCCACCCACCACCCCAACCACCCACCCACTCTCCATCCAGCCAACCACCCACCCACTCTCCATCCAGCCAACCACCAGCCAACCCTCCCCAACCCCACACCACATCCCATCCAGCCAACCCTCCCCACCCACCCACCCACTCTCCATCCAGCCAACCACCCACCCACTCTCCATCCAGCCAACCCTCCCCCACCCACCCACCCACTCACCATCCAGCCAACCTCCCACCCACCCACCCATCCATCCAACCTCCCCCACCCACCCACCACCACCACCTCCACCCACCCACTCACCATCCACCAACCCCCCTCCACCCACCAAACCCCCTCCCCCTCCGTCAACCACCATCCAGCCAACCCCACCCCACCCCCACCCACTCACCCCCTGGTCACGATCTAAGCAAGACATGATGTGCACAACTACATTTTTTTTTTCACGAGCAACATTACAAATAAACATCGTTCGGTTTCATAAGCAGAACGTTTAGTGGTCAACCAGATGGGGCCACGAAGTATACAAATTGATTTCCTTCCACACAAATAAAAACAAACAAACAATGAGCAAATGATTGTCTTAGAAAAACTTCCGCAGAGCGGCACTGACACTGTCAAACACAAGTTTATTCAATCACGCACAGGTTTATCAGAGCGAATGACCCAATGATTGTCCGAGGGGAACAGAACCCAAATTATTTGTCATTGAAACCCCAATGGGTGTGCCAAACAGCACGAGGTTGTTAAGGAGAGATTCGCGACGGTTGTGGCAAGCGGAGCGGACACAAAATGTCGCAACGATCCCAAAATATATAAATTAAATAATAAATCAGTCATGGAACTTTCAACCCAAATACTACTACTACTACTACTACTACTACTACGACTACGACTACTACTACTACTACTAACTACGACTACGACTACTACTGCGGCACAATTATCGCAGCCTTCTTGTGCCGTTCAGAGGGGGGAAAGTTTCTGACCAAGCCTTTCACGAACCGGCTGACCAGGAGCGACGTTCGACTTTCGAGGGCAAAATTTGAAAGGTGGTCAGGATGCCGGCGATAACTCGCCGACTCTTCGTGAAAGATACCGTGCGGATCTTCAAAGTGCACAACGAATCGCGCTGGCAGACGGGGTCCCTCGTGGACCTGTGCGCGAAACACCAAGGCGGCAGTTTACAGCTGGATGGAAATTCGACGTCCGCGGCTCCAAGCTCTACCCCAACAAGCTACATCAGCTGACGTCGAGAAACATCACAACAATACAAGTTCTCTGTAACATCCTGGGAAGGGTCTGCAACACACGGGTAGATATCAGAGAGACGGAGGGTCCATGCAAGACAAAGGTAGACAAGGACAGCAGCGCAGCAGCAGGTTGTGCATACTTCCATCCGGCCGAGCTGTTGTTGTCTCCCTTGTCCTTAAAGTAGGCCACACATCGGACCATCCAGTCGTAGATTGCGACAGGGTCATCGCTTCTCGGGACTGCTCTCGATGGCCTGCGTGATCAAGTCCGCGTACGAAAGGTTCCCCCAGGGGTTCCTCCGGGACAAGTGGTCTTCTTGGCGGTGACCACGGTCACGGCGGACGTGGCCGACCCGCCGAGCGCGGCCCCGGGAGACACCTCGGCCCCGCTCGGTGCTCCGAGACCGTTACCGGGGACGCAAGGATCGGCGCTTCCTTCGGCCGGAGGACTCGACGCTGCCTCTGCGGCCTCCCCGTCCTTCCCCGGAACGCAAGGCGGCGGGGTCGCGGCCAGGTGCACGCTCGCTGGCAGTTTGTGGCGCGAACTCCGGGTCGATGTCCACCTCGGCGTCCGGGTCTCGCATCTCCTCCGCCTCGGCCATGGCCGGGCCGTGCACAGCGGGCAACGGCAGAGATCAGCTGGATAGGATTACAGGTGTGAAGGGGACGAGGGAGGGAGAGGAGCGGTGAGACGGCAGAGGGCGAAATAATGACCTCGAAGAGAGAGGAAGAGGTAAGGGGAGGGGGAGAGGGAGGAGGGGAGAGGATTACTGGTACTGGTAAAGAAGATGGAAACGGTTGTGGGTTGTTGGTCTGACTAGTAGTAGATCGGTTGTTGAAGATGAAGAGTTTGGGGGGGTTGAGGAGTTTGGGGGGTTGAAGAGTTGGGGGGGGGGTTGAGGAGTTGATTGTTGAGAGGAAGCGCGGGTGAGGTAAACCGAGAGGAGCGATTTGTACGTCGTGTGGAAAATCCTCTTAACGAAGGGAAAAATCTGGGAGCGCGGGGTCGGGGTCCAAATGGGAAGGTGGAAGGGAGAGAGAGGGACGGGGTGTAAGAAAGGGGACAGGGGGGGGACGGGGTGTAAAGGAGGGAAG
>CM068967.1:14591729-14629014 GCA_035128595.1 Eptatretus atami | reverse complement strand
TCAGCTGGAGTACAGGAGTCTTGAACCACAGGCCGGTATGTGTCAGCACTGGGCATCCGGAACATCGCATCCGCATTTCGACGCACATGACGAAGCAGCACGAGTGACTCGGAGCACGATCTCGAGGACACGACACATTGTTGTTAGCACAAAAACTCATTGTGAGGCGGTACAGTTTACCCCCACACCACCCTGCCATGCAGCCAACCCCACCCCCGCCATGCAGTTAACCCCCCACCCCCGCCATGCAGCCAACCACCATCCCTCCCCACCCACCCATCCATCCATGGGAACATCCTCTGTGCAGATCGTTGGTGCTGCCTAAGCAGTCTCCTTGGCTATTGGGCACAATCCTGGACGGGTCGCCACTCCGACACAGTATACCAGCAAGCTGGCACTCATATTGCCAACCTCGGAAGGATGACAGGCAGAGTCAACCCCACCTGGTATTAATTCAACAGCCAAGGGGGATTTGAACTCAGGATCCTAAGATCCAAGCCCATCACCCTAACCTAAGCCGACACCAGGCCCACCGACACACCATACAGCCAACCACCCCCCACCCACCCACCATCCAGCCAACCACCCACCCACCATCCAGCCACCCACTCTCCATCCAGCCAACCACCCCCCCCACCCACCCAACATCCAAGCCAACCACCCACCCACTCTCCATCCAGCCAACCACCACCCATCTCCATCCAGCCAACCACCCAGCCAACCCTCCCCCACCCACCCACTCACCATCCAGCCAACCCTCCCCCACCCACCCACCCACTCTCCATCCAGCCAACCACCCACCCACTCTCCACTCAGCCAACCCTCCCCCACCCCACCCACCCACTCACCATCCAGCCAACCTTCCCCACCCACCCACCATCCATCCAACCCTCCCCCACCCACCACCACCATCCATCCAACCCTCCCCCACCCACCCACTCACCATCCAGCCAACCCCCCTACCCACCACCAAACCCCCTCCCCCATCCAGTCAACCACCATCCAGCCAACCCCACACCCCACCCCCACCCACTCACCCCCTGGTCACGATCTAAGCAAACATGATGTGCACAACTACATTTTTTTTTTCACGAGCAACATTACAAATAAACATCGTTCGGTTTCATAAGCAGAACGTTTAGTGGTCAACCAGATGGGGCCACGAAGTATACAAATTGATTTCCTTCCACACAAATAAAAACAAACAAACAATGAGCAAATGATTGTCTTAGAAAAACTTCCGCAGAGCGGCACTGACACTGTCAAACACAAGTTTATTCAATCACGCACAGGTTTATCAGAGCGAATGACCCAATGATTGTCGAGGGGAACAGAACCCAAATTAATTTGTCATTGAAACCCCCAAGCACACACAATGGCCGATGTGCCAAACAGAACACGAGGCTTGTTACAGAGATTCGGGCACGGGTTGTGGCAAGCGAGCGGACACAAAATGTCGCAACGATCCCAAAATATATAAATTAAATAATAAATCAGTCAGTGAACTTTCAACCCAAATACTACTACTACTATACTACTACTACTACGACTATCGACTACTACTACTACTACTACTACGACTACGACTACTACTGCGGCCACAATTATCGCAGCCTTCTTGTGCCGTTCAGAGGGGGGAAAGTTTCTGACCCAAGCCTTTCACGAACCGGCTGACCAGGAGCGACGTTCGACTTTCGAGGGCAAAATTTGAAAGGTGGTCAGGATGCCGGCGATAACTCGCCGACTCTTCGTGAAAGATACCGTGCGGATCTTCAAAGTGCACAACGAATCGCGCTGGCAGACGGGGTCCCTCGTGGACCTGTGCGCGAAACACCAAGGCGGCAGTTTACAGCTGGATGAAATTCGAGCTCCGCGGCTCCAAGCTCTACCCCAACAAGCTACATCAGTGACGTCGAGAAACATCACAACAATACAAGTTCTCTGTAACATCCTGGGAAGGGTCTGCAACACACGGGTAGATATCAGAGAGACGGAGGGTCCATGCAAGACTAAAGGTAGACAAGGACAGCAGCAGCAGCAGCAGGTTGTGCACTACCTTCCATCCGGCCGAGCTGTTGTTGTCTCCCTTGTCCTTAAAGTAGGCACACATCGGACCATCCAGTCGTAGATCTGCGACAGGGTCATGCGCTTCTCGGGACTGCTCTCGATGGCCTGCTGATCAAGTCCGCGTACGAAAGGTTCCCCCAGGGGTTCCTCCGGGACGAAGTGGTCTTCTTGGCGGTGACCACGGTCACGGCGGACGTGGCCGACCCGCCGAGCGCGGCCCCGGGAGACACCTCGGCCCGCTCGGTGCTCCGAGACCGTTACCGGGGACGCAAGGATCGGCGCTCCTTCGGCCGGAGGACTCGACGCTGCCTCTGCGGCCTCCCCGTCCTTCCCCGGAACGCAAGGCCGGCGGGGTCGCGGCCAGGTGCACGCTCGCTGGCGAGTTTGTGGCGCGAACTCCGGGTCGATGTCCACCTCGGCGTCCGGTCTCGCATCTCCTCCGCCTCGGCCATGGCCGGGCCGTGCACAGCGGGCAACGGCAGAGATCAGCTTGGATAGGATTACAGGTGTGAAGGGACGAGGGAGGGAGAGGAGCGGTGAGACGGCAGAGGGCGAAATAATGACCTCGAAGAGGAGAGGAAGAGGTAATGAGGGAGGAGGGGGAGAGGAGGAGGGAGAGGATTACTGGTACTGGTAAAGAAGATGAAGAATCGGTTGTGGGTTGTTGGTCTGACTAGTAGTAGATCGGTTGTTGAAGATGAAGAGTATCTCTCTCTGGAACCAGCGATGGAAGATTTTTTTTTTTAATTTTTTGAGGTTCAGAATATGTTGTCTTCCATTAATTGGCTTGTTATAACGTGTCACGTTTGCTACCTTTTCGACGAAGGGTGAATTAAATTATTGAAGGAGTGGTGATCCGACAGTCTTCGGGACGGGTTATTCGATTGTCTG
Organism: Eptatretus atami; assembly: GCA_035128595.1. Taxonomy (NCBI): domain Eukaryota; kingdom Metazoa; phylum Chordata; class Myxini; order Myxiniformes; family Myxinidae; genus Eptatretus; species Eptatretus atami. The sequence continues at coordinate 14,626,056 of CM068967.1, read as the reverse complement.
TTTATCTGACACACTTTTCAGAGCATAATCCAGATGTTTGTTGCTTCATACTATAATTGGGTGTCAAGGTATCGTCAAATTTTTATGCAAAGATGGTGCCATCCCCAAATGAATCCTCCACAAACGCCCGGTGGTCTTGTCTGGCAATGGCGTGTCCTCTCATTCTGTAGTCGCAGTTGACGTCAAGTGTGAATGTGAGTCCTTTGATGATGACCCCAGTTCAGTATGGGCAACTGACCATGACACGCCAAAATAACCATAGAACATGTAATTTCTCAAGGCAGCGGTGCTACAATCGTCGATAAACTCTTGAGTGTGTCCAAAGTTGTGTCTAAGGACTTCCTCTCCTGTTGCAGCCAACGTGTGGCTCTTAATGGAGTTCTCTCATCTCCTCTTCCCATCCGACTCTGGAAAATCCTCTTTGCTGATGACTCCATCCTCTGCCGTACCATCTCTCATCCCTCTGATCAGCAAGCAGCAGCCTCTTCACTCTCTGCAAACCTTGATAAAATCACAAGCTGGTCCAGCACGTGGAACTTGTCTTTCAATCCTGACAAATCTCACACCCTCATCATGTCTCTACGAAAGGACTGTCTGGAACCCCCCTCCCCCTCCCTCTCCATCTACTTTCTCAACAATCTCCTTGAAGTCCTTTTATTCAAGCTTTTGAGTTTTACTTCCTGCCATGATCTTTCCTGGGAAAGCCACATCTCCAACCTGGCCTCCAAAGCCAGTCACTGACTGGGCATCCTCTGTCGTGCAAAGTCCTTCCTTGTCACACTTGAGCTCCTGACCACTAACAAAGCTTTCATCCACAGTCTGATGGAGTACTGCTCTCCCCTCTGGGGTAGTGCTCATGCCTCACACCGAGCTCGACTTCACACAATGGAAACCAAGGCTTTTAGGATCATTGGTATCTCCCGCGATGAAGCTGAGTTTCTGGGTCCTACTCTCTCGGTCTCACTGTCTCACCGGAGGCAGGTCGGTGGTCTTTCTGTCTTCTACCATTTCCTCTCTGGCCTTGTCCCCCCCCCGCTCTCTGTCTGTGATCTGTCTTCTCTATATTTCCACAGGGTGTTCCAGGTCCACTAAAAAACCCCTTCTGGTGAAACTGACAAAATCAAGAATCACTGCTCACCTTCACTGTTTCATTCCTCTTCTTTTCCCACCTCTGGAACAAACTCCCACACTCTCTTCAATCCCACTCGTCCCTCCAGGTCTTCAAAACAGCTGTTCACCACCATCTCATACCTTCCCCCATCCAAAATCTTGATCTTTTCTACCCCCGTTAATGCACCCTAAACCCACCTCCTTCAAATTCCCTGTTTTCCTTCCTGAAAGTCCCTGTAGTACCATCTTGTTTGCCCCGTGTATCCCGCCCCATCCCTCTCCCTTCCACAGATATCCTATTGCCTTTGTTCCCCACGATTTTGTGTCTCCCTCTCCCGCCCCTCTTGCCTACTGCCTTGTTATATGTTTCTGTGTATTAGCTTTCACACGAGCCTTGACATAGTATCCAAAAAAAAAAGTCTCGGCAGAATGCCCTGAATCGAATTGAGATGTACCAGAAACACCAGCACTCGCAGTCGACTGCAGTGGCGGGCATAATGTTCCACGCTTCTTGTATCGTTTGCTACATATCCAGACACACTTTTATCGATCGTCTAGTGCCTGGTGACAAAACGTGGCTTCACCACTGGGATGCTGCAACAAATTTAAATCCGCGCATTAAACAACCGTCACCCAGGAGCCCCCGGGCTTTGATCTACATAGACGCCAGTGGAATGCTCTCAACCGACTGCAAATTCTACACGCGAGGACTGCTCAAGATGTGCGTGAGTGGAAGCGAACTGGAAACCCAGAATGGTTTTGTGGTCGTCGAGATCAGACAGTTACACATGTGCAAGACTGTGCAGAAAGGAGATACATGGCGTGCGTTGCAGAAATACTTGAAATGACTGAACCTGCAATGAAGTGGTTGTCATGACTCACCTACAGTTGTAGCTTGTCTGCATGAACGTATGAAAGAAGAAGAAGAAGAAGAAGAAAAAGAAGAACCACCATCACCAAAGCATCAGCTGGCAAGATCATTGCATCTCTTTCTGGGGTAGCAAGGGAATTCTGCTGAATGACTGCCCCACAGAGCCACAATCACATGGAAATATTATGCCGCCCTCCTACGGAAATTGTGTCCTGCTCTCAAGGAGAAATTCTGAGTGGTGTTGACAAAAGGTGTGCTGCTGCTCCATGACAACACCTCCATGACAACACCTCTAGCACAAGCCTGGTGCTTTATGGCCTTCTATTCCTGTGACTTTCTGAGCTGGATCCTCCTCCTTCTCCACCATCTGGATCTGACTCCTCCCAACTACTCCCCTCGCCCAGTGACTCATCTTTAAAATTTCAAGTCTACTCGTGTGACCTTTGGTATTCAGCGGTGACAAGGAACTCACTCGAGTAACCGTGATGTATCCAAAGAGTCAATCTGCAAGCTCTTTGTCTGGCATTTGATAGATTATTGGAGCAACTCGTGCATCTCACTGGAGTGACTGCAACGCTTTTAGAAAAATCCGTGCGAGGGTTCTACAGGTGCTCGGGCAGCATCGGCTTCGGCCAAGAGAATCTTCCACGGGCGCAAAAATCTCACTTGGATCACAGCATCGCAATCACTTTGCTGATGAAGTCATGTCGGTTTCTTCTATCCTCTTCATCGAGAGTCACCTGCGTGAGCCAATCGTCGTCCATTCCTCATTTGGAGCATGTACTCGTATTTGTACATACTCACGCCGTTGTACGTGGTTTTATTGTTTTTTTCTTTAAGGATGTGTAATTATTTTGTTTGAGGAAGGGATAAAAGAGGGGATGGTCATTATTTCTGGTGTTGCTTTGTTGAAGATTTAGCTTTCTAGTTGACGATCGTTTGCTCTATTTATCTTCCTCCTTCGATCTTGCGTCCCTGGATAAGAACATCTTGCGAATAACGAGCTTTGGGTATTAAAAAGCCATAAGAAAGGAACTCAGTAATTTTTCCACTTCCTTCCGACATGACGATTTTGACAACTTTATAAGCTCGGGTATATGACTGCTTGCAAGTTGCAAGTGAGCACAAAAGTGTCAAACTTGTATCCACTGCCCCGTCCACCTCCCCACACTTTACCAAGGTTGTGGTCCGACTGATTATGGTCGTGGTGACTGCAGTAATGGCCGCATGCTAGCTGAGGGCAGGTGTTTCTCTCAGTTGCTGAACCAATAATCTCCTCTTGGGCTCGAAGTGCAAGTTGGTTTACATGGAGCTTTGAGATAAGTTCACAGAACTCTGGAATTGTATAACATCGTACATTTACGCAACGTTATCACCGCCATGTGAAGCAATACCTTGCTTCCGTGATGATCTATAGGACAAGTGGATACGTCTTTATGTTCGGAAAGCACATTGCTTTGAAGGGTTAAAGTTTAAGCGATTATTCAGTTGGTAATTAATGACGGTGAGATTGGTGAACAAGGGGGTAATTTCCCTCACGATGAGTTGAAGTCAGGCCACGCATTTAATCCTCGAAACGACGACCTGGTTTTGTTGTGATGTACAGCGATACTTCCCGACGCGTACGAAGTTGATTGTGATTAATTATTTTTTTTTGCGGAGGAATAGGATGCGCACTCCACTTGGCATCGGTTTATACATCTCGAGCGTTTCTCCAGACTGAGGGAACACTGTGGTTAGTTCCAATATTGAGTTTGGCCACTTGTTGCATTCTGGACGTGGAAAATATTGCAAGTATCTCTGTGCGAAGGGGAAACTATGTTCGGTACGGTACACCCTGGCAAAACCTCAAATTCCTGCTCTCCCCCTGCCCAGTTGAGTGTGTGCCGAACACCTTGTTGGGACACTGCAACTTATATTCGGCTCGGGTTGTACCGGGTCAGCATGAGGCATGAGGTTCTGAATCCAGGAATGTGATTTTATTTCACTTTAAAAAATTTCATCATATATATATATATATTTTTTTTAATACATACTCGAGATATAAATTAATGATCTGGACTGGAATATGATTAATGTCTCTCGATCAGTTGTATTCATGCTTTTGACGCAACGTTTTGCTAACTTGTTAACGAGCGGATGATTTTTGCCGACTTATCCGATGATTGACTGCTTTTAGCCGACGAAAATTTGAGGCAATCCTGACCCGAATTGCAAACTGCAGCACAGGTGGAAGAAACGCAATCACTTGAGATTGGTTTTGCTAAAAGAAAAAAAAAAAAATAGAAAAAAAAAGTTGCAATTATGAATAATTATCTTGACAACCTCTGAAACTCGCCCATTTTGAGGAGGCGTTGAGCAATGTGGTTTCGAAGACTAATGTCGACAGGTGGAGATTAGCTCTCTGTGATTCAAGGGCAAGATATCTCGACTTGGCTCTTTACCATGACTTGCGTGCACTTTTTTTTCGTCTTGAGGCGCTTGCCTATTAGGCTATCCACTTATTACATATGCAGTGGAAGTTTTTGACTAAGTTTGTCCGTGAGCCAAACTTCTCCTCCTCTTCTCGATCCTGACGACCTTGGTTGCTCATGTGTACAAAAGGTAGATGGTCTTTATTTGATCGGATCAGGTTGTTGTAAAGAGAGAGGGAAATGAATGGCTGTCTTGTCCTGAATGCGAGCCTCGTATGTCACTTCCTTTTTCAAGGGACAATCTCTTATGATTAGAGGCAGTTATTGTTTTCTGTTTGTTTTTAAACATGGAAAGCATGTCATCTTACGAAAAATCATGGTGGTGCACCTTGTCAAGTCGGTCTTTGGTGTGTACTCCCCTCCCCTCACCTCAAATGGCAGAATGCTTTAACCCCATGCTTCTGTCCAAATCTCGTCCACTCAACCGATTCCATTGTGTCCCTCCCCCCCTCATCTTTTCCCCTTGAGTACCCATCGTCTAGTCTGTCTGTTTTGGCATTCTGTCTCGTTTCTGTGATGGGACCAAATGACATAAATTAGTATTTGTTTCAAATCCTTCTCCTCTGTGGGCTCTATTCAACCTGTCTTTCTCCTTTGGTTGCCTGCCATTGGCTTAGAAACCAGCAATCATCAGTCCCTTTTACAAGAAGGGATGCTCTCAATTACAAACCAGTGAGCTTACTTACAACGCGTGACTTTCGAAATGTCTTGGGAATGTAAACGATGGTTTTCGCGCATACGCTGTGCATGCACTTTCGGTGACTCGCTTCCCTCGCCGGGGCACTTTTAACCATGTCGTTGCTCGTTTAAAATCTGTCATTGAAATGGTCTCTTTAAACACAACTTTCAGCATTCAAACAAAGGAGTCAAGCGGAGGGCAACTCCAAAACGGTTAACGGTAATTGTTGTGTTCCTGGATGCAAATTGGACTCGCAAAAATGTGAGAAATATCCGTGGAAGAGAGGTGTCACTTTCCTTCCATGTCTTGTTAATACCAGAGAGCGGCTGCAGTGGATAAGGAGCGTATGATGGCCCGATGGCTGGCGGCCTAACACGAGGGTGTGCACCCATCACTTCGTTGCGCCCCACGCGGATGAAAGTGGGAGGAAAACCATCTTGGAAGCACTGAAATCCTGAACTCTTCCTGTGGAATGATGGGAGTCTCGTAGATATAAACCACTGCAAGTTAAACGTACTCCTAATAAACTTCAAGAGCGAAGATATCTTGCTGAAGAGCCAGTGAACGTTCACAATGCTTCGCCGCTGGCGAAGTCCATCAGCGGCAATGGCGGATCACACTCGTGCTGTGCCCACATTGACTGGGAGTGATCGTCGTAATTTCATGACTTGCCAGGGGCTGAAGAAGAAGTTGATTTGGAGCAGACCACAAATTCTCCAAGGGTCAGAGGTTAGAATATTAGCCATGATATTTTTAGCTCACCCGGAATGTAGTTCTGGGGAGCTTGTGGGATGGCGCTCCGTCCGTCCGTCTGTCCGGCCGTCCACAAACATTTGCAACTTCTTGTCTGAGACTACACACACTATTTTGATGAAACGTGACCATAACCTTCATCGCCTGTGATGTACCAAAGTTTGTTCACGGTGTTAAAATAAAATCCATGGGTATTTACTTTCTTCTCTGTTAAATATTTTTTCGTTTATCGCCTTCCAGTGGTTCCCTGGCTTTCTTATCCAGCCGCTACCTGGTGAGCACCCAGGGGTATTGCCCCTCTTTTTTATCATTGTATGTGGTAACTTTACTTTCTATAATTAATATAGGCCGATTGTAGTTTCTGATATTTTATTTATGGAGGCGCAGAGTGGAATATAGCAAGCTTTGTTTGTTTTTAATTCCACAGCTGATGTAGTCGATGACGATATTGATGATGACAAATTGTCTCTCTATCTTTTTTTTATTATTATTATTATTATTTTTTAAAGAAGTATCAAACTTCAAAATATTTTTGAAGGGACTTTCTTTTTAAAATTATTTGCAGAACTCGTTGAGCCATACTTAGCAAACAACATGAATGATAAATCACAGCGTTGAAGAAACCTCTCAAAAACATTTACACAATCCATTCGATGGGTGTGGGTGTCCATATCAATCCTTAACTCGTACATAAAATATATTGTACCCGATCACCATGATTACGTTGGGTTTTGGCACATTCGGCAATGTGCGGCAATGCATTGTGGTGTGATCACTTAATTTCTCAGATCCTGCATTGTAATCAGTCATGGAATCTGTCATTGTTGCTGATGCAAATATGGAAATGGTGTACGTCTTACATTATACAGAGGGGTCGTGTACATATTGGATTATACAGAGGGTAGTGTACGTCTTACATTATACAGAGGGGTCGTGTACATATTGGATTATACAGAGGGTAGTGTACATCTTACATTATACAGAGGAGTAGTGTACGTCTTACATTATACAGAGGGTATTGTACGTCTTACATTATACAGAGGAGTAGTGTACGTATTACATTGTGCAGAGGGGGTGATGTTGATTCTTTCTGGTTTTCAAACAGCCTGATCTCTGACCATGAGTTTGATTTCCATCCTGTTCACTCAACTCTGGACATGCTGCTCGTCAGGAACGAGTGGAGGCCATAGATCTCAAAGAAGAGGTCAGGGTCATCTGCTGGGAGATATGTCTGGCATTTGACCGTTTTCATTCTTCTTACTCATCTTCATATTTCATCACTGACCGCTCCGATGGTCTAGATAACCACCCTCTTCCTGTTTTGCGGATGACTCCACATTGTCTTTCTCCATCATTCTGCTAGGTGGACAGCAGCTGCATTTCACTGTACTGATCTGAAATTGATCAGAAGCTGGTCTGATAATGTTACATGTCCTTCAATCCTGGGTAAAATCTCACTCACCCTGTCGCTGTTGAAGGATCGTCAAACGAACCCATCCACCTGTTTCTATGATCAGCCACAGAAAAGAAGTTCAGTTGCTTGAACCATCGGCCTCACCATCAGCTATTGATGTCTCTTTGGCCACCCATGTTGCAAAGCTTGTCTCCAAAGTCAGTGTCAGACTGGGCATCGTCTGTCATTCCAAATCTTTCCTTGAAAAATCAGAACTGTTCACAGTGGATGAGGCCTTTGTGTGTAGCTCAATGGATTGCTTTCTTTCTCATCCCAGGCTGATGTCCCAACATCACAACACTCTCTCCTGGATTTCATGGAATCGAAAGCTCTCCACAATATTTGAGTAGCTCACTGTGAGGCCAAAGCGCAAGGCGTGCTGCTCTCGCATCGCAGGCATGTCGGTGGCCTCTCTTGCCGTCTCCCCTCTGGTTTATCTCCCTGTGGTCTCTCAACACTCTGACCTTTCCCTACAATTCCAGGACGTAACGTTCTTCCAGTAACCTTTCCTGATTAAACTTAGAAAATCCAGGCTTTCTGCTCACACAAACCCTCATGTTCCTGCTTCTCAGTGACATCTGTGGAACCGCCTTCCAGAGGCTGTGTGCTACCCCACTCTTATCTTCAAGGCTCCAAGCAGGCGGTGCACCGCCATCTCGTATCATCCTCCATCTTGACCCATGATCTCTATTAACCCTTTTACTTGCAGCTTGTGGTGTTTCCTCAAACCCCACAATCCCCTCTCTCCTCCTGTTCATTCAATCTCTTGCTTGTAGTATCCAAGAGCTTCCCTAATGCCGCAATCTCAGTTCAATACCCCCTGCCACCTTGTTCTTCCATGAGCCTTGATCTTGTGGAGATAAAAAAGACAAAATTGACGTTAAGATGCCGACCATCTTGATCTGATTGGAAGGGCGGTGACAAGACAAGAGCATACCATGGTTTAAATATTTTAAAATTTTGTTTGAATGGAAGTTCTGTGATGTTTGTACAAGTTATTCCAAAGCTCGGACAGACTGCCTGTGTCATTGACACTCGTGAACAGAGATGATATAGTGTTTAAAAAAAAAGAAAAAAAATGTGGTGTGGGTGGGGTGGATGGGGGTGCATCCACTTTGATGGATTGTATTGTGCTTATCGAGTTTAAGATAACAGGGAAATAAATAAATAAACAAACAAAGAAGCATTGATTAACTTTAAGTTCTGTTATCATGAAGTAGAGTGCGTGTCACCGAGCCCCAAGGGGTTTGAAAATGCTTTTGATGATGTTTGGATCTTCCGCGAGCTGATTGACAGGCCAAAGATGCTGTTGCTGTCGAAATTTCACGTAGCTCTGATTTGAATAACGCGTCTCCAATGACAATGCATACGATGTGTACTTGGTTGTGGCGTCAGCGCTGAAAGATTCCTCCAGGGGATGTTTAGCGTTTACGGTATTGGGTGGTTTCTTTGCTGTTTTGTTGCCATTGACGATAAGTTAAACTTGTCCAATTAACTTGATCGATGCTGTCGACGTTCTGGAACATTCTGTCCAATCCAAATGCAGAAGCGACCTCAGAATGCGCTCTGTCACATTCACGTGATGTCACCCGACTCTGAAGCTTTCTGGGGAAACCACAACCAGGCCAGCCAAACGTGTTATCAGACCTTAACATGACCTTTTGTTGAATTAAATGTGCTATGATTGCTTATACTTGTGGATTCTGCTGCTCATGTATTTTCCAACTTTTTGATGTTTATTTCTTGTATAGATTCTTCATCGTCTGCGTCATCAAAATCATCGTCGTATTTATATTGCACGCACAAATCTCGGCTTGTGGAGGTGCTGAATGATGAGGGCAGCAGGTTCACAGACTTTGACGGTAGAAGGAGCATCACACTTGAGTGGGGGAAGTGGGGGAGGGAGGTGGTTCAGTGAGGGTGGAGATCATCATGAGTGGCGTTGGGAGGAAACTTCGACATGAGGTGACGATTGGCAGCACTCTTGAAAGGCTGGAGGGGACGGGGGTACAAGACAAGAAACAGGGAGTCTGTTCCACGTGTATGAGAATGGAGGTGAACATTCAACTTCAGATTGGGGAGGGAAAGCCGGTGCGGGGTTCTGGAAGAACGTGTGTTGCGACTCTCGGAAGGATGGAAGGACGAGAGGCCAGAAGTGGGTTCAAAGAAAACGGAAATCCACCAACCTGCCAGCAGTGAGAGAGAAGCCTACGTTGGGTCTCGGCGTCCTGTTGAGATATTGCCAAGAATACGGAGATCCATGGACCCGATCGTCTCCAGGGGAAGGAAGATGGGAAGCAGCTGCACCAGCCCGGAGTGGGGTGGGGGACGCAGGGCGCACGTACTCCGTGATACTTCGGATGAATGCCTTGTGCGCTGCAAGTGTCTCAGAATTTTTGTTATATTTATTATTTATTTATCTGAATCATTTCGTTCTTTCCTCTCACCCTCGGTCATTCACACCTCATTTCCTGCTTCTCTGCTTTTGTGAACCTTATTTTGAGAAGGCAAAAGTACCAGAAACCAATTTCTTTTCTAATGACTTAATTTGGTGAATTTGCTTTGCCAGTTTCAGGATTTTGTGTAAATGCTCTACTTACTCGGGGTGTAGGCGAAGAACTCGATCCTTGGCAGAGTTTTGAACGGTCACGTGACTGCTCGCAGATGGTAGGTTTGCACGTACTGGTGACATACGACTGAAGCCCGTGTTGCAAAACGTGCCGTGGCTTTGTTTGGCCTTGAAATTTTTTATCCTGCATGATGTTCACCGTCGGCATTTCAACAACCTCTTTATTCTCTTGATGTTTGGCCACGTGCGTTCAGCTCGTTTTTACCATCAATATGTTGGGAATATCTGTGATTTTCCTTCAGGCATTGCTATTCCGAAGAGACTCGTGATTGTCATTTTGGCCAACGTGGAAGCTTCCTCGCGACCGACCGTTTTCACGGGGACCCACAATCAGGCCCTGTCTAACACGATCAACACTTTTTATATATTTGTATGCAAGGTGTCGCTTCAGTCTGGTTTTCTTGCACTCTTAAGTAAAGTATATGTGTACCGTCCTTTGAATATCGATTGGTTGTGGTCGTTTGAGTGTGCTGTTTGTGTTGTGTTTTGTTTTGTTTTATTTTATTTATTTGTTTTTACCTCTGCCGCTGAAGGTGGATGGAGGTTGTTTTTGCTCCTTTTTTGTTTGTGTGTTTGTCTGTGAGCAGGTTATCTCAAAAACTTATGGACGGGTTCGGACGAATGTTGGTGCACATTTTGGGTGTGTGACAAGGACAGAGTGAAATTAGATTTTGTTGAAGATCCGGGTCGAGATGCGAGAATATTATAAAAAAAAAATTTTTTTTTTTAAGTGATTCTTCACAATTGAGAGGTGGGACCAAAACGATATATAGCACGATATCTCAAACAGTTACAGACAGGTTATGACCAAAACTAGGTGGATGAGTTGGTTCGGTGACGAGAACAAGCTGATTAGATTTTGGTCGAGCTGCAGATGCAGATCCGGTCTCTCAGTTGGGATACAAAACGTAAACTGTTGAGCCGAGCAAAGGTATGTGCTCTCCTGTGTGCTGTTCTTGTTATCAAAATATATTGGACACTTTGTTTGTCTTGGACTTTATCCAGAAAAGGAACTTTTACTGTGTGCAGCCTTTTCACGGTGTTGTGCTCTGTGTACCCTATCGTGGTGCTGTGGTTTGCTTGTTCCATTGACTCCAATAGCTGTGCCAGTGGTATTGTCACTTGGTGCCAATACCAGCAGTATCACCCATGCTGGGAAGGTCAAAGAGTAGGAAACAGACTAAAAGCTCCCTTGCCAACCCACGTTGGTGAGTGTGGTGAGTATGCCAAAACCCTTAAATGTGATATGTCTGTTATATATATATAAATAATATCGGCTTGGATTTCTGACCAAGGGAGCAGTCCGGATGAGGAGAGAGCAGAGCTTTCTCTGGATTGGTGGGACAATGTTGCTTTGTTCATCTTCACATAATTGATGGACCTGTCGAGGTGTACTTTTGGTGACTGAAGAGCGATGCCGAACTGAGAGCACATTATCACAAGGATTGTTGTTTCGAATTGAAGTCTGCTCAGGGATAAGGCTTCCGGTCAGGGTTGGATGTGGTGTTCTGGTTTTGAAAGGGAATAAATTGGATCTGTGCTTTGTGTTTGAAATGCCGGTTATGGCGATCGTATAAATGTTTGCTGAACTCGCATTTATCGGTGTGGTGGGTTTTTGCCATTCCGTGTTGCAGAATTCCATTCGGCACAACCTCTCCCTGCACAGCCGGTTCATCCGCGTGCAGAATGATGACACCGGGAAAAGCTCCTGGTGGATGCTCAATCCAGATGGCGGCAAGGGAGGGAAGTCCCCACGGAGGCGGGCAGTCTCGATGGATAACAGCAACAAGCTTGCCAAGGTGGGTCTTGTCTCTCCTTGCAAATTTTTTGAAAAAATTAATTTGTATTTTTAAACAAATTTGAATTGTGATTGTTGTCGTCTTTATTTGGTTATCCTTGATTATCTGAATTTGGAGCTATCGTGTCATTTTTAAATAAAGCAAATAATCTTTAAAATCTTCTTCTTATTCTTCTTCTTAATCTTCTTCTTTAAATCCTTTGTTATTGATGAAAAGTGTGCATGGCTCAATATATGACTGAGGGGTCGGGTCCTGGCTAACCCGGAACGGTTTACGTGCCATGAGAAGGTAGAAAATCAGGCTGCACGTTTCTTGCGAAGTAATGGTTTATTAAAGACACAGACAGAGCGTTCCAATGTGAAAGGCAGACTGGAACAAATTAATAAGGAGAAATAAATAAATACACCCTTGATCACAGATATAAATCAAAGGTGCCACAACCACACAATCACTCCACATACAATATGGAGAAACCAGACAAGGTATTAAGATACAGGTAGGTAGGTCTTTAGAATGAAGGACAGCATGGGGAGGCTCGGGTCAGTTCTCCGGCCACAGCACCAAAGAAGAGCTCGCTGCTCAGATGGCACCGACTGCCCCGGACTCCAACTGGCTCGACTGCTGCCATTGTCTGTGTGCGGCCTTTTATTGTCACACCTATCGGGTTCTTCACTCCCAATCATGCAGCACGGAGCCGCAGCCGTCGTGATGTCACGGCACCCCTTGAACCATCGCGGGCCGCGGCGAGGTTTTTAAAGCCAAACACAGGATGCAGACACATCCATTGAAGCTATCCTGCTCCCCTCCCCTCTCCTGTCCTTACCTGGTGCCTATCTCACTATGTCTACTGGAGAGTTCATAGAACATGATTCCCCATGCAGTGCTCAATTATATACTTCAATTTGAATAAAATAATGATTTTGAAGATCGTTTTAATAAACCCAGAAGTTTAGCGCAACTGAAGCAGTCATGTACATCACCATAAAATACTGTAATAAGACGACGATGAGTCACAGTTTAGGAGATGGAGGCTTTATTGATCACCATAGAACGTAGCGTCAATTGGCATCATGCATAGCCATATTGGCGACCTCTTCTTCACCCCAATACTGCACCTTCACATGCCACGCCCACCTCCCAAGGTCCTCTTACATACACCACCCTAAAGAACGAGTCCAAGTACGACAAAACTGGAGGTTCTTGGAAGTACGATGAAGGAGATTTGTGTTCTACCATGTTCAAGGTTCAAAGGTGTATAAATAAATTAATTCCAGGTTTTACCACCATTTTACCCAGCGCCTACTACATCACCCTATCGAACACGTTACATTCGTTATTCGTGCCTGTTGTTTGTGTCATTAAAAACGTCTTTAAATACCGTAAGTTTCCCGTTTGGAGTGATTTTTTATTTTGTTTGACTGCCAGGCAGGCAGACAGAGTAAAATATTATCTCGCTCCTCTCTGTGCACGTGCAATCGGGACGAATTCAAAGCCAAAGTACTGTGAAACGACAAACTTGTCTTCCTTTTCATGTTCCGATTCGTATACAAAATATAACATTCAATTTAAATAAGTTGTCCCTCGATCGCAAACTGATAAGACCGTCCGTCTGACCAATTCTTTAACCCCACTTTTCACTTTGTGGGCATAGGGTAACTATACCGCCCCTCATGGCACATATTAAAACAGGACAATTTCACCCTAACGGGTCCCTGGTTATCGAAAATGCTCCAACCTACACGACCACACAGAACACGCTAACTTAACATGCTACCTAATTCATACCACCATCCAATCTAATGACACTTTGCTGGGTTGCTCCAGTACAAGACCATTCCAGGTTTTGCTGGGATGTGGAGGTGGGTTGGTGGTGGGTGGACTGCTCCGCGCACAGTCTGATTTATTTACCGTACTTATTCCTCCCCTCTGAACCCCCCCCCCCAACCCATTCAATAAAATTGGGATGGGAACGAACCCGTCCCTGTCAGTGAGATGATAAAAAGTACCCGTTGATTACCAAATTATGTGTGTTCATTATGCCAATCAACAGTTGTTTCTTTTGCATTGTAGCTTTTGATAATTGTGAACTCATCATTTTAAAAATTGATGTGTAGAGTAAGTATGCAACTTTCTTGTTGACTGAATGTGGAAGTCAAGAAAACCCAAATGTTTTGGAAGATGTATTCATCACCATATGAGGGTTGCTTGGGTGGCCATAGAGGTATGTGCATTAATCTTTGAGCTGTCTAGCCTGGTTTTGAATACCAAGCTAGCTATGAACTTCCACTCTGGTGGTTTGCAGGCAGGGCAATGCATTAATGTGTACACCGTCCTCCGGATGGATGTTAAGTTAGAGGACCCGTCTTTCCATCGGGAATAGTAGGTAATTTATTGCCAGCATGTTGAACAAATTCCTGCCTGAACTTCCTGTTGCAAGGGCAACGGCAAACCACCCAGCATAACCTTTGCCAAGGAATTACTTCGGCAGCACCGACACTGCTAAAAATCTTATACATTCGATTGATTGAACCGTCACCAAAAAGCAAGAGCAGTTTTTCTTCCTTCCCAACCTACAAGGCGAAAATAACCTTTTTATTACATATAATATTATATATATATATTATATATATATATATATATTATATATATATATATATATATATATATATATACAATGGGTCATTCAAAGTTTTTGTTTTGTTTAATTAATTATGTTTTAATGTCTTTTTGGGGGTTTGTTTGCAAACAATTTTAAGTTTATTTCTAAATATTGTAATTTTCCTTTTAAGGTTTGAACTTTTTGTCCGCTGCCTCTGACCTTTATCTCCGAAGGTTCGTGCAAAGGTGGCGAAGAAGAAAAGGGCGGCTGTAGCAGAAGGGCGATCAGATAGCCCCAACTGCTGGGCAGCGAACTCTCCCTCACAGAACAGCGATGAGTTTGAGCCGTGGAGCTTTCGGCCACGCAGCAGTTCCAATGCCAGCACATTGAGTGGCCGCGTCTCACCCACCCGAATGACCCTCGAGTTTGAGGAGCGCTCTGAGCATGAGGGCTCACCGGTGTCCCCGCGGATGTACCTGGAGACCCGTAATCAAATTACACTCAACAAACCTCTCTCTGCAGAAATGCCCCGTCTTGCAGATTTGACTGGGACCATGAATCTAAATGACAAGATGCATCAGACCTTGTGTCCATTAAACAATAAGATTATGGACGATTTGCTTGAGGATATGGATGTGCAGAGCACGACGCAAAGTACGATGAATAATCCACTTGCACCGGCCCTTGGTGGCTCCCCAAACTTTTGCTTCTCGCCACAGTCAGAGAGTTTTGGTAACTCCATTTTTAGTCCGTCCGGAGGAAGCGTGCCGGCTTGGCGACCACCTCCCATGGAGACCATTCAGGAGAACAAGCCCACTACGTTCCCGACCCTGCCCACGTTCAATTCGCAGACGTTTCGGGACATGCTCGAATCCGAGACCTTGCCTGGAAGTGATTTTCCTATTCGGCAGGCTGACGTGATGCTGGCACAGGCAGGAACGCAGCCGAACAGCGCGAGGCTGCCCGGAAACCCACCACGGTCCGTGTTCAGTCAGGGTAGCCCCGTGAGGTTTCCTCAGTCGAGCTCCAATACAGACGTCATGCAGCAGGATCAGATGCCTTGCGTTAAATCCGGCCCTTTATCCCCCAGTTTGATTTTGGGCTCGGAGCAAAGCAACATGCACATCCTGCAGCACGCCGCCGACCCCACGCTGCTAACTAAACGCCCTCTCAGTCCTGGACTGCCTTCCATCCCAGATTGCACAATGGGTGACCCTTTGGGCTTTTCCCACGGGAGTCAAAGGATGCCACCGGATTTGGACCTAACAGTGTTTGAGGATTGCCAGTTTGAGGACTTTGACATTTATTCGCTCATTCAAGGAGAGCTCCAGGACGAGGAGGGTCTCAATGTTACATTTGACACACACTAGATTATAATAATCAAATTATTATCGGTATGTATTCATTTTATTTCTTTGACTAATTTGGCGTTTAAAAAAAAAAAACAATAATTATCAGTAGTAAATTTGCATGACTGCATGTTTCATTATCTCGGTGATTTTATTTTATTTTTTTATTTTTAAAAATGAAAAAATATTCTCTGCCAGATAATCTGCGGATTGTGCTTTAGCATACTTTGCAAGCACTCTTGATTCAAACATCAGGTTTACTTTGCTCTTTTTACTTCACTGACAGCTTTACTGTGCCATAACGTTTTAAAAACTGATCATGTGACGAAAGGAAACAAACAAACAAAAAGAAACCTATAATAATTCTGGAAAGAAGCTTCACAGGGTGCTTTTCGTAAAAGACGATAGCTATTCTCCCTTCATCCTCCCATTACCTTTTCTTGCAATCGTCCATCTTGTACACGGAGTGGTCGCATCACGGTTTGATCGTCGCAACCTGAAGTCGTTCGATGCCATGGTGTGCAAAAGGTACAAGCCATATTCTCACACGAGCTATCGGTAAAGCAACGGTGTCTACAGGAGCTCTTCGTGTTGTACCGTTTCGTTCTGTGAGATGGTCCTGCCGCATTAGTTTTGTCGCTAATTGTACATTTTGCTTTTTAAACGAATCTATTTCTACGACCGCCTCCTCGCAAGGTGGGGGTCGTAGGTGGTCTGCCAATGGCTTGAATCTCGTGAAAAAAAAACAAAAACAAACAAACATTGATCGTGTTGCTGGTACAAGTGCCATTCCAGCATCGTCCTGCCTTGCTACATATTTTGTACTTGGGTGTTTGGAATTGGCCAATTTGTTAAGAAGGTGTGGTAGGGTAAGGCAGGGTGGGATGGGGTGGGGGCCCTGGAGGGCATGGAGCTTCTAGGAAGTTAATTGCATGGCATGTTATAAATGGGAGTTTTATCAGGTGTATGTATGTATTGTATTAAAAAAAAAAATATCTGTACATATTTTAGAAGCGCATTTTGAAATCGGATATAAAAAATTGTCCTGAGTTTGAATGCAAAGTATATTTACACTTTAACGGCCATGAAGAGTAACACCGGCGGCCATTTTGTTGAACCTCTTGATTTTGGTGAAGAATCCTAACTCCAAAAAATTTGATTAATCGAGAGTAAAACGATTATGTTGAACACTAAAAGTGTTTCACACTAAAGTTTTTTATTTTTATTTTTTGTTGTTCTTTTTTTAAGTACAAGGACAAAGGGAATGGTTGCTTTGTTTCTTTTTTCACTGCACGAGGCAGTTTACAAGTATGCGAAACTCATTTGGATATACGGATCGTGCCTTCAAAGTGATGTCCCATAAACCCGCCTGTTGTTGAGATGCACCTTGACATCGCAAGCAACGTGTAATTGTAAAGACAATCTTAAAATTCAACTAATGCAACGTTGTTAAATTTTGTATTTATGATTTTATATAATTTTTTGTTTTTGTTTTGTATAGCAAAATGTTCTGTTTTTTTTTTAATTCTTTTTTTTTTTTCCGCAGCCCTTTGTCCGTGACAAAGGCAGAATGCACACTTATTTGTCTTTGTCGATGATGGTATGACATCTGTTTTTGTCGAAGTGGAAACAGGCCAAAAAGGATCCTTGTTTACTAAACTTAAAAGTTGCAGATGTTCAAAAAGTATATTTGGCCAGAAATAGCTCTCCCAACCTACCCCCACCCTCGTTTCCCTGACCCTCACCCCCATTCCCTCCCGACCACTCATGACTGTTATATATTGGCTGCCCATGTCAGCTTAAACTGGAAGCTTTCTCTGGGACGTTTTATCGCCAAACAAGCGAGCTGATGACTGCCTGCCTCTCCTTTTATTAGCTCGTGTTGTCCACCTGGGGCTGCACCTACACCTGTTCATCGTGGAAACCAAGTCGTTCGTGTTCGTCGTATAGTTGTGATTTTATTTCTTCATTATTATTTTTTTCCCCTCTTCCTCCTTTGACAGTGTGGCCAGGGCGTTCAGCATTCATATTCTTGTATTTAATAAACGGATTTGAAACCATGGTTTTTCTTTTCATTTTTTATTTTAATTTTTTTTGGTCTTCTCCATGTTGTGGTAGACAAAAATGCTCTCTCGGAATGGTTTGCAAGCACTTTAAGCCTTGTCAAAGTGAGTATAATAACTTGCACGTTCGCATTGGGTCCATTGAATTAAACATGGTGGTGGCAGATGTAATATTTGTGCTAAAAAAGCATATTGTAATTGCTTTTTTGGGGAAGAGGTGGGTATTGAGGAAGGGGGAGTGGGGAAGGGGTCGTTTTTTGCTACCTTTGAGCGGTGTATGTATTTGATCCGCTTTATTTAAAACAGATTTTAAAAAAATAAAAATTATTTTTAATTGCCGTAATCGTCCTGTCCACATATTCCATTTTTAGCAGCGTTTCACGTAGCGAACGCCCCACTGCTCATAGAGAGCTCGCGTTGTTGTTCTTCTTCTTCTTCTTCTGACAAAACCTTAATCTGTATGACTCGGCTCTTATATACAAGATCCGGATCTCCTTAATAATGGCAACATGTACACATCCCTCATATACGGTGCCTTTTGAGAGCGTCTATCATGAACTTTTAAATATATTCGGACATTTGCTTTAAAGTTTCGAAAAGTTCACGTTACTATTTAAAGATTATTCCATTTATCGTATTGTAATTTCGTAAATACGTAAAAACATTATGACGCGTTTCGCTATTGGCTTAATCAAGGCACGTGACGAAATATCGGAAGTTGTTGTGTTTGTTTTTTTTTATTATAAATTTTTTTTTTTTTTTAGCCGACAAAATCTTTAGGACGCTGCTCTTCTCTTGGACACATTTGGCCTTGTTAATCTCGGGAATGCTGGAAGCGATCACCAACGACCTCAATTGAATTTCCAGCCGCTGGGGGCGTGGCTTGAGGCTCGCGCGTTCACGCAAACAACATTTCGCTCTACGTGCTTACGTC
Organism: Eptatretus atami; assembly: GCA_035128595.1. Lineage (NCBI taxonomy): Eukaryota > Metazoa > Chordata > Myxini > Myxiniformes > Myxinidae > Eptatretus > Eptatretus atami. The sequence goes on along the minus strand of CM068967.1, from coordinate 14,607,343 downwards.
ACGGCGTACAAACGCGAGCTCGTTCATGGAGAGCCACGGAAATCCGTACGGAGCAGAAGCGGCTGAACTAAGTTACCTTCTCACTAAACCACCGTGTTTTATCGTGCTGGGAAAGCCTGTAAGTTTTTATTGGGTTCAAAAAAAATTGAATTGTTCGTTTTCCTCAGCACAGAGATTTGTAAACTCCGTTCGGTGGATCGTGAAGAGAAAGATGTGACGCTGACGGTGTTTGTGGAAATATATTTTTGCATAATCCACTTTTTAAAAAGGCTCCTGAGGTAGATTGTCCGAATTTAGTGATTGAATTACCACAACGCCGCCTTTCCCCACTTTAAATTAATGTTTCACTGGAAGCCTTTTATTTTACATCCATTTATTTTTGGTTTTATCTCGGAAAGGGTTAATGATAAACTTTGGATAATTTTTCTCCGTCTGGTTCGCCATGAAAACGCGTTTAAATTCGGTCGTGCTCGCAGCCGTAAAATAAAAATGGCGTTCGTCTATTTATTACGTATGAACGTGACGTCAATTTAAGCCCGCCCTTGGTATGCTCCTCACATATGACTCTTCCCCTTCCCTCTCCCCTCGCTCCACTTGCGCTTCTTCAATTTATTTCCGAATTTTTCTTCCCAATCCTCCCACGCTCTCTCCCTCCCTTTCTGTCTGGACAATACAAAGTTGTACGTTGGATGGCTTGACTTGACAAGTCGTTTTATTAACCAGATGGTGATCGGTATACAATCCCGAATAGAATGGTCAGTCAGGCGCTCCTGCTAACCACATGACGCTTGGTTAGTGATTTATTTGTGAAAAATGCAAACGTAAGGTCATTTAAAATTTTTTTTTTTTTTCGAGATTCCTGAGCAATGAGACGCCTTAATAACTCTGAACTGTTTTTGTTTGTTTGTTTTTTAAATACAGGGTGAGTCACAAAAATGTACCTTTTCATGAAAAATTTATTTCAAGAAATCTTAATCAGTAGAAATGTCAAACATAGTGGATTCGGTAGAGTAAGCATTCAAATTTGTTTGTTGCATGTATTTCGACATTTGTATTATTATTATGTTTTTGCAGGTAACCCATGGTGCAACAACAACAGAGAATGAAATCTTCAGTGTTGAGAAGAATGTCTGTCTCATATCTTCGGAATGAGCTAGAACCAGCCAAGCAATAAGCCAAAAAAAAAATCTAGGAATGTCCACGGGGTAATAATAGGGAAGTCTGTTGAAACAACAGCCTGGGCGGTGTTGGTGGACGCCAGTTGCAGAGTGATTAGGATGGGGGGCGAGCTGTTGTGTGTCGTTGTGTGCCGCGGCTATGGATTCCTAGGAGTTGAGCCCGTGATTGTTCAGCCCCGTTTGGCCTGCTGAATTAATTCCACGGAAGCGGGTGTGGTGGTGTGTGGTTGTGTTGAGCTCAGCCGTTCATCCTTCCGAGTCGGCAAATGAGTACCAGTGTATGGTAAGGGGACATTGCCATCAGCGAGGCATAGCCGCTCCCAACCAATGATGCAACCAGCAGCCACAGGCTGCACTCAAGTAGTAGATAGATAGAGAGAGAGAGAGGAGAGAGAGAGAGAGAGAGAGAGAGAAGAGAGAGAGAGAGAGAGAGATGGAGAGAAGAGAGAGGAGAGAGAGATAGGAGTGTAGAGTGCGTTCAGAACACTATTCCCTAGATGTAATGCACCAACCTCGAAGACTATACGTCGTATAAGTGGAACAGGATCTGTGAGAAAACACCAACGCAGGACACGCTGGAATCCGTGTGTGTGGTGTCAACTCCAGTAACTGCAAACAATTGATGAAGTGATTGCGTGTAACCGGAGAAAATCAACTAGGCGCATTTTAACATGGAATTGGAGCGTCTCGAAGCAGTCATTTGAGTCTTAAAGTGTGATCTGAAGGCTTTCTCTTACAAAATTCGATTGATGCAGCATTTAACCTCGGATGATGAGCAGCGACGGCATGAATTTTGTGTGTGATTCATTCGGATTACCGATCAAGCAGGAATCAACATTGATGACAATTTTCAATGACTAATGTCATGTTTACTTCAATGGTATGGTGAACAAACAGAATTGTCAGTTTTGGGGCACGGAGAAACCAGCCCACTTTGAGTTACCGCTCCACTCCCCCAAAATAATGATTATGGTGTGGTTTCCATCATATTTACGGTCCATACTATTTTGAAGATTAGGCTATTGAGGAAGAGGTGACTGTGACTGTGAATGTGAATGAGTAACGTTACGTACACTTGTTGAACACATTATGCTGGAGTCATGAGAAACGTTCCTCGTGCTTGGTTTCAACAGGATAAAGCGACTAACTGCACATACAGTTAGTTCTCTTATCCATGCACTGGCTCAATGATCACTTTCCTGGCAGATTTGGATTTCCTTGCAGGCAGGCCTCCAAGATCTCCTGACCTCTCAACTTGAGATTTTTTTTTTCTGGGGAAATTTAAGGGAAATGCTTGAAAAGAGAACCCAATGAACATTCCTGAACTCAAAGATACTGTAACGAGGATCATTTCCGGTGTCATCTGAAACACTTCATTCTGCCATCAAACGATTCCATTGTATCCGTAAGTGTGCAGAGCTTAGAGGATGACATTTCAAACATTTCTTGCAGTCAAACAAAACGTTTTATGAGTTCCCTTGTATATCATGTAAATTATAAGGTCTTGCATGAAAAATAGCAGATTTAATAAACAATTTTAAATTGGAACATTTTTGTGACTAACCTTGTATATTACATCTAATCGTTTTAATAATATTGTGTGTTTGTGTGTCGGTCCGTCCGTCCTCCAAAACCATAAAACCTAGCAGCCTGAAACTTTGCATGCATATTAAGAAACCTCCAAAGAAGTGCAAGAGTGAAAATTGGATGTTTGGGTTAATTAAAACACCCCTTTTGATGATTAACGGCCTTATTTAATTATATCCTCAATCAGGCGATCCTTGGCCACCTCGCTCTCTGGGGTCTTGAGGCGTTTCCTGGGTAACCTCGCTGGGGTCTGAAGCCGCCATGTTTTTTGGCCTGCTCAACCATGCCTTGACTTGTAACAGGCCACAACGATTTCTTAACGATAAAGCTTTTTTTCCACTTTCCTCACTCATATTGAATGCCTGTTCATCATCGCTACGAATCGCTGGAAACATCGCTTTTGTAAGTACTATAGTTTTCAAATTAGGATAGTGGAGCGATTTCATGCATTATATGATACGATTTTCCACAATCTATTCTCACAGACTAATTAAAGTATATCATCGAAATATTATTTCGGTTTTGAGGATCGGATATCGTCCGGATTCAATAAATGTCGAAATCTGTTGTGAAATCTAATAATTTAAAGAAATAACGAGTCTTACAACAAAGCCGATATACATATTTACTTTAAGCAAGCAAGGTTATGTTCCCTCCTCCATAGATACACAAGAAAATGTGAAATTTCCAAAGCATTAAACTTATCTTTTTCTACTGTTTGGAGAATTATATTGAGTGAACAAAAAATTTAGGAACATGCCAAAATTAACTAGCTTCATTGAGCTGTATGATTTAATGCACTCACTGCTAGACCTCACACCCTGTCTCTCAGAGGGAATGACTATCCATAGTGTCTGCCAGAACTGTGTGTGTATATTTCGGAGGTTTTGTGAGGTGCTCTCTGGGGAATTAAAGCCAATCTGGTGAAAAATAGACGTTTAAAAAAAAGGTTATAACGTTTGCGCGGACCCCGAACCGATGTACCACGTGACGTGTGCACAGACAAGCAAGGCAAGATGGCAGATTATCTGCAATGTTTATTTCATGGGCGATTGAACTTTGCGATATCTCCAGGGTTGTTCTGCCTTAAGCTGTAACTCTTTTGTGGATAAATTAATTATTTGAACGAATTCATTTTATTTCATTAACTGCTGCATGCGCGGTGAAGACCGGCTTTAAAGTTAAGGGATCCTATATGAGATGCAGCGACAGCTCGGCCAACCGTTCCTTATCAACAATTTAATTGGAGTGCTTGCATGAGTACTTAAGCCACTTGCCTTCCAGTCAATAGCGGGACTGCGCTATGTCCTTCTCAGCAAATCGTTCACTCACTGTGGACGCTTTTGCCTGCCACGTCATTCAGAGCAAGTGGTTCGTGCTTCATCCTCCTGAGCGAGTGTTTCATGCTCCATCGCTCTGAGCGAGTTGTTGTGAAATAACACGGAATTTCCGAGCTGTTTGCCGTATTGACGTGTCTTCTAAATTACTGCAGCAAAATTTTTTTCCACCCATCACATGCCACTGTTTATAAAAATTAATGTTTGTGAACATATCCCTGAAACGTCTATGTAAATGCAACGTTGTTTTTCAGTTAAGCTACTCATGGTTCTGGGTTGTTGCCGATATCACCAACGTGTGTGTGTGTGTGGTGTGTGTGTGTTGGTGTGTGTTGTCATAAAGCATACTCTCTCTCTCTCTCTCTCTCTCTCTCTCTCTCTCTCTCTCTCTCTCTCTCTCTCTCTCTCGACATATCACGGTGGTATGTCTGACGTGTTTCTGGGCAGGATTTTCTCTAGACGCATCCAGGCGGTAATTAACGCTTCACCGCATGTCTGCCTTTCCTTCCTCTGACCTCACACTATCTTCCTTTCCCCACCCTTCCTCGACCCCACCTTCTCGCTCCCCTCCCTCCTCTTCCTCTCTCTCTCTCTCCCCACTCTCTCTCTCCTCTTCCACCCCCCCTCTTTTCTTGGGTTGTTGAAAAGGGGGGAGGGAGCAACAAACCCTCCCCCCCTTTAGTATTCTCTCTCCCTCCTTAGTATTGTTTCTCCCTCCCCCTTTAGTATATGCCTGGTGTTGGCTTAATGGTTAGGGTGTGGCTTTGGATCCTTGGTCCTGAGTTCAAATCCGCTCAGCTGTTGAATTAATACCAGTGGGGTTAACTCGACCTGTCATCCTTCCGAGGTCGGCAAAATGAGTGCCAGCATGCTGGTATACTGTGTCGGAGTGGCGACCGTCCAGGATTGTGCCCAATAGCCAAAGAGACTGCTTAAGCAGCACCAAGACTCTACACAGAGTATGGTCCCAATCTCTTCCTCCCTTTAGTATTCCCATCAGCAAAGTGACGGGTGGTACTTGCTAGTTCACAAATATACACAAACAGGAATAATATGCATACTCACATATACACCCCTACAGAGGCCAATAAACTTTGGCATTCCCTGTTTTTCCTTCTTTTTTGTATACAAAGTCAAGGCTCATGCAAGAAGGAAGACACAGAACTGAAGATGAACTGCAGAGCTAACAGAACACCTTTCCCTGTGTAGTCTTGAGAAACAAGGACAATGGCAGGGTCTGCAAGTGGCAAATTTGATTGGTTGGGATGTGAAATACGGTAATATTTTGACCAAGTAGTGCTAAATGGAAGGGTTTTGAAAGTGTCAAAAAGGCAATTTGTGTTCTTCAATGTTCATGCATATAATTAAATTGAAATAAAAGAAAGCTTTTTTTTTTTTGAAGATTTAAGAAAAAAACTTTTCGGGAATTTACAAGCGGAACAAATTTTAGACATGATCCGTGTCCTTGTCCCCTATAAGAGCATAGCTCGTTTTGCCTCATAGGCTTCAATAGACTGGGAAAAGGCAAGGAGCTATGGGGGTGAAGGAGAAGAGGTAGGGGAAAAGTAGGGGGTGTGAAATGTGGAAGAGAGGGGGAAGAGGCTGGAGAAAAGGGGAAGGAGGAGTAGAGAAATGGAAAAGGAGAGGTAAAAGATTGGGGGTGGGGGAAGGGAGAAAAGAGGGAGTAGGGGGAAGTGAATGAGCAAAATAAATGCATGTTCCTTTCCAAGGAACTTTGACAAGTCGAGATCATTTGGCCCATCAAAGACTGTGCTAGTGTTGCCAACCTATGGTTGTGTGTGCTCTATCCTTATAAATGCTGGGGATCAAACAAGGAAGCAGCTCGTACCATTTTAAAGTCTTTGGTATGACTCAGCCGGGGGATAACCACCAACCTCCCAAACTCAGAGTGACGCTCTAACCATTATACCACCGAGTCTGGAAAGGGAAAGAATAAATGGGAAAGATTAGGTGGGAAGAAGGAAGGAAGGAAGGAGAAGGGAGGAGGAAGATAGAAGTTAGAAAAGGAGAAGGGAGGGGGGAAGATATGGAGAGGAGAAGGAAAAGAAAATGTAAGGAGAAGGGGAAGGAAAGGAGAACCAGAGGGGACAAAAGGAGAAGGGAGGAGGAAGAAAAGAAGGGAGAAGAGAAAAGGAGGGACATGTCCTTAATTTTGTATTACTAAACCATTGGGACAGGCTTTTGGTCTGGCTGGCCTTGCAGGGAAACTCGTTTGTGAAGTCCACCATCCTGAGGAAGGCTGCGTGCCTGCATGTAGTCATTTGGGGCATGTGAAGGATCGGAAGGGCACACCACCTGTTCCTGCCAACAAGATGTGAGGCTGGGGGTGGTGTCCCCTCCTCCTTGCAGAATGAATAGAGGAGGAGAAGTATATGGTAAAGATGGAGGCGGGCCCTCTACCATTGGAGTCGGTGTGTGTCTGTGGATGTGGAATCATTGGTCGTGAGGCCCTCTGTGGGAGGGGGCTATGTGTATGAAACCCTTTGGGAAAAGTCAGAATTTGGTGGTGGCTTTGGCACCAGGAACTCTGGCATGGCCACAAATTGTGGAGGTATACTCTCATTGATGGATAACCTTGCGTGAAAAAAAATAGAAAGGCATGCGGAAAGTTGCGCAAGGGTTGTACCTCAGGGAAAAATAACTTGAAGGACAAATCTCCCTTGGATTCGGAGTTACCACCCTAACCCCCCCCCCCCTCGCCCTTTCTTGTTTGGCAGCCTATCCGAGGGAAGGGGGGAGTCTGCTCTTGGATGTGAGGTCAGGAACAGCTGGGGGATATCGTAGACATCCTCAGGGGGAGGGGGTGATCTCCAAAGGAAGGAGAGGTGGAAACCACCTCCTTTCCTATCCTGAGATAGTGTATACACTGCCCATGGGCCTTGCTATAGCAACTAATATGAATAGGTGGTTCTGTAGGACAGACTTTTGAGAAATAAAAGTCAAATCACTCTTGCAGGCTGCACGCTGATGCTTACATTTCAGAAATTTGTACACCGTGATCTGGGAGTTGGGACCCGATATAAAATGATGACTTGGGATCAACCAGGCCTTTATCAAAGGATAACTGCAATTGCAGCTAAAAACTTAAAGACAAGATTAATGAACATGAGAAATGCAAATTTCATGCAAGATTAAGAGTGTACAAACCTAACAAAATTAAGTCAAAGAGATGTATTTGTGGGGAGAGGGAAGGGGCACTGCAGACTGGGAGACATTGTCCAAATAACTTGTCCCCCACCTCAAAAACACATACAGGTACTGTAAACACGAGAGCAGCATTTACAATATGTAAGGCAAATCTGTCATTTATGATACACATTTAACAAGTACTACAGCTGCCATTTTTTTTGTCATTAATGTATTTTTTTCTGAATCCTACTTCACCCCCTCCTCCTGGTTAACAAAATTGTACCCTGGTTGTAATTATCAAAATTTGATTATATATTTCATTGATGCAAAACAAAACCTCCAAGAAATAACACATCAAAACTGGTTTGATTTCTTTTTACATTTTAAAAAATTCCCTTTCACTATTTTAATGTTTTCTTCAACATGTGCATGGCTTATTACTGATTCAATATTTTATAATATACAGGTAGTGGACAAAAAAATTTAAACACCAATTTAAAGTCACTTAATTGGACGTTGGGCCAACACATGCAGCCAGTACGGCCTGTATGCACCGTGGCATGGAGTCCTCACTTAATTGGGTATTGGGCCACCATATGCAGCTAGTACGGCCTGTATGCACCGTGGCATGGAGTCCACCAGCATCTGGAATTCTGCAAGAGGGATGTGGCACCATTCTTTCACGAGAAAGTCAACTCACACCTGTTTGATGGAGGTGGAAAACTCTCAGACATCGTTCCAGAATATCCCATAAATGCTCGATTTGGTTCAGATCTGGTGACTGATAAGGCAATGATATTGTTAAGGATTCGGCGGTGGGGGGATTCGAATGCCACCCAAGTCGGCTCCAATCCGTAGCCAGTTTGGGTTTTTGCACCCTTCTCTCGACAGCCAAATGTTGAATATTCGGCGTCACTTAACCACCGCCGTCTCCGGGGTTATAACGCCGGCTGGTTCGGCACAGGCCTCGGGTCACGCGCCTCGAATCGCGACACCAACGTACACCTGGACCTTATCAGTTGGGGGAATAGACCTCGGTTACAGACTGGTTTTGTCAGCGCCGACGCGAGTTCTGACAGTCTGTAACATTTTGGTTTTTATATCCAAATCGAGCGGATCGTTCCTCGCACGGCACGAACAAACCAAAGCGGGCAACTTCATACGAATCAGCCAGATTATTGGGGACACATCGGGAACACGACACAAGCAAAGCATTCACGAACAATGTTATGATATCAATCTATAACCCGTTCTTAACTAGGGAGCTACGGGTTTCGAAGGGACCCTAACGAGATAAACTTAGCAACATGCAGACAAGACCATGGACAGCATGCAGACAAGACACAGAGTACTTGGTGATCTTCGTGGACGAGAGGAAAAGTGTCAAAGGCGAATGCGGCTCGTGAAAGCCGATGTCCACGGATTCGAGGCACCCAAGCTCAACGCCGCGTGGCAAAATGGCGGCGTCGTGCCATTTGTCGCAGCCTCATGCACGCAGCACTCGGTACGTTCAGAGCCCCGCGTAAGGTGACGGCCCAAGACGAAAGATTCTGTGGTATTCTCCGCTGGCTTTCACAAGGTCCAGCTACAAGTCCAGGCCTGGCCTGTTCACCCAGACAAGGCAAATCGAGGTGTGAGCTCCGCAGGCTGGGTCCGTGGCCGAGGAGGCACGCCGGCCAAAACACTCCTCCACAAGTCGATCGCCCGACTCGACGTGCAGGCGGCCTCTCCCACATGCCAAAATGGCAGACTCGACCGCAGGCAGTTTCTCTTACTGCCAAATGGCAGACTCGGCGCGCGTCAGTTTCCCTCTCGCTTCTCGGCCGACTGCAGTTTCACTTCTTCCTTTCCGGGCGCTCCGCGCCTCTCAGTTTCACTTCCTCCTTTTCTTTTGGGCGCGCCCCGTTACAAAGCCGACAGACACTCAGGCTCGAGTACCCCTCGGCAGGATCCACCACGCCTTTCCGCGCGCCGCTGCGCCGTCAAAGCCGACTAGGCTCTCCCTTCAGTTTCACTTCCTTCTCTAGGCACTCCCCATCTAAGTGCTGGCGGACTAGTGTCCAGAGAGAGGAAGGAAGCAAGAGAACGATCTCGTCAACACGCAATGTACAAAACAATAAACAGCCGTTCTACACCGCTCCCGAACATGAACGTCCCATTTACCGAAGCAACCTGGTAAACACTGCTTTAAAATCGGGGATACTGGGCTAATCCTATATTTAATAACACACTAAGGGCCATTTCCGCAACAATATATTGATAACATCAGTGTCCTGCTCATCAAACCATTGGGTGACCACACATGCTCTGTGGATGGGGGCATTGTCATCCTGGAGGACCCCTCCTGGCAGGAAAGAAATGCTGCAATGTGGGGTGAAGATGATCACTCAGTATCAAAGTCGTGATTGGCATTGACCTTGTCTTCTAAGGGAATGACTACAAAAAACCAGGCTAGAAAAATGTGCCCCACAACATTACTGAACCACCAGAACCCTTCACTCTTGGAGCCAAGCGCTCAGAATTGTAGAGTTCTTTAGATTGGTTCCACATGTGCACTTGTTTGTTTGGCAAGAACATGATGAAGGATCATCTAACCATATCACATTTCTACACTGCTCAATAGTCCATTACCTATGCTCTTTGCACCACTGGACTAGCAAACATGCGTTACCAGTTGTGATGAGCGGTTTGTGCACTGCAATGCGACTATGGTATCCCATTCTTTGGAGTTCTCCGCAGACCGTTTTTGATGAAACTGGCTGCTCAGCCCCCAGGTTGAAATTTACAGTCAATTGATCTGCAGTTGCTCGCCTGCTTTCCCTTGAACTTTAAATTAATGCAGGGATATCATGATCCTGGAGTATGCGCTTCCGCCCACTGTTGCCCTTTGCTGATGATGTCTTTCCCTCAGAGTTCCATACCAACATCACCTAAGACACCGTTGCTTATGCACCATCAACAAGTGGAGCTGTCTCACTGAAGCTCCTGCCAAACACGCCCCAACAATCACCCCTCTTTCAAAGTCACGAAGGTTTTTATGGCCTCAGCCTTTTTTAATTAAAAAAAAATAAATAAATAAAATAACAAAAATTGAAAATGCAAAAATCCAACAATAAATCAAAACAACAATAAACCAACAAGGGAAGCAAAGACTAAACAAAACAAGAAATCACTCGCATAGCTCTGTGAGCAGGAGCGGAAGGTGTGCCCCGGTGAAGCACAAAGGTTGCATCCCACTTGAGAGGTGCAGAGTTCCCTTACATGTCCTAGCTGGCCATATTGCAAGCAAAATTGTTCTTTGCACCCAGAGATGAGGTGGCCCAGTTGTCCGCATCTGTGGCATACTTTTGGCTGACCCACAAAAAAAAAAACTTGCCATGGTCCATCCCAATGACTATCCCATTAAGACATGAGTGACCGTGCCATCCTCTTTGATTCAGAACTGAATGCGATGCTGCTGAGCTCCAGTCCTTATACCCAGACTATTCTAGATTTAGCCATGATGGGTTTTTCACATCAACATAACGAGACAACCAGTATTTTTTTTTTTTGTAATTGTATATTGTCGAGGCTCGTATGAGAGCTAACACACAACAAGGGGGGCAGAAGACAAGAGGGGTGGGAGAGGGAAGGACAAAACAGTGGGGAACAGAGACATTAGGAGATCTATGGAAGGGAGAGGGATGGGGTGGGGAACACGGGGTGTACAAGATGGACACTACAGGGACTTTCAGGAAGGAAAGCAGGGAATTTGAAGGAGGTGGGTTTGGCGTGGATTAACGGGAGTAGAAAGATTGTGGTTTTGGATGGGGGAAGATAAAAGGATGTGGTGAACAGATGTTTTGAAGGCCTGGAGGGAAGAATGGGATTGAAGAGAGTGTGGGAGTTACTTTCCAAAGCAGAAAAAAAGAGGAATGAAACAGTGAGGTGAGCAGAGATCTATAGCATATGTTGTTGAGCTTTACCAGAGGGTGGGTTGCTTGGCGCGACCTTGAGCGTCCTTGCAGGAATATGGGGGAGACATTCACAGCAGAGCAAGGGGGGGGGCGAGACCGAAAGGAGACGGTAGAGAGACAGGAGGCCACTGACCCAACGTGGGTGAGAGAATGAGAGGCCCACATACTCAGCCTCACTGCGGGATATCCAATGATCTAAATGCCTTGGTTTCCACCGCGTGAAACCGTGAAAAGGTGAGAGCAGTACCGCCAGCCCAGAGGAGAGAGCAGTACTCCATCAGTATTTCACATCGTAATCCGATATGCTCTCATTGTAGAGGTGGACTGTCACGAACCCCTCATGGTCAGGGAGGGCATCGACTGCCCAATCAGCCAGAGAACCAGCTGACTGAGCAGTCGTCCACCACACCCAGAACTTGGCAGGCCTTTCAGCAGACTGAAAGGACACATCAAATCCATGGGCCAAGGAGATGAGGCAATAAAAATTCTCAGCCTTGAGCCCAAATATGTCTAATAAAACTGTCTGCCCAAATACCTCACTCGGCGGCAGAGCTCCTTTCTTGGAAAACACGAACCCGATGCAGTTATGGTGCCTGCTTGCCATTTTGGGGTCCTGGACAGTGCGGAGACAACACTAGGAGAGGGGGGGATGTGAGGGAGAGAGGAGGTAGCGGGGAAGTGTGAGGCCTACCAGACAGGAGGAAAGTCGGGGAAAAGCAGGAAGGGAAAGACAAACTAAAACATCGGACTAACAAGACAAAAAGTATAAGGTAAACAAATGAAGACCACAAGGGGAAAACCAGAGATGTCAGGATAAGTCAATTTTGAAGAAACTGAAAAACAAAGTTTCAAGACTTTGGTGGACTGTTTAATAACTGTCATATAGATTTCTTTTCCAGTAAAAGAAAGATGATCATTGGCCGATCAAATTAAGCATGTAGCATTTGCCAAGCTTCTGTGTTATTTAATTTAAGAGCAAAGAACGAATCAATGTTGCAAACTGACATCACTGGTTATTCCCTTGTTTAATAATTGCCATGCAATTTTAACCCAGGATGTGTAGCAAATTCATGCTTGTTGGTTATTAGCATACATTACATGACTTTGGTGATCACAGATTTTTTTTTCAACATTAAACGGTCATTGTTTTTTTGTTTGATTGGTGTTCAACGCCATACTCAAGGGTATTTCGCTTATATGACGACGGATTCTCCATTTCTTACTCCGTACTACTTAATATGATGGAAAACCGGAGGAAACCAAGGATAAACCACCCCCGCGATAGCCGAAGTCACCTCATGTGACTCCCTCATATACCTAAGCAGGTTGATTGGGCGGTGGTACATCGAATGAGGATGGTACTCAGACGCGCTAACCATAAAGCCACGGCGTGGATCCCATAAAAGTCACAATAAGGTTTCACCAGGCTTGAACCACGATATGCCCAACTACGGAGCCCATGATATAACCAAATAGCCATGTTAGTGCTCAGAGTTTATGCTGTGAAAGTTTTACAACCTTCATTTTTTAGTTTCTCAACTCTGAATATTATGGTGGAACAGTTAACATGAATGAAAGGAGATAACCAGGAGTAAAGTACTGACAACTCTGGTTTCTACTTGTTCAGCTTTGACAACACTTGTTTTTTCATTGCACGGCTAAACTTTATACCATAAATTATGTGACACCCCTGGTTATTTGTTAAAGTAATATTGTGAGAGGAAACCTTATGTTGCCAACTATTGGCAGGTGCAATAACCTGAAATTTATAAAAAGTGACATCACCGGTTTTCCCCTTGTGGTCTTCAAATAGATGAGATAGGGGGAAATAAAGGACACAGAACAAACAACGAGGCTAACGAGCTGCTAAAAAAAGGAGGGACAAAAACTCATCACTGAGGTTTCTCCTCTTGCAGCCATGCTAACCATCATGCTAGGCAACTCGGCCTGTGCAGAATTTTATTCATGACCCTAAGCATGCCGGATGTTATTTGCTAAATTAACACATGGGCCACACCTGTGTGGAAGCCATTGCTTTCAATATACTTGGTGTCCCTCATTTACCAAGTGTTCCATTTTTGGTCCACTACCTGTATTAATAATAATCATTAACAAAGTCACTTTTCCTTATGTTTGAGGCGAAGAGTTTTAGATGAATTTGGAACACACCTGAATTATTCTCGACAAACTCTCTTTGAGGTTGATTACTTTAAAAAAATTGTATTCCATTGTCACTTTGTTCACACATGAAGAATGTTTGCACAGTTACTTTTATCTTTAATTTCATGAATGGCTTTCTCTTGTTCTTATATTTTAACTAGCTGAAGTTAAATTTCATGTGGCCGGCGATGCCCGGGGAAATTCAATGCAATGCTCTAATTACCTAAATTTGTGTTATTGAAAACAAATCACTTCAACCTCAACCTACAATCTTCATAATGCATTTTACTCGATCCCTCCTGGGGGGGAAAAAAGCAGGCAGTGTATAAGCAGAAGACCTGATCGAGGCCTGAAGGTCAATTGTCTATTTTTATTTGGGGTCAATATATTTTTTAATCAAACATAGCCCTCGACCTTCCTTTGGATGAAAGAAGAGGCCATTCAAAGTTTGGTCGCACTAGTTCCTGTAGGGTCCAAATGCATAAACGAACAAACACACAAACAAACAAACTTTCTTCTTTATATATTAGAGAGCAGAATAACCACTGTCTGGGTGGTCCGAGTTTGCGCATTACTTGCTGAAAAGGTATAGTCTGGGTTTTGGAAGAAGACTATAGATGTTTGTGTGGTGTGCACTTAAAGCGTTGTAAATGGTCTAAAGGGTACATTCCAATCGTAGTTTGCGTCTCAGGGCTCGAAAGGGTCAAATCTCTCAAGTATGTAAGAAGGGTCTAAAAAGGTCCAAGTGGTCTAAAGCTCGAAATGGTCAAGGGTCCAAGGTGTCTAATCTCTCTTAAGGGTCTTATGGGTCTTCAGGGTTTTAAGGTCTTAAAGGATCTTAATCCTTTGAACCCTGGTGGCCATTTTACCAGCCGCTATTCAAACCTCTATATACCCGAGCAGCCAGATTTTTTTTCAGGGAGCCCAGGGTGGGGGAGCCGAAGGTCCAAGGAGCTCAGGGTTCAAAGGGTTAAGAGTCTTATGGGTCTTTGGAGTCCAAATGGTCTTTGGGGTCTTATGGGTCTTCAGGTTGTTTGTGGTCGAAAGGATCTTAGAGGTCTTTCAGTGTCTTAAGGGTCTTGGGGTCTTAAACATCTTGGGGGTCTTAAAGGGGCTTCATAGGTCTAAGGGGGCTCAACAGTCGAAAGGGTCAAATGGTTTAAAAGGTACATTGTAATAGTATGTAATTAATAGAATATGTTTAGTCAGGGTGCAACTGACACTCAAACAGTAAGTAATTTATCGACAGATAGTCACATTGCTTCACAGATGGCTTCACGGACTGATTGGGTCTGAGGGGTCTCAAGGGTCTTTGAGGTCTTAAAGGATCTTAAGGGCCTTTGGCATCTTCAGGGTCTTTGGGGTCTAAATGGTCTTTGCAGTCTTAAAGGGTCTTATGGGTTTCAAGGGTATTTGAGGTCTTAAAGGGTCTTCGAGGTCTTAAAGGGTCTTTGGGGTCTTTCTGGGCTTAAAAGATCTTCAGGGTCTTCAAAGGTCTTTAAGGTTTGGGGTCTTAAGGGTCTTAGATGTTTTTAGGAGTCTTAAGGGTCATGGGGGTCTTAAAGATCTTGGGGGTCTTTAAAGGTCTAAGGGGTCTCAACAGTCGAAAGGGTCGAAAATTTTAAAAGGTACATTGCAATAGTACGTAATGAATACACATATGTGCAGTCAGGGTGCAACTGACGTTCAAACAGTACATAATTAATAGATATACAGTCACATGGCTTCACAGATGGATGGAGACTTAAGGATCTTCAGGGTCTTCGAGGTCTTACAGGGTGTTTGGGGTCTTAAAGGTTTAAACTGTCTTTTTAGGGTCTTAGAGATATTTGGGGTCTTCAAGGTCTTTTGGGTCAAAAGGGTCTTTAAAGGCTGAGGTGGTGGATGAAAATACCCTTCAGATAATCCCTGGGTCGGACTTGGTCTGTGTGCCAAATGTGTTGGTTGGCGGCCCAGCGGTCTTTGTAAAAAATGCGAACATACAGATGACAAATTGTATTTATTAGACGAGCAAAAGTATCCAGCATTGCCGGGCATCGCGGGGTCCCTCCTCCCGCCCTTCCTCTCCCTCCTCCCACCCCACCCCTTCTCTCCAGACTCTCACCACACCCCACTCCCCCTCTAGACTCCCATCCCACCCTTCCCCTCCTTCCACGCACCTCCACCCTTCCTCTCCCTCCTCCCACAAAGGTACCCAGTGTTGCCGGGTAATGCCAAATCCCTCCTTCCACCCCTTATCCTCCCAC
>CM068967.1:14558344-14573689 GCA_035128595.1 Eptatretus atami | reverse complement strand
GGTGTGAATTCCCCGGTAGCTTTGCCGCGTGGATACTTAGGTATATTGAAGTTGGCAATTAACTCTATTCTATGCGGCCAAATTATTGGCGATTCACGGTCCTGTAAGGGACCCGTGCCTTTCGGAGTTCTCCGAGAAGCACGATCTAGATTCCGGGTGTTCGGTGGAGCCGACTCTACCGCTCCACCTAGCGGTCGTGCTCGCCGCCGACACCCAGCTCCACAACAGTATGTGTCCAAGGAACAACGAGAGCCAGACAGTCTTGGAGGAACGAGCCAGGTGGATGTGAACCTCTGTCCTAATCTTCATCTAAGTCCTAATAATAGATAAAGAGAACCTGATTAAACAAAGCACACAAAAAAAACATCTACTTGTTTATTTATTTATTTATTGAGCAAAATGATCCAACATTCCATTTCTTTGTCAGAAAAAGTATGTGAACCTCCCAGTTAATCAGCAAAATTAAGAGGATAATTTGTCAGGTGTTTCAATCAATGGGATGACAATCAGGAGTGAGTTTGGGTGGACCTGCCCTATATGAAAAACATATACTTTGTTCGTCACCATAAGAGTCTGGTCTTCACCACAAAGGTTTGTAGAAGCGTGTCATGGAAGAGATTTCTGAGGACCTCAGAAAAAGAAAGAGACCTCAGAAAAAATATTGAGGACCTTGGTCTGGAAAGGGTTACAAAACCATTTCTGAAGATGGGCTCCACCAATCCACTGTCAGGCAGATAGTGTACAAATGGAGAAAATGCAACACCATTGCCACTCTTTCCAGGTACAGTCGGTCGTCCAATGAAAATCACCACAAGAGCAAGGCGTACAATATTCCAGGAGGTCATAAAGAACCCCAGGGTAACAACTAAGGATCTGCAGGCCTCTCTTGCTAATATCAGTGTTCATGAGTCTACCACCAGGAAAACACTGAATAAGAATGCTGTACATGGGAGGAAACCAAGGAGGAAACCACTGCTCTCCAAGAAGAACATTGCCACTCGTCTCAAGTTTGTCAAAGAGCACCTGCATGATCCAGAAGGCTATTGGAAGAATGTTCTATGGACAGATGAGTCAAAAGTGGAACGTTTGGTTTAAATGAGAAATGTTATCTTTGGAGAAAACCAAACACTGCATTCCAACATAAGAACTTCATCCCAACCGTGAAACGTGGTGGTGGGAGTATCATGGTTTGGGGCTGCTTTTCTGCCTCAGAACCCGGATGGCTTGCCATCATTGACAGAACCATGGATTCTGGATTGTACCAGCAAATTCTACAGGAGAATGTCAAGGCATCAATCCATGAGCTGAAGCTTCACAGAAAGTGGGTCATGCAGCAAGACAACGTTCCTAAACACACAAGTAAATCTACAACAAAATGACTGAAGCAGAAGAGAGTTTGCATTTTGGAATGGCCAAGTCAAAGTACAGACCTTTACCCAATTAGAATGTTGTGGCAGAACCTGAACCGAGCATTCCATGCAAGAAAGCCCACAAATATCTCTGAGTTGAAGCAGTTCTGTGAGGAGGAATGGGCCAAGATTCCTCCGAGCTAATGTGCACGACTGATCAAGAGTTACAGGAAACGTTTGGTTGAAGTTATTGCTGCTCAAGGGGGTGCCACCAGTTACTGAATGCAAAGTTCACATACTTTTTCCGACAAAGAAATGGAATGTAGGATCATTTTGCTCAATAGATAAATTTAAAATTTGATATTTTTTGTGCTATTTATTTAATCAGGTTCTCTTTATCTATCTGATCACATCTTGGTCTTAGATGAAGATCTGGTCACATTTTTGGTCAAATTTTATTTTATAAAAATTTTTTTATGCAGAAATACAAAAAATTATAAAGTGACAACAATCACGAAGAAGCCGATTCATTACTGATCTTTGAAGCAGTGTTGGCATCTACAGTTATGAAAACTAACCCGATGCACAGCTGACGTTCTGCTCTCCAGACAAAGATGTCCTTGTGCTCATCGTAGCAAACTATCATCTCCTTCTGAGAAGCACTTCTATCTCAACAGTGTCAGGACTTATCCAAATAGAGTCAATTGCAACAGCTCTAAGCAGACAGAAGGCCAAGGTGCTGCCTGTCCTTTATGCATTTTCAGGTGTGGACAATATTGGGAGGTTTCATCGAATAGGCAAGGCAACGTGGCTTAAAATTTTCCTGAAAACAGGAAGTAATGTTATCGAGGCCCTAGCGAGGCTATCTCATGAGACCGAAGTCAGCGAGCAGCAGTTGACCACGCTAGCAACATTTGTGTGTATCGCATACAACCAAAAAGGGATCGAGATTAACAGCATTCCTGATCTATGATGTTATCTAGTCTATAAACACATATTAGAAAGTGACAAGCTTCCACCTAAAATGGGAGTCCTTAAGCAGCACACTCTAAGAGTCCATATTCAGGCCAGGGTATGGAGTCAAGCCAGCATTATGTAGCAAGAATTCTTAGACCCACGACAGAATGGATTCCTCAAAGACACAAATGGACAGCTTAAGCCCCGTATAACAGATATTCTACCAGCACCCAAGGCCATCATTGAAATGGTTGTTTGCTGTTGTAAGGGAGACTGCTCGTCACAAAGGTGTATCTGCAGATCGAACAACTTGGCATGCACTGACCTTTGTTTATGCAGCACCGAGTGCCAGAATGGTGATGATTTATTTGTGTGACAGCCCACTGTCTGATGAGAGTGATGAAGATGATATATTAACTTTTTGGACTGTGTGGACAAATAATTTGGAACTTCTATCATATTCATTGCCCCCCAAAGTGTGGGTATAGCCTCTGGAATCATCTTCATATCTGACTTACTTTTCGAGATATTGACAAAAATAGGTCCCAGATGGTGGCAATTTTGAAATCCAAGATGGCGGCCATTAAAATTTTCAAATCAAATGCAAACATGGGTTTTCAGATTCAGAACCTCTCAATCTTAAAAAAAAAATGTAAATGCTTACAAATCTCCACAAAATCGGAACGAACCTTAAAATCTGGACATACGTAACCTGACTATTTCCTCCCGAGGTGGTATTGTGAGTTCATAATGTCACAATTAGCCATTTAGCTGGACGTTTGTAAGAAACATTTTGACCTTCCTTTTCACCCTTCCCTTGTAATATATTGCAAAAATAAAAGTATTGCAAAAAATTTATGTTTTGTTATGAAGTTTGATTTTGATTGTTTGAGTCTCCCTTTCTGTTCATTTTCAAATACATTTTACCAATTTCCTTTGGGATGTTTTAACATCGCTGTATAATCGCCAGTGTCCAGATGGTGACGTTTTGCTGCGCCAAGTGGAACAAAGGGTAGATCCGATCACTGGCATATCGTACACAAAGCAGCAATGGAATTCGCCAAAGTTATCAAACTCTACTCTTACTGGTGATTTGGAAGATGCAGAAGATGAAATATTATTGGTGAGAATGCTTCTCCATGGCCACATTGCATTACTATCAAGCACTGATTCTTAAGTAACAGCTTTGTAACCAATTGTGATTGGACATGTTGGAGAGGGGAATTTTGTGTTTACATTCTGAAGAGAGTGCATCATTTTAAATTTGAGTACTTAAAGAGCTTGCAGGATGGCCTCAAGGTACGCACACTCATTTCTAAGCATTCCAGCCTGGGTTTAAATCCCGACCTAGCTATAAACTGTCATCCTAGTGCTTCACAGGCAGGGTGATTCATCAACGTGTGTGCTGCCCCTCAGATGGATGTTAAACTGAGCATCCGGTAAACTGAGTATCCCATCTGCCGGCATTAGTTGGTGGACGTTAAAGACCCCACTGTATGCCTCGCAAAGAGTTGGCGGGCTACCATGAACATACTGTATTACTAATTCCTGCCCTGACTATTGCTGGAAAGGCACTGACAAACCACCCAATATAACCCTTTCTCAGGAAGCTGCTTTGGTGGCACCGACGGTCTGTGAAGAGTGGTTCATGAGAAAGGGAGAGAGAGAGAGAGAGAGAGAGAGAGAGAGAGAGAGAGAGAGAGAGAGAGACAGAACGAGAGAACGAGGTAAAAGCATTGGTAAGAGAGGAGTACATGGGCATTGGCAGGAATATATCTGAGTTATAAATGGCTAATTCGAGACTGGTATCATTATTGTGATGTCTGTGAGAGGGTGTTGTGAAAAGGTGCACTTGGTGCTTCACTCCTCACCAAACTATTGTGTTTCACGCTTTCCCCTCCCCACCCCTCCCTACCAAAATAAAATTACCAGTGTTTTGAAATTTGTAGTCATGAGCAATTGGTTATTGCAATTATTTTAGCAAGGTGAGGTACCTGCGTTTGAATACACTATTCTTTCTCATGATAAAAGGATAATATGATGTTCACATCATTTTTACAAATGATCTCTCCACTTCATAAGAGCAAGCAACTAAAGAAGTACATCATTAAGGTTTAAGCACACTTTTTTATTGTAATGAAATGTAATTGAAATATTTATTTGATTGCTAGTTATGGCGATTTCATGTGAGCAACACAAAAGACCGAGGTCTGAGGACCCAATTTAGCCAATGAACTTGCTCCTACCAATTGAGGGCACAATGGGTGCTTTGATTTTGCAGAATGAGACCTCCCAAGTGCCACCAAAGGAGGTTTTACAGCGATTGATCAAAAACCCAGAAGCATTTTTGGAGAATGTCCAGCAGTGCTTGCAGATGCACAAGGACAGGATGCAAAGGCCCCTCAAGGTTTGTCATCATTCTTGGCTTTTGTTAAATCGTCTTTTTAGTGTGCGATGGGGAATGATAGCATTGTGTGTGCACGTTGTTTTATACTTTTTGCTTCTTCAGACATTCCTGGCAGAGCATGGACATGGGCACATGATTGACGTTGATGGGAATCAACAGCCTGAAGCTGTTTTGGCGGTCTGTTTCACTTTGATATTGTTTTTTTTTTGATGATTAATTATTTTTTCTTTTCAACTTTTTTCTTTGCTTTAATTTGTGAGTTTGCTGTGCGTATGTACTACTTATGACGTATTTCCAAGTTCTTTCTGACAGGTTCCTGACACCCACTGGCACTACTGGCCACAGTCACTCAGTGTGTTCCTCTGTAAACTAGAAAGTGCTTGCAGCTATAAACATGATATGGTCGTGGGTCTGGGCGGTTAAGTTAATCCCCCCGACCCAATTTTGGTGGACGGGTAGTTAACACCGACCAGGCCCGAATCGCCGAGCGGTTTTTCTTAGGAGGCGGACACGTGATCCTCAGAGATTATCGTGTGCGCGGGAGAAGCATTGGCGGTACTGGTGGAGAGATGGATCAGATAGATACACTGCACAAGGGGTTTACACTCGAACCCTACGGCAAATACACGGGCACAGCAATTTAAAATAAACGGGGATTTTATGAAAATGGAAATATTTACAAGGGTATAAGTCAGAATGTAATAATAATATGTGAAGTAATTAAGGTCTAAAGTCAAGGTGTCTCCACACATGGACCTTGATTCAGACAAGGGGGAAACAAAAGAAAAGCAAATCCTCCCTTTATTCTGGCACTTAGCTTGTCCAGAGGTGGTCTTTACTGAACTTTGGGATCGAGGTGCTTCATCCCGACCGGGAAGGCATGCCCCAAAATGGTGCTGAGCCGCTCTCTGGGTGGGAAACATACGTGATTGAAGTAATTTGTGAGGCTGTATTCAACACCAGGGCTCAGAGACCGCCGTGCGGCTACCTCGTCGATCGCGCTTGCCGATACGCTCTCTGCAAAATGGCGCCACTCCCTTCGGTGACATCCACGAGGCTTCGAGGTCCGTCTCTCATGACCAGCCAAGAGTCGATGGCAGTGTCTTCCTCAGTACGTGAGCCAATTCGCCTCAGCATGAATACGAGAGTCGTGCCGTCTTATTTATGCGTTGAAGGAAAGCCAGCCGTAATGCCCGAACTTACACGCCATCTCCTCTCTCCGATGTTTCTCGACCACGTGTGTCCCTTACACACCGAACTGAACCAACAACCTCTTCCTTCTCATGTCACGCTCCTCGTGCATTCACTTCTGATCTTTCTTCGGTGTCACGCCTATCAATCATCCACCTCTGGGCGTGGTTTGTTGGCACGAAACCCGGGAAGGCGGTGCTTCTTGCCTGCTTGAACATTCAGCTGCTTGTTGTTATGCTTGTGGTTGGTATAAAAACGCAACTTCTTCATGGCTGGCTTGTAAATGCAAAAACATAGGGAAAGATCACAGGGGGCAATCACATACTGGGGGAAATTATCCTTAATCCCTATCTAATTAACACCGTACCACCCCCCGTGTTGTGACACGTAACACTTAAGCTCACAGTTTCCCTACTTAATTTACATCGAGATGTCTCCTACACGTCCATGTACCAAGCAACTCTATACTATCCTAGCTTTCCGATGAAATTCCTCCATCTACCCCCACAACCGTAACAATATCTAATCGATGAAGTTCTGCAGTGTTGCTCACCGGCTCTTCTATTGTGAAGAATTTGCAGTGTTTTTTTGTTTATAATCAAGCAACACCCGCAAGTTGTCCAGTTGGTACGATTTTGGCAAAGCACTTTTCAATTTTGAAGTTTGTGTTCTGCTTTGTTGTATATTTTTTATATCCAGAGTTGAGGCTCATGGAAGAGTGAGAACTTCTAGAACACAGAATGAATCAGGATGCAACAGAACAAAAGGAATAGGAGAAAGAGAAGGTGGGCAATACCAATGGCAGGGCAAAGGGAGAAAATAAATGGAGACAGACAACAAGGGATGTGGGTAAGGATGAAGGGTGGGGAGAATGCAGTTGGTGGACAAAATTGATACAGAAGCAATCTCTCAGGATGGAAAACTGGAAATTTGGAATTAGGCGGGGTTGGGGGTAGTGGGGTTAACGAGGGTAGAAATGTTCATGGTTTTGGATGGGTGATAGTCTGAGAAGGTGGTGAACAGCTGTCTTGAAGACTTGATGGGATGAGATTGAAGAGAATGTGGAAGTTGGTTCCACATGTGGGAATAAAGACGAATGAATGAGTGGAGGTGAGCAGTGATTTTGGATGGTGAGAGTTTCACCAAAAGGAGGTTTAAATGATGCATGCCATGATGGAAGCTTGTATTTGATTTTGCAAATCATATAATGTTGTCTTCTCATCTGCAATTCGAGCCAATTTCCAAGGATCCATCCATCCATTCCATCCATTGGGACCATACTCTATGCAGAGCGTTGGTGCTTAAGCTGTCTACTTGGCTATTGAGCACAATCCTGGACAGGTCACCACTCCAACACAGGATACCAGCAAGCTGGCACTCATTTTGCCGACCTCAGAAGGATGACAGGCAGAGTCAACCCCACCTGGTGTTCATTCAACAGCCGAGGGGGATTTGATCTCGGGATCCTCGGATCCCAAGCCCACCACCCTAACCATTAAGCCAACACCAGGCATATATTTCTGAGGATGCAAGTTAGTTATTCAGTTTTTCTCCATTTGACATCAGTGAGACTCCACAATCTTCCTTCTTTAAAAAGAGGCCCATTATGTTGTGTCATTCTCTGATGTAAGCTTGGACTCCTAATTTGTGCAAAGTGATGACGAACCATTTCAGGTTTTATCATATGAAGAGCTAATGGAAGAGTATTTGTATCTTCAAATTATCATATTTGTCAACAGTTAATTCTGTCCATGACATCATAGAGTTTTCCATGGATTATTTGGACTCGTTCAGATGGTTTAATTTGAGTTGTTTTTTATTAATTTTATTTTGCAGGCTGTATTGGAGTGGCTTGACTTAATCGGTGTCCGCCACGTTGTGTCACCGCTCCATCTCGAGCTTCCGCCAGAGTGCTTCCTCGAGGATATGGCCATGGTGAGCTTGCAGCTCACACGACACATTTAATGAAGATTATGTTGTATTGGGATCAGGAATGGAATGGATTGTCGCATGCTGCAGAATTGATGTCATGATTTTTAGTGCTGGAGGATAATCTGGGATGACTTGTGATCTGCACACAAACCCAGATCGTTGTGAAGATAGTGCAGTAGTGATAAACTCTCTGCTCTGGAAATTACCAAATCGATTTTTCACCAATACAATTCAAGCTGATTGTTACCATTTCAGGCAGACATGCTGAACGTATTGTCACAGTCCCATAACGTCGCACCGGGTTGTCGGTGGCAGTTGAGCCGATGGGGTGTTGTGTGTCCTGTTGCACTCTACCATGGCAGCATCATTCATGGGAAGCCAGAACTCGCTGTCGGGTAATAACTTTTCAGCTTCTCTTTGGCGGACCTTTGGTGGAAGATGTAATTAGCGAGTTCTCAATTTTATTTCTGATTTGGATGGTATAAATGTTTGCATTTCAGATTTCTGGACAAGATGTACATGCTATCAAGCGAGGAGGCTATGAAGGAGTTTGTGTGTAACCCATCCGTTTACTTGATGCCTCCACAACCACGTCCTCCTTGCAAAGTTCTTGTGTGTGGGCCTCCATCTTCTGGGAAATCGACTCTGTGTCATACCCTTGGTCAGACGTACAATGCTCAGGTGCAATTTCCATTAGGCATCTGCAATGTCAGTTCAGTTCAGTTCAGTTTTATTACCACTTTGCAGCTTCCACTGAATTGTATGTCAATTTACAAATGTATTATACATTCAACATTTCATATCAATATAAAATTTTTGATCAATCACCAAAAAAAAAAATGAACACAACGAATCAATATGTTTTGTACTAACTGTTAAGTGAAAGTTGATTACATGCAATCTCTGCTTTACCCAGAAGAGTCAGACTTGCTGATATAAGCAGGGGTGCCAGCCCAGAGGGGAGGAACCAACTTTATCCAGAACAGGCAGACCTAAAAAAAAACCTGCTCTGCTGCTCTTTCACAATCTCTTAGTGCTCTTTTCATCCTATCATTTGCCCCAGGTCATCTTACATCTGTTTGAAAATCAACCAACATCACTGCATTACATAAAAAGGTGCAAAACTGCATAACATAAAAAGTCAATGCAGCATGTCCAAAAGAGTCAACACAGCATGTCCAAAACTGTATTTCATCACTGCATTACATAAAAAGGATCTCCTCAACGACAGACCTATCAGCATATTTCCAATCTCAGCAAGGTCTTGGAATCCATCATTGCAGTTGCGAAATCCTTCCTTTTCTCCAATGGACTCATCTCGGATCACAATTTCCAATTCAGACAAGGTCACTCCACCTTGGACATGCTGCGTTGACTCTCCCAACAATATGGAAGCCCTCAATGTCAGACATGAGATCAGGGTCATCTCTCTCAACATACAGTATCTCGAGCTTTCGATAAAGTCTGGAATTCCGCCTTGCTTTCCAAATTTTTTGCCGATGGCATCCAAGCCCAATCGACTCTCAGGTTACTAAATTTCTCTCTTCTCGGAGCCAACATGTGGCTCTCAACGGAATCCTTTTATCTCCTCTCCCTGTTAAGTCTAGAGTGCCCCAAGACCATGTTATGCACCCAGTCCTATTCTTAGTCTTCATAAATGATCTCTCTGACTCTGGAAAATCTTCTTTATATATTTGCTAATGAATCCACCCTCTGCCATGACGTGACATCCCTCATCCTTCAGATAGGCAGGCAATAGTCTCTTTCCTCTTGACAAAAGAATGTGGAAGCTAGTTCCACGGGTGGGTAAAACCTTGACAACCTTGACAAAATCATAAGCTGGTCAAACACTTGGAATATGTCTTTCAATCCTGACAAATCTCACACTCTCACAATCTCTCTCTTTCTCTGAAAGGACTGTATGGCAAACCCTCCCACCTACTTTCTCAACAATCCTCTTGAGGAACTTCATTCACTCAAACTCCTGGGTCTCTCTGTCAGCCCCAATCTTTCTTGGGCAAACCACATTTCAAAGTTGGCCTCCAAAACCAGTCCCCACCAACTGGGCATCCTTCATCATACAAAGTCCTTCCTTGGCACACCTCAACTCCAATACACCGACAAGGCCTTCATCTGCAAATTTATGGAGCACTGCTCTCCTATCTGGGCTGGAATCCCTGCCTTGCACCTTGCTCAGTTGATGCCATGGAAACCAAGGCTTTCCAGATCATTGGAATCTCCCGCGAAGAAGCTGAGTCTATGGACTTATCACTTTCCCATCATGGACAGTCCCGTTGTCTCTCCGTCTTCTATCACCTCTTTTCTGCACTTGCACCCTCTGCTCTTTCCGTGCTTTGTCCCCACAAGCGGTCCCCAATCAACCTCCTTCTGGTGAAACTCCCAAAATCCAGAAACACTGCTCACTTCTACTCATTCATTTCTCTTTTTACCCACCCGTGGAACTAACTTCCACATTTCTTCAATCTCATTCTTTTCCACACGTCTTCAAGACAGCTGTTCACCACCATCTCAGATCATCCTCTATAGTCCAGGAGCAAGGACCTGAAAAAAATGAAATCGTTCAACACTCCTACAGAAAAGGTTTGACTTGACAGAGTGGTAGAATAGACCCTATAGAACACCTCCAGGTAGTATGTGGTTTCAAATTGTGGTATCATTAAAATTCTAACAGGCCATTATACATACCAAGGGTACTTACCAGAGGGTCACTGTGGGCTAGCAAAATTTAGGGGAGGGGTAACGTAAACGTGAATATCTTTGTCGAGACTCAACCAATTTTCAATATTGAGGTATCATTGGCTTCGTATTATAATCTCTTTCAGAATATGTACAGAAATGTCGATATTCATTCAACTGTACAACCACAAGAGGTAAAAATCACAAACAAATCTGGCTGACATGAACAGCTGCCTGAGACCATCCTGCCGTCAATGAAGAGTTCATGTCTGGCAATCATGCCATCAGTCGATCGCCTCAACCTTTGCTCAAGTGTGGACTGACATGGCCCTAGAGCAGTCCATCAACCGCGACAGCAAGACAAACGGTGGCATCATAGGGATCAGTCAGAGAGCAGGAGCTCTAGAACAATGGTTCCTGACATGTCATGAACGAGCAGCCATCACAACCGCAATGAAGGAGATGTGTGCCATACAGGACCCAGATCGTGTTGGTACCCACAGAGAAGCAGCACCAAAGAGGGTGGAGAGAGATGAAAGTGATGTTCAGAAGCTGCTGACCGTCATCACGTCAGAGCTTATGACCGATCCCTTCTCCCTAGACAACGTTGATGATGGAATTTCGTCACTGATTAACATTGCACAGGTATCAGGATTCCCCAGATGCTGCTACACGCATGGTTAACTCCTACCAGATCGGCACAGCTCAAATGACAACATTTGTTGAACAGAGACTGAATACCAATGAAGTGACATTTTGGGATTCCCTGCCAAACCTGAAGATCAAAACATTTGCCACACTAAGCAAGAAGAAAACAGTGAAGCTAACTGATGAGAAAGTTATCACTCTTAGTGCTGACCGTGAACTCTTTGGCGCCTTCTGATCACAGGAAAGTCAAGGGACATCAATTTGAGAGAACTCCTCAGCTACGAGTTATCAACAGTGCCATTATCCTGGCCCATTACGATGGCAGCTTGAGGAAGACCAACAAGAGCGTACTCATTGCTGAGTTAGAGAAGAAGGTAGATGTCCATCCAAAACTGCCACAAGTCACAACCAGCTAGATGTCTACGCCTACATCGTCGATGCAA
The DNA here is from genome assembly GCA_035128595.1 of Eptatretus atami. NCBI lineage: Eukaryota > Metazoa > Chordata > Myxini > Myxiniformes > Myxinidae > Eptatretus > Eptatretus atami. The sequence continues at coordinate 14,562,065 of CM068967.1, read as the reverse complement.
TGGCGCTGGTACAGATGACAAAGTCCGCTGGTGCTGCAAACTTCGCTGAAATGGCATTCAAGTATTACAGCCTGGTTACTGCCTCTACGTTGGAATGGTTGTCAGCGGGTTGATGTTGTCTTCGACCGGTACTCAGCTCTCTCAATCAAAGCTGGGGAGAGAGAGAAACGAGGAACATCTGCAGCCTTAGAGGTGACAATCCAAGGGCCAGCACTCCTATTCCAAAGCAGTGGATCAAATACATTGGAAATGTAGAAAACAAAGTCAACTTGTGTGCCTTCTTGGCAGACACATGGTGCCACATGGGGCTAGACACTCTGCTTGATGGTCGAACCCGCAGAAGTCTGTGCTAGTCATCAGAGGGCACTGTGAAGAACTGGTTCCCCTCAAGTCAGATCAGGAAGAGGCAGACACACGAATATTGCTACATGCAAAACATGCCTCTCATTATCACAACAGGATTGTGATTCAATCACCTGACACAGATGTGGCTGTCCTCTGCACCACAACTACAGAAAACTCCAGTGTCGGGAGCTGTGGTTTCGGACTGGAATCAAGGATAAAGCTAGGTATATTCCTATCCACAGCTTGGCACACAAACTAGGACCTGAGCTGTGTAATGCTTTACTCGGCTTTCACGCATCACTGGGTGCGATTCAAACAGTGCACTCTCAGGACTCGGCAAGAAAAGGGTTTCAATGTCTTACTTGACAGTAAAGAGCATCAGACCAGTCTGGGACAGCTTGAGAAGAACCGAGCTCAGAACAGCACTTCAGAAGCATGCGAAGCTTCATATGTGCAATGTACTCAACAACCAAGGGGGCTGGGAGGAAAATGAACAATGTGAGATACTGGCAGTTCTGTCAAAGGGACAAAGAAATGAAAATCTCCCCCCTACATTCGACAGCTTACAGCAACATATGAAGCGAGGAAATTACCAGGCCTATGTATGGAAGAGAGCATTGGAGCCTACACAGAACCTTCCACCACAGCTGGACATGGCTGGAAAATTCAGGATGGTGCCCTGCAGCCTGTGCTCATGACCAAAGATCCAGCACCACGGGTCTTCCGGAGCTGACTGTCTGTCACTGCAAGAAGTGTCTATGTCGCCGAGCCGACTGCACATGCAGAACCAACAACATGCCACGCACAGAAGCATGTGCATGTATGGCCGAAGAAACTTGTGAAAATCCAAGAACAATCTTTGAATCCAGTGGTGAAGAAGACGCTGACTAAAAGTCACAACAGATGACATCTTCATGCTTCCATGGCGAATGTGATTCCTTGTTGCCAGACACAAATATTACAAACCGCTCTGACGAATGTGCTTCCGTGCAACCATGCACAACTATTATGATTCGCTCTCACTAATGTGCTTCCTGCAGCATGATTCTCTGTGCTGTCACAGCTCCCAGTGTCGACCATGATAACTATTATCATCCACTATGATGAATGAGTAGCTTCCGTGCTGCAGAGACAACTATTATACTCGGCTTTACTAATGTACTTCCATGTTGCCAAAGACAACTATTATGCTCGGCTCTGATGTATGTGCTTCCGTGTTGCGATACACTAGTAAAAGACGAACGCTAAAATAACAGTTGCAGTTTTCTTTATGCGTGCCTCTGTATGTATATGAATTTATGCAGAACAATACTTTCTTCAGCGTTTGATTTCCAAAATGTATACATACCAGTAGTAATTGAGAAACACCGTTCACCTTCATATGAGAACGCATTTAATAATGTCAGAAAGTTTGAAATAGTGTGATATTTTAGCTTTGGTGATGCCATGGCAAAGGCCATTTTCAAAGAACTGTACATACTCTGATAGAGAATTATAATAGGAAGCCAATGATACCTCAATATTGAAAATTGGTTGAGTCTAGACAAAGATATTCACGTTTACGTTACCCCTCCCCCTAAATTTTGCTAGCCCACAGTGACCCTCTTGGTAAGTACCCTTGGTATGTATAATGGCCTGTATAATTTTAATGATACCACAATTTGAAACCACATACTACCTGGAGGTGTTCTATAGGGTCTATTCTACCACCCTGTCAAGTCAAACCTTTTCTGTAGGGGGTGTTGAACGAATTTCCTTATTTGGCCTCATATGAGAAATGGCTGCTGGACTACTATCGAAAAGCATGATCTTTTCTACCCTCGTTAATCTCCCCACCCCCAAGCCCACCTCCTTCCAAATTTCCAGTTTGTCTTTCCTGAGAGTTTCCTTCTGCATCCATATTGTCCACCCCATGTATCCTCTCTTGCCCTTCATTCCTCCCCACACCCATTGTTTGTTCAAGTCTACATCTATTTTGTACTTCATGTCTGTTGTTGGTGCCCGCTCTCTCCCTCTAATGTCCAGATGGCAATTTGTCACTGTGGAGGAAATGATTGAAGGAAATGACAACTTCCAACGTGTACAATTGACATATGTGTGCTATGTTGCCACTCGTAAGTTGTACAAGATAATGTGCTGTCCAAGGCACAGAAAGGGAGAGCCTGTTTTTAGCTTATCTGGAATTTACATTCCAGATAAGGTATTGTCATCGTGCAGCGTCCATCCATCCGTCTCGTTTTTTGACTTCTCCAGCCAAATCGCTGGGCCAACATCAACACCGGGTTAAATTTGGTAGCAACGTTCCTCTCATGACTGGTAACAGGAATTGCAAAGCTCGTTCCAGTCACATGACTTTTAGCAAGTCAAAATGCCAGACTTCATAAATTTCTTCAAAAATCTTCTTCTTCAGACCCATCAGTCAGAATGCTACCAAATTTAGGTTACATTAGGATAGGGTCCTAATGTTAACTTGCGAAGGCCATGCTGATCACGTGACCGGAAGTGTGTCAAAATGGCCGACTTGATCAAATTTTGTGAAAATCACATAAATTCCTTCAAAAATCTTCTTCCCCAGCCCCACCAGTTAGAATCCTACTAAATTTGGGTTACAACATTAGGACACTGTCCTAACATTAAATTGCAAAGGCCATGCTGACCACATGACCGGAAGTGTGTCAAAATGGCGGTTGTGAAAATTCCTTCCGAAATCTTATTCTCTAGACCCACCAGTCAGAATGCTACCAAATCTGGGTTGCAACATTAGGCTAGGGTAGGGATGTTAATTATATTGTGGAAGTCACACGGATCACCTGACCGGAAGTGTGTCAACATGGCCGACCATTAACTTTTGGGAAAATCACATTAGTTCCTTTAAAAGTCTTTTTCTCCAGACCCACCAGTCAGAATACTACTAAATTTGGGTTACAACATTAGGCGACATAACTAACTTGCATCCTTGGAAATTGGCTCCATTATGAAAGAAGAAGGTAATTTTGGCTTTAAATGTATGAATAACGACGCCAACAATTTTAATGTTGAGGATCATTGGATCATTGTGTGCACTGGATCATTGTCAGGTCAGGCCAGATTAGATTTGTGACTTGCTCCAGGTATCATGTAAACCTGTACTAACCTGTTCCATGGTCGGGTTGTCGGCGACTAAACCGTCTCCCCCACCAGGTTTTTTGGTGAGGAGGGTGTTTGGATATGGACACCCAGCAGGATTAAAAACAAAACCTATCAAAGGGCGGAGGAGCCCCTTGTGAGCCAATGGCCATCCATATCTAGTGCCCAACTGTGTCTGCGGACGCCCTCCTGCAGTTGGGTTACTTTTTATTAGGAAGTTGGTGGCAGGATTTGCACTCCGGCCACCGTA
>CM068967.1:14538293-14555383 GCA_035128595.1 Eptatretus atami | reverse complement strand
ACTCGCTGCTCTGGCGCATGCTCCCATTCCTGACCTGTCCTGATCATTGGATCGTTTTTGTTATTTTTGCTTTATATTTAAGTTTTGCAGAAAAACAATATTTTCCTGTATTTTGGAAGAGTTTTTTGTGTACAATGTACAGATAAGCAACAGCTCCAGCGGTCCTATTTTTTTACTTTCACCATACTCTTCCATGAGCCGAAATGTAAAATAAATAAAAAGCAGAAACATGATGATTCAATCAAGCTTTCAATGCTGCAGTTTGGTTATTTGGTCTTCTTACCTCACACTTAGCTTACTCGTTAAAGTGAAACATTACTGGCATTGTTGCTTTGCAAAATATATTTGATTTAATTATTTTTTTAATTCTCAATTATCAGCGTAATCGATTTTGCTCCACAACTCCCAAGAGTTAACCTGCTCAAAAAGCTCTTTATGACACTATATTGTGTTTGAATTTCAGGCATTCATTCTTTCTTGATAATGTCTCAAATTTGATGTTTCGTTTCGTTCTTTATCCCGAAGAATTGAAATTGCTATTTTGATATAATTTTGCACTCTTCTGTATTGAAGTCCCTTTTAAAACCCCTCAATTGATTTTTTTTTTGATCGAAGTTCATAACTATGGCTTCTTGTTTTGCACCGACGTGCGTTTGACGTCCTGTTAAATGACGACATTTTTGTGCCTCAGGTTGTCGACGTCATTTCGCTACTGAAGCAGAGATTGCAGGAGCAGATGCTAATGCTTCGGGAGAAAGCGACACAGGAAGCAGCCGAGGAAGCTATAGTGGGATTGAATACAAAGCAGCTGAGCGAGGACCTCGGAGTGACACAATGTACAATGTTTTCTGTTGTTTTTTGTGCAGAAGTTGCTGACTAACTGCTTTTAGACATTTACATTGTTTTTCCATTTTACTTAAGGAATGCCAATATACATCATCTCTTAGGGAGCATTAATAATATGAGTGTTGTTGTTTGTGTACCCAACAATGTAATATTAATTTATTGTTAGGTTATTGTGATAACACCTTTGTGTTATTTTGCCACATGGCTAAGACTGGCCTTGACTTGCTTGCCATCCCAAAAGTGACTGAAGATGTCAAGATAGATGTTTCACAAGATTTACCACGGATAATTGAGGGGATGAACTCAAATCCTTCAATCATTATGAAAGATGAAGGCAATTTTGGCTTTAAATGTGTGAATAAGGCCGCCAATGATTTTATTGTTGAGGATCATTGGATCGTTTTTATTATTTTTGATTTATATTAAAGTTTTTGCAGAGAAACACAATCTTTGCCTGGATTTTGGAAGAGTTTTTTTCTGTAAGATGCACTGTACTTTGCTGTAATGAAATCACTATTAAGTCATTAATTTGTATTTTGTGCGAGTTTTTAAATTTTAAAGATAATAGTTTTTTGAAGGACATTCTTGCAATCATAGTTTTTAAATATACATGGAACAAACAAAACGAATGTACAAACTAGAGCAGCACTCGGTAGAGTGTATCGTCTCGCCTCATGTGCTGATTCTGAACAAAAATACGATCTTTAACTGAACACGCTACCATTATGGCCCACTGCTATTATGGCTCAGATACCGTATCATCCGTGCACCCTATTATGTCACATACATTGCCATTATCTGTGGCTTTATTGATTATTAGGATACTTAACAACCACTTTTGTGCACATTAAGGTTAAATTATGGCAATGAAGATGAATATTTAAAAAAAAATTCACACTATATTCCACATGGTTAGTCAATCATATGGATGAAGTTTCTTATCGATCTGTTAAGCGGTTCTGGAGATGATGACATACACCAAGTTTCAAATTTTTTGTTGCGCACTTTCAGAGAAGATGTCCAATTTTTTTTAACTTTAATCCAATATGGCTGCCATACCATGTGACCTATGACATTATAGTTATCAATAAAATATTCTCCATGGGGAGTCCCTCATGTGTTTAAAGTTTCGCATCGATCGGACAAGCGGTTGCAGCGAAAAACATCTTTAAACGAAAATATATAGACGAGGATCACGCACGCACGCACACAACACACACACACACACACACACCACACACACACACACACACACACCAACACACACACACACACACACACACACACACACACCAAGCGTTACAGTAGAAATAGCCGCCACATGTTAGGAATAGAAAGAAAAAGTAAATAAATAATAATAATAACGTGATGTGCCACTTTTAACTGCGAGCAGTTATGTCAGTTACCGAACTCTGCCCATTCCAATGACGATGTCGTCTCACGCAATGATGATGCAATGATGATGTTATCCTATTTTGTCATTTTTATGAAACTATATTTCTCATGGCTAGTCCGTCCAAAGAACTGCCACATAACAAGAAGCAGTGATTTATACATGGGTGCTTGCAAGTCTGCGAGCCACAAGAAATAAAGTTTGATCACAATGACATCATAGGTCACATGGTTTGGCAGTCATATTGGGTTGAAGGAAAACCTTTAAAAATCATTTTTTCTGAAACCGCTTAGCCGATGAGGTTTTAGTTATCAAACTTTGATCATCATGGGTACTCGATGATATACCTAAAGTTTCGCTTTGATTGGTTCACCAGTTTGCCAGAAGATTTTTAAAGGTTTTAGCTTCGATCCAATATAGCTGCCTGATAATATGACCCATGACATTTTAGTTATCAAACTTTAATTACCATGGTTAGTCGATCATAGCCTACATATGAAATTTCACATTGATTTGTTAGGGGGTTTCGGAGAAGAAGATTTTTAAAGCATCTGTTTTTTCAATATAATATGGCTGCCTGACCATATGACCTAAGATGTCATTAATATAAAACCTGATTCTAACTGGGTAATCAATCATGTTTGTGAAGTTTCATGTTGATCAGATAATGTTCGTTTTTCTATCCAACATGGCTGCGAAACTACATGACTGATGATGTCATTGTATTCACTCTATGTGCAGCAATGGTATTGGGTCATATTGGTAAAGTTTTGCATCGATAGGTTAAGCAGTTTCAGAGAAATAATTTTAAAAGATTTTCCTTCATTCCAATATGACTGCTAGACCACATGACCAACTACATTTTAACTTAAAATCAATCTTCTATCCCCAAGGGTAGTTGATGACAGTTAAAGTTTTACGTCATTCGGTTTGGCAGTTTGAGAGAAGAGGGTTTTTAAAGGATTTCGCTGAAATCCAATGTGGTTTCCAAACCATGTCATCGATGACATCATAGTTGAGGAACTTTTTGTTCCTCATGGATAGTCGATCATACCTGTAAAGTTTAGCCTCGATCTGTTCAGCCGTTTTGGAGATTTTTTTTTTCAAAAAAATATGGCTGCCATACCAAATGACTGATGACGTCATAGATTTAATTCTGTCAACCAATTTATTCGTAGATGACCCTCCAAAATTTTGTATTGAATGGATAAAGAATCTGACGCATCCAATTATGACATCATCATTGAGGCACTGTTATTGTTAATGAAGTTAAATTTTTAAACTAGACATCACAGAAGTCTTACTTTGAGATGCTTAACCACCTTTGTTTTTGCTCAGATATCAATGATTTTACGGAAGTCGATGCAAGCCTGCAGTCTGGCGTGTCGGATGATGATCAGTTTGAGGTTACAAAAACAACCAATGAGCTGCTGCTTTCTTTCCCTGCACAGACGTATATGGAAATGCTGGAAGAAGCACTTTTACAGGTGTCTGCCATAGTAATCTGTATAACACATTAAGGTGTCTAGTTAATGCATCTAGGTTCCCTTCTGTTATCTCATCGGTGTCATGGTGACTTTTCTTTTTCCATCGATGGTTTTGAACTTCCCCTGATCTGATTCAGGTGCTTGTTTATTTTTTAAGGCAAAAGTCTCCATCCGCTTGGCAACCACTACCATATTACCGGTACCACTCCAAGGGTATAGTTGTTTTTTGGTAGCTGTATAGTTTTCCTCCTGCGGCATACATCTGGGAAGTGTGTGCACACGTGCGATTGCTGTCGGCCAATCACACAACAACCACTTGACACACAGCTGATCTGCAGCTCATTGGAGAGGGGAGTGACATAAGTGTCCAAAAGTCAACGTTGCAATCAAAACTTTCGATTATTAATCAAACTTATGTAAAAAAAACAAAAACGGAAACAATGGTGGGCTGGGTGAGCGAGTGTCATATGGCACTTGATTCCCTCAACTAGGAGAGGGCCAGAGCTTGGACTGCGCCTGTGCGTTTGAAGGTTGATGCTCTGTCGGGAATCAAACCTCTGCATCTTAATATTTAGTTTTGGTACACAACATGGAAATTACTATACAAAGGGTCAGTCTCAATGGGACGACATTTAATCCAAGGAGTCGTCACACGATCCTGTATGACCTTAAACAAGGAGATGAGTCCATTTAGCCCACCATTGCCATGTTGCATTCCCGACTTAATTTTTGCTGCAGGTGTAAAACATCCAATTATGGGCTCAGACTGTTTTTTTTTTCCAGGTATTTCTTCCCTTCGCCCACTATTCCTCCAAGTGTCACTCTGTTGTGTTGATCTACCCTGCTATTGATGTTTCCCTTCTTTCCACTTGCGATCATATATTTATGACTTTACATGTAATTATGACTTAATACTTGCAAACACCAATTTCCTTGATGCTATAAAAAGTCAAATAACCTGATTGTGATCAGGTGACCCAACTTTTGTCTTTGTATGCAGGTATCAGAGAGTGCGCGAGCCCTCTCTATGTAGGGATGGCGTAGAAAAAAATATCAGTCCCACATGCTATATACAAAACTAACGTTGGAGTATCTTCTCTAAAAAAAACAGTCACATAGGCCACATATGAGAGAGCCTACCTCGTCTGTTCAGCTGATTGTCTCGGCAGGGATCATTTTTCAGTTCTCCAGACCATGGCAAAAGCAAAAAACCGAGATCGGTCAAAACTGGCAAATCTTCTTCTCATTAATAGAAATAATAATAATGTCATGTCCACGCCGGTTAAGACAAACCTGGACGGATAGCCGAACAGTTCTACCTTGGAGGCGAACACGTGATCCTTGGAGATTAATGCGCTCGTGAGATGGGAGGGCGGCAAAGGCACGTACCAGACGTGTTCACCAGGATGGATGACAAGGGCTTATACTCGAACACACAACGGATAGACAGACACAAGCAATCTTAATAAATAATGGTTTATTGGACATAAATCACATATTCATAATGGAAATAAATCAAACGTGGTAATAAAAGGTCAGGTAAATTTAAGCCTAAAGTCGAGGCACCTCCACACACAATTGCAAAAATAGACGACGGGAAAGATAAAACAAAAGAAAAATCCCTCCTTTCTTCTGGCACTTAGCTTCGGGTCCAAAAATGATCTTTTAGAGCTTAACGACGAACCCACGTCATCCTGCGAGGGAAGACCGCAAAATGGTGCCAACCCGGTCTCTGGGCAGGAAACATATATATATAATATATTATATATATATATATATATATATATATATATATATATATATATATAAGTATATATGGCAATTCGGGTGGTGATATTCAACACCAGGGCTCAGAACCCGCCGTGTAGCCTCCCTTCCCGATCGCATTTGCCGACACCTCCTCTGCAAAATGGTGCCGCCTTCTTGCCCGATGGACCACAACACGAGGCTCAGAGGCGCAGTCTCACACAAACCAGCCGAACAGTCAATGGCTAGCATCTTGCTCCATCACACGTGCAAATTCACACAGCATGAACAACGAGAATCATGCTGCTTTATTTTGTTGTGTCGAGGAGAAGCCAGAAAAAATGAGACCTCCGTCTCCAAGCACGTACCTCCACAACTCTCTTCTCCCCCGAACCTTCTGACCATCACACCCATCCATCATCCACCCCAGGGGCGTGGTTTGCTAGTTGTCATTCCTGGAGGCGGGATGAAACGTTTGGCTCGGTTGTTGTTGTTTTAAGGACATGATTCCTTTTTATCGCCAGTCTTGGAAATGCGAAAATATAGGAAAAGCTCACAGGGGTAATCACATACTGGGAGAAATTATCCTTAAACCCTACCTAATTAACACAGCACTGCCCCCCGTGCGGTGACACGTAACAACTGAAGCTGACAGTTTTCCCTACTTAAATTACTGTACATCAAGATGTCTCCTATTCGTCCACGAACCATGCTACTCTATACAATCCTACCTTTACTCTGAATTTCCTCCATTTACCCCACAAACATAACAATAATAATAATAATCATCATCATCATCCATCATTATCATCTTCAGACGGCGTATTTCCGAGCTGTCTCTCTCAATGGCAATGTCTTTGGCACCATCCAACAGAGTTTCACTTGGTGCAGCATCCTTTGCTATCATAATTTTAATAGCTTGAAAGGATTCCAGAAAAAGTATGCAAAACTCCTTTCCTTTGTAAAGGAATAGGAAGGGGTGGGCAGAACTATGACTGTCAATCAGCCTGATGGAGGTGGGGCTGCTAGACACATTTGCCCAAAGGCCAATCAGACTGATATGGGTGTGGTTAACAGTGGAATATTATCAGGAAGTCGGTGACAGCAACAACCCACACTTATTTCTATGAAGTATGTACTATTTAGAATGTTAGACAAGCTACAAAGTATGTACAGTACCGTAACAATGTGAGCCCGTCTATAAAGTTTGCACTACAACATTTGTAAAGCCGTAGTAGAACATCTATACTGTATATATTTCGAGAAAAAGTAAAGAAGCAAATAATAAAATTTTTTTTTTTTTATTTTTTTTTTCATTTTTTTTTCTTTTTTTATATTTTTTTTTTTTTTTTTTTTTTTTTTTCTTTATTTTAATTTTTTTTTTTTTTTTTTTTTTTTTATTTTTTTATTTTTTTTTTTTTTTTTTTTTAATTTTTATACCTTTTTTTTTAATTTTTTTTTTTATTTGTTTTTTATTTTTTTTTTTCATTTTTTTTTTTTATTTTTTTTTTTTTGTTTTTTTTTTTTTTTTTTGTTTTTTTTTTTTTTTTTAAATTATTATTCTTTTTTTTTTTTTATTCTTTATTTTTTTTTTTTTTTTTTTTTTTTTTTTTTATTTTTTTTTTTTTTCATTTTGTTTTCTTTTTTTTGTTTTAAATTTTTTTTAAATGGAAAAAGGCATGTAGGGATTATTACTTTTAAATGTATGTTAAACCACGTAGGGATGGTCGCAAGAATATCATGTAAAACACCTAAAGCTTCCCCAAAAACAAAACCCAACCAACCTAAAACAAAAAAACCCCTTTTACCAAACACAAAATACAAAACCCCCTTTCTTTTCCAAACATCCATCCCCTTTAAACAAAAAACAAACAAAAACCTAAGAGACCCCCAACCCCACAACCACAAAAAACCACCCTAACCCCAAAAAACCTAAACTCAAAACCCCGAAACCACTAAAAAAACTGAAAAAAACACCCAAAAACCTTTTACTCCAAACCCCTTTCCCCCCTTTTCCACCAACCTTCACTTACCCTTTCTTTTACCCCCACCCACCCCACAAAAAAAAACCCTACCCCTCTTTAGCAAAAAAAAAAACCAAAACCCTCAAAATAAAAAAACCAAACCTTTTTTCCACCTTTAAACACTCCCAAAAAAAAACCCAACCAAAACACAAACCAACCTTCTCAAATAAAATCCAAAATTTATGACAAAAACTTTATCCCAACATCTTTCTTTGAATAATGTTTTCAGAGAAAAGACTGTGTGTGTGTGTTGTTGTGTTGTGTGTGTGTGTGTGTGTGTGTGTGTGTGTGTGTGTGTGTGTGTGTGTGTGTGTGTTGTGCGCAGATATTTGTGTATAAAATATATAATATGTCAATATTATAACATGTGCAACTTGTCACATATAATATGTATGTATTACTATAATGTCATGTATAATGTGTATATACATGTGCAATATATCACATATAACATGAGTATATAACATGTATAACATGTCACGCATGTAACATCCATCCATTGGGACCATACTCTGTGCAGAGCATTGGTGCTACCTAACAGTCTCCTTGGCTATGGCACAATCCTGGACGGGTCCCACTCCGCCACAGGGTACCAGCAAGCTGGCACTCATTTTGCCGACCTCAGACAGATGACAGCAGAGTCAACCCCACCTGGTATTAATTCAACAACCAAGTGGGATTTGACTCAGGATCCTAGGATACCAAGCCCACCACCCGAACCATTTTGCCAACACCAGGCATACACACATAACATGTGTATATAATATGATGAATGTGTCAGTATAACTTGTGTATATAACATGTATAGATGATTTATTGAAAACTGTGCTGTGTTGACTACATTGCTTATTATACTTGCAGGTACAAGCACAAACTGTCTGCACCATTGTGAAGTAGTTTCAACCTTAAGCAATCAGTAGCTGTGTCGTCGTAAGGGAGTTAACATGACTGCTCCGCTGTCCGTTTGCACCAAATTGGAGCAACATGCAGTGAGATGATTTTTGTGGGCTGAAGGTGTACCTGGGGCAGAAATCCATTGTAGACTTTCAGCACAATCTGGGAACAGTGCTTTACTGCAGTGGAGTGTGTATGATTGGATTGTACCATGTTCAAAAACAGTCACACAAGTGTCACTGATGATGAACAATCTGGACACCCATCCACATCCACAACAGAAGAAAACATTGAACGAGTCCGCGCCATGATTTTGGAGAACCGACGGTCGACTATTGACAAAGTGGCATAACATCTGAACATCAGTCATGGTTTTGCACATGAAATCATCAACAACCGACTTGGTTTTCATAAAGTTTCTGCATGATGGGTTCCAAAACGACTCACAGAAGAGCAAAAGCACAACTGTGTGACAATCTGCCAAAGCCTTTTAAACCGCTTTTGTCGTGAAGGGAATGCTTTTTTGAGATGCATTGTCACTAGAGACGACATGTGGACTCACCATTACGAGCCAGAGAGCAAATACCAGAGTATGGAGTGTAAACATCCGACATCACCAGTCAAAAAGAAGTTCAAAAGTCAACCGTCGACCGGAAAGTGATGTTCACACTTTTCTGGGACACATAAGGCCAAATTCTGGAACACTATCAAGAGGGGGGGCACAACGGTAAAAGGTGTCCGTTATCGTGAAATGCTCCAGGACCAGTTGAAACCAGCTATTCGATGGAAATGCCGAGGGCTACTGTCAAAAGGTGTTGTATTGTTGCATGACAATGTCCGTCCACACACTGCCACCCATACTGTGGAAACCCTCCGTCAACTGAACTTTGAGGTGTTGGAGCATCCTCCGTACAGTCCTGACCTGGCCCCTTCAGACTTTCACCTGTTTGGTTCATTCAAAGATGCTTTAAGAGGCTGCCACTTTGCCAGTGACCAATATGTGAAAGAAAGGCTGCATGTGTGGCTCGTCACTCAGCCAAAAACTTTTTTTTCCAAGGGAATACAGAAGCCTGTGAACCGATGTACTAAGTGTGTTGAAAAGTAGGGGGACTATGTGGAAAAATGATGCTCTTGTACATGCTCAATGATTGTTTTATTATTTAAAATCAAAATATATTGGAGATACTTTTTGACTCATCCTCATACACAATATGTATAATATGTCATGCATAACGTGTGTACACAAGTGCAACACGCCACGCACATGTGTGTTCACATCATGCACAACATGTGCACAAATAACAATTGTGCATGTGCATGTGCAAACCATGACCCATGCACATGCGTGCGCATGCACCTCCCACACCGGCTACCACCACCACCTGCTAGTCCCCAAGTCCGAACGGAGCCCTCCCCAGTCGTGAAACATCCATCGTCATCACAGCAAGGACCCATTAAAGATTGGACCAAGCTGTCTCCCCATCGGTGCTGCCACCAACAGAGCCCTCCTAGGTCTTGACACATCCAGTTCAACCACAGCAAGGAACCATAACTCATGGACCAAGCTGTCTCCTTATCCGTGCTGACACCAATGGAGCCCTCCCTGGTCTTGAAGCATCAAGCTTAACCACAGCACGGAACCACGACCAATGGATCAAGCTGTCTTCATATCCCAAGAAGGATGTAGGGATGATTTCACATGATCATTTCTTGTGACCATCCCGACCTTGTTTACATACTTTTTGGAGTAACATCTCCACATCCTTTTGCACTTGTATAAATATGAAATGTCTGTCAACCAATTGTGTAATAACTGCCTGTCACATGTGGATGATCCATATCTCGTCATTAAGGTCTTGGGTCGGGAAATGACGTGGGCATATTTATGAGGTTTCAAATTTCGTTAGGTTTTCGTTCGTAATTAATAATCTTCATTGTCATCATTTGGCTTTAATACATGGTTGATTCGGTATTTGTGTTCCATCATGATTTTAGCTCCGTCATTCTACCCAGGACTCCCTTCTTGAGCCAGGTGCCATTCCCAGCAATGGCTGGGTGTTGGAGGTGCCGCCGTTGAGTCCCGAGTACTGGTTCGCCATGCTGGATGGCGGTTTTTCACCAAATACTGTGTTTTGCCTCAGAGATACCAGCGAAGGAAGTGAGCTCTTTAATTTCAAACTTTTAAAGTCATTCGTTTCACATGCTGTGGTTCCTTTGTTTTCAACCTGGTTGTTGTGCATATTTCCTCCATTGCTTTCTTTCATGTTTCTGCAGATAATTTTCTTCTTTCTCGACTTTACCACATGAACAAAGAAATGATAGATAATAGTGTCAGCAAAAGAATTGCTGAGAAACAGATAACGGAGCAAACTGCAAAAGAAATGAGGTAGGCAGTGCCATCTTGGTTTGGTCAATAGACCGGTCTTTTCTGCAAGGTCATTGCCAGGAATGGGGATACAAGTGGCTGGCTTTATTTGTCCTTGTGAAGGAGGGTAGGTTTTAAGATGCATGCATACTTTCTGTACACAATGGAGTTTTTTGACGAGCTGCTTCCTCTGCGAATGATACTCCAGTTCAACGTCATGGCAGTCAAAGGAAATATATGGTTTAACACTGGTCTGGTTTCCAACACATCGTTACCTCCGCCACCTAAGGTGGACGGAGGTTGTGTTTTCGTCCCTGTTTGTCTTTCTGTCTGTCTGACTGTGAGCAGCATATCTCAAAAAGTTATGGACGGATCCTGACTAAACTTGGTGTCCCGGTTAAGTGTGTGACAAGGACTTTTGGTGAAGATGTGGATCTGGATCTGAGATTTTTTTATTTTCAAAGTGATTCTTCAGAATTTTTAGCGAGGGCCCAAAACGATATATAACATGATATTTCAAAAAGTTGTGGACGGATTCGGACGAAACTAGGTGGATGATTTGGGAAGTGACAAGAACAAGTCGATTTGATTTTGGTTCAGGTTCGGATCCAGATCCAACCTCTCAGTGGGATATAATACATAAACTGTACAGCCTGGCAGAGTTATGTGCTCTACCAAGTGCCATTCTCGTTTGAAATGTGTTGTTTGTTGTTTACAGGATTTGGGAGTCCATGCTTAAAGTATTTACAGGATTTGGGACTATTTTGTACCATGCTTGAAAAAATGCAGATGAGAATCCTAGCTCTGATGGTTGTTGTTTTTCACAATTTAATGTTTTATTTTAATAGGATTTGACAGACTACATGTTATGATGCCTGGTTGGATTATGTGCTTTTATTTATTTATTTATTTATTTAAGGTTGCAAAATTTAGCTACACTGCATGAAAAAGAACTACGGGAGACAGAGAAGACTGAAAATGGACTTCAACCCAAAGAAAAGGAAGAACAAGGACAAGAGAAATGTGCAGAAGCGCTGGATGACATTGTTGGTGAGTTATGAGGCCTTTTCATCGAATGGCATGATATGCCAATATTATGCTTCCTGGAGGGAGGCATGAAGTCGTCTTGGTGTCCGTGGTGTCCTGCTTTTTGAAGATTCATTTTTCCATTATTTCATATTTGTTTAATTTTTCAATTTGGAATTTTTTTCTTCACAATTTGCAATTATTTAATTTTCAACCATTTTTTTTTTCCTTCCAATCTTCAAATATATTTATTTATTTTTTCCAATTATTTAATTCTTTAACTATTTATTTTCCCCAATTTTCAATTCTTTAACTATTTATTTTCCCCAATTTTCAATTCTTTAACTATTGATTTTCCCCAATTTTCAATTCTTTAACTATTTATTTTCCCCAATTTTCAATTATTTAACTATTTTTCAATTTTCAATTAAATTTTTCCATTGTTTTTTTTCATAATGAGACAATTTCAACTGCTATCAATTGGCTCATGTTACGACTTGGCAATACCAGGAGCCATCAGCCATCTCAAATCGCAGCCCTCCAGTTAATACAGATGTGCTGGTTTATTATAATTTTAAAAATCATCTTCTCCAGAACGGCTTGACAGATTGAGGGAAAATTTCACCCACATGTTCCTCAAGCCTTGGGGATACCAGGGTGTTCACAAATAATTAATTGGTCACATGATCCTGCAGCCATATTGGATAGAACGAAAATCTTTAAAAAAAATTCTTTCTCTTGAACCGCTTCAGCAATCGACGTGAAACTATAAAATTATGATCTTGTGGTCATGGGGAATATATGTTTTAAATTTCAACCGGATCGGACACATGGTGTGGCAGCCATAATTATTTAATATTTTGAATATGTGTTCAGGGATTTAATTCAAACTTGGTACAAGTGTGTATAATGATGTAATAATGTGGACGGAGGCATATCTGGTGATGTCGTGACGTCTATGAGTGCCCTTTTAGTTTGTCTTGCCATGTGATATTTTGTATTAAAATGTCGTTTTGCTTGGGTGATCCTTGCATTGAAAGAGTGCAAGGTGGATTACCTCCAAAAGCGACTGCTTACATGACTCTTGGGTTCTTACTGTATGTTCATGTTAGGGGTGGTCTAAGCTGTGCTGTTTTGAATTTGTAATGAACTACAACAAATTATCTTCTTGGTTCTGGCAGTATGTAGCTTCTCATGTTCGGATTTTCCAGGTTGACAAATGACTCTTGCTTTGTTTGTGAAGTGTATCGTATTTAAACTGGTTTTAATGTCATTGTGGTCACGCATCGTTATTAAAGTTTATCATTTCCTTTTCCTTTTCTCTGATCAAGGCGTCTCTGTACCAGAATTTTCGAAATATGATTTCCCGGACGCACCAGAAATGGAACATTATAGACAAGAAGTTAAGGCATTTGAGATGGACTGGGAAATATTTTATGTTCCCATCAAGGACATGTCTACCATTTGTCCAGACGTGTTGGACATTGCATGGAAAACTTCAATGGAACTTGCAGATGAAGCCTTACAATCCATGAAAAGTATGTGGGATGCAACTGTGATCAATAGGGACCTGTTTATTTTTTTATGGACCAAGTAATTCAGTTTTAACAATGCTCACCAGCAGCACAGTGTAGGGAAAAGTGTGTGTGTGTGTGTGTGTGTGTGTGTGTGTGTGTGTGTGTGTGTGTGTGTGTGTGTGTGGTGTGTGGTGTGTGAGATATGAGATAAGTAAACTTGAATATGTTTGCATTTGTTGAGAAATGGACGAAATCAATAGGACGTTGATCAATAGGAGATGGAAGCAAGGAGAAGTTGACGTTTTGGCCGTTAATCCTTCGTTGCAGGCGACTGCCTTTTGAGGCCAACTTTGAAATGTGGTTACCCAAGAAAGATCATGGCTGATAGTGAGACCCAGGAGTTTGAGTGACTGAACTTCCTCAAGAGGATTGTTAAGAAAGTAGATGGGGGTGGGGAGGTGGGGTGAACTTGACGGTCCTTTTGGAGAGAGATAGTGAGAGTGTGAGATTTGTCAGGATTGAAAGACATATTCCAAGTGTTTTACCAGCTTGTGATTCTATCGAGGTGTAAAGGTAGGGAAGAAGCTGTTGCCTTCCTATTGAAGGATGAGGGATGTCACGGCAGAGGGTGGAGCAAATGGATAAGAAGGATTTTCCAGAGGGAGTCAGAGAGATCGTTGATGAAGATTATTTCATTCTCTAATGATAGTTTTGTTTTACTTGTGTTTTCTCCAGAAATGTTTGACTTTAAGGTGACAATTGTATCCACAATGGAACTTGAGCTTGAGAAAGATGAGGAGGAGGAAGATGAGGACTATGACGATGAATCAAATGATTATGAGTTCGAACATGAAAGTGATGAAAAATTGGAAAATGAAGAGCAAAAGGTTTGGTTGTTGCCGTTTCATGATGTTGTTTTTTTAATGGATTTGTAAGAGGTTTAAATTTGCACAATTTGGATTCACATCACGTTTGATTAACCTCCACAGAGTAAATGGCTTGCCAAAGTATTCAGGAGGCAGTACGGAGACACGAAGCACTATTGTCCGGTTGCTTTGAAAAACAACTTTGTTCTGATCCCAGGAAGCACAGAAGCTGCAGCCACTTACCGCGGAAACCTCTACCTTTGCTCAGATTCAAAGGCCCAAGACATGTTCCTGAGCAATCCACAGTTTTATGTGGGGGGTGACAAACCATTGCAGGTATAGTCTTTGGTTACAGGATTTCAGGAGTGGTGTTAACTTCATTATCCATTGGATTAAACAACTCTATTTGGAATAGTTTTCTATATATAACCTAAATATCTCAGGCTATACCATTGAGGCTTCTTTTATAAGAGTGTGGACATCAAAAGAGAAAAATTGTGTTCATGAAAAACGCATCTTGGTTGTGGGTTTACCAGTGAAAGGTTTCGTTGACTTTTGGATGTTTTAAAACGCCTGTTGTTTACCAACACACATGGACAAACAGATGCTTGGTGGACAGCCGGCTTAATATCCTGCCTCAGAGAGATTACTTTGTTTTGAGTCACTTAATGGTGGTGGGTTTGTGCCTTTTCAAAAAGGATGTGGTGAGTCTGCTCACCAATTAGGATTTCTTATCCCTGTTTAAGAGAAGGTAGTTGATGTTCAGATTTAAAATTTTTATTATTAATGAAAATACTTTTCGTTTAAATTTTATTTGAATACATATTCTATGCTCATGTTATTTCTCAGGCTCCCCCAATCCGTGTGTTCCTACTGAATGCTCTTGGTGCCGGTAAAGGTCTGCACGGACGGTGGCTCGCCACCAAATTGGGATGCTTCCACTTGCAGTTCCGAGCTCGGTTGCAGGAGCTGCTTTTACCCAAGCTTGGCTACAGAGCGGGTGATGATCAAGTTGAGCAGGATGATCATGGTGTACCAAGCAAACTTGGGCCTGGAGAAACCATAGGAGGAGGAGTAGGACTCAGCGGAGGAGAGAGAGGAGAAGAAGAAGTAGAACCCCCTCAGAACGTGATTGTCACATGGGATTGTTTACTCATTGAAATGTAGCAGTTTTGCCACACTCTACCTCGTTAATTAATTGCTATTCGATACATGTACACCCTTTTGCAAGTCCTACAATGTCTTCCTTACGTGATCTACCTTTACCTTTACATAGGTCTTTGCTTTGCCTTTCCAGGTCAAGCTTTTACAATGTAAAGCAGGACATCGCTGCATGTTCAAAACCGATGGAGTTTTGTAAAATTTTCTGGGACAAATATGCAGACACGTTTTTTGATTATTGTGTTCTTTCAAAACTAGGCTGAAACTGCTCTTAGTGAAGAAGAACAGTCCATTTTACGTTTCCTTGAGAAAGGAAAACCCTTAACAGTATGCGACCTTGATAATATTATCCTTGCA
Source organism: Eptatretus atami (assembly GCA_035128595.1). Lineage (NCBI taxonomy): Eukaryota > Metazoa > Chordata > Myxini > Myxiniformes > Myxinidae > Eptatretus > Eptatretus atami. Next base: position 14,539,701 of record CM068967.1, on the reverse strand, counting down.
TGGTGGAACGAGGAACCATTCAGGTAAGAGATTAATGAGTGTGGATGATCATAGTGTTACGGATCTGGAAACCATATGCATTCAACATACAGATGTCTCAAAATCAGTATGTGTTAAGTATGTGTGTCGTCAGATCCCCTTCCTTTTGTCTAGTGGGAGAATCAAAGGCGTGCGTTGCAATTTCTTTTAGTTAGGTTATTACATCTAACAAGCCATCTCACACCATCCCATCTGCATGACCCTCGGCCATCACGATCCCCACCAACCAGCTGCCTTCTCGCACCCTGACGTGCCAAGGCAAGATCTCGCGGTTCCGGTTTCTCGGCTCCCAAAATGTTGTAACTCTTTCACGACGACCTTTGCAACATTGATACTGTTGCTCATCAAGTATGAACACGCGTGGAAGAGTGGCTGGGGTTTCCCAGCAGGGGCCGTTGCAGCGTTGATATTGTTACTCGTCAAGTATGAACCTGCGTGGAAGAGTGACTGGGGTTTCCCGGCAGGGGCTAAGGCCCGCCCCGGAAGGGTGGTCCGTAGGACCTGTCCAATCAAAGGCGGACAGTGAGGTGTTTCACCAAGGACTCCCCGTTGAGGGAGGTTAAAAAAAAAACCCCGAGCACTCTCTGAGAGCAGAGTTTTGGTGGGTTTTTGCTGTCACGAAAGGGGTTTTTGCTGTTACGAAGGGGTGGTAACAGTGGTTACGAGGGCTGTCACGAGGGTTGAGCAGAAGGTCTTCGAGGCGGCGAACGTGTCTCTGCTGGCCCTCTTCAAGGAAGGAAAGAGTGACCCAGACTCCCCTCCGTGACCCCGGCCATTCACCACCCGAGCTCCGCCACGAACCTCGAGTCCCACAGGTGCGACTGGGGACCAAACCAGCAACCATTGTCAGGTGCCGCAGCACGGAGTACCCCCTTTCTCCGACGGCCAGGTACCCATCCGAACTCTGACTCCCAGCTTGTCTCTCTCCTCGGCTGCGAGGGTCCAATAAAGATCTCTGGGTTTCTTTTCATTTGTTGTGTTGTCTGTGTGTGGGCCCATCTTTTAGTAGAACTGAATAAGTGTTTTTAGATCATTGTAAATATTCCTTGCTTGCATATTCGCGTTAAGTCTTGCTTTGTGTCTTCATTTACTGGAAATAAATCATCACAGAAATGTTCCCAGTTCGTTTCCGTCCTTTTTTGAATTGGTCCAGCATGGTTCGGAATCTGAAGTTTAGGCGGGGTTTTATCCCCGGTAATCGAACAATTGTAGCCGGGACGTCCTGGGCAGGCCCACTCGACTGCATCTGACCGGAAAGGTGGGTGGCAGAGTGGAAGTCGGTAGGTGTAATTTTACCGCTGCTGGTAGAGTGAATCCGGTTCAGCCAAGTGTTCCGAGGGCGTGGATCCCCGGTAGCCGAGACCGCGTG
>CM068967.1:14498079-14514676 GCA_035128595.1 Eptatretus atami | reverse complement strand
GTGAACATAGACTATCATATGTAACATACATGCAAAAAATTAGCCAAATCTGAGGGGGGTCGGGTTACAAATTATTTTTTTATGGGTGATTTGAGGTGGAATGACCCATTTGTGCGCGTCGCATGCCGCTTCTGAGCTACCAAAGTCGGTTGAAGACCTATGCAGAAATGTTTTCGAGAGAGAGATTATTATATAACACACTTCACACAACATTAAAAACCAACAGGCCTCCAACACCACATTACAAAGTCATTGTCAGCAATGACAAAAATTTAAAAGTGAATTTCCCAAGAATGTGCAACGAGGCACATTCCCCAACGACGGTGGCCAGGAGGTACTCCCACTTGGAGGCGGTGGACACACCTTTGTCAATCCTCAGCTTGATAACTATCATTGAAACGATCTTTAGACGACATTACGTCGAGAATTCCTTTGTCTCGAGTGATTAAAGATGATCTGATTCAAAAGCTTGAAGCAACTTGAATGTCTCCACTCGTGACATCAAGACTGTCATCTCATTTCAACTGAGCAGCAGCGTGATTCAAAATCATTCATAAAAATGGATACAACCTGATAACGTTTGGCATGCATCGTGATTCAGCCTTTTATTACGAACATTTGATCTCTTATGATGAATGATGGTACAAAACTTACCTGCAATGCCTTCCTGAGGATGCCATTTTTGTAGAAATGACCCTTTAAACTCGGCTACAAAGCGCATTGAAGGGACCGGCGTATGCAGACGAGTTTCTCTCCGTCAGGGCCAGAGAGACAGGGCAATACGAGCCAATTGTCCGAGCCTCGGCTTCGCACTCCTCAGCGGTCAAACACAGTCCCGAAAACACAAGCTGCCACCCTGGTCACAAAAAATCACCATGTTCGAGTCACAATCAAGATACTGTATAACTGATGTCGACAAACAACAATAAACCAGCAGAATGCAATCAATTCAAATAGTATTTTTGTTGGTGTAAGTTCAAAAGTGGTCCAAGGTTAAACAGAATAAGGATTCATTAATGACTTGAAGTATCTTAACCGTGGTTCAAGTTTTCCACGTAAACAATGTAACTGACTCGCAGCATTCATGAGAACATCCAGGACGTGTTCCATAGCCCACCATCGTTGCTTCCGTCCTGCATCGATCTCTTGCCCAATTCTGGAAAAGCGATGTTCACACTTACGAGTCTCGGATTGACGCATGTTTGTTCGCTGTACCACATGCTCTTCAACGCAAGATCCCGGACCTTCAATTGTCAGGATGGAGCCTGTTTGTTTAAACAAAAGGAGTGTGCAGCTCATTCAACATTGTAAATATTCTCACTAGGACACTCGGGTAGAGCGCATACCTCCACCAGTGTAATGCCTGATCCATGAGAACATATCGCACGCCCAATACATGTTTGAAAATATCCAATGCTATATATCGTTTATGGCCCAATCTCTGCAATGGTGAAGAATCACTTAATAAAATTAAAATAATTATCCATATCCAGATTTGGATGACTTCAAAAAATCGAAAGAATTCGTCTTCGCCACAAACACCAAGTCACCAGTGTTATTCCGAATCCGTCCACGATATTTGAGATATCGGTGCTATATATAGTTTTGTGGCTTGTCTCTCAATGGTGAAGAATCAGCTTAACAATTTCTAAGTAGTCGGATCCGGATCTTCACCAAAATGCGAAGCAGTTCTTCTTGTGACACAACCCAATGTATCCAGCAAGTTTTCATCCAAAATCCGTCACAAGTTTTTTGAGATATATTGCACACAAAACAGAAACAGGTGAAAAACATAACCACCTTCCACCTTCGGATGGCAGAGGTTAACCAGCAAATACACACGTCGCTTCGCTGAAGAGGAATATTAAGAGAGGGAGGGAGAGAGAAGAGAGAGGGAGGAGGGGAAGAGGGAGAGAGAGGAGGGTGAAAGCAAAGGTACCACAGAGTTTCCAGGCAACACAAGGTTCGCTCCCATTCTCCACCCTTACCCTCCTCCTCACCATTTCCCCTCCCTCATACCCCACCTCGACCGTTTCCCTCACTTTTTCCCACCTCACCCCCCCCCTTCTTCCTAACACCCTATCCGCCTCCCTCATCACTCTACTATTTCCGCTCCCTCCTTCCACCTCAATCCCCCTCCTTGCAGATTCCCACTCCAACATCATTCCCCCTCCCTTCGGACTCCCACCCACCCCTTCCCTCCTCCTGCCACTCCCCTTCCCTCCTCCTCCACCTCCCATGAAGAATACACGGAGTTGCCGGGCAAAATCCGGATCCCGTCCTCCCACCCCTTCCTGCCTCCTTCCACCCCACCCTCCACTGCCAGACTCCCACCTCCACCCATTCCCTCCCTGCTCCGCACAAGGGCACCCGACGTTGCAGGATCTAACATACAGACTATTTTGACTACTATACAATTAAGCATGTAATTTTGAGAAAAAATAAACTTAATTATGCTAAACTCCAATATTGAACAGAAATAACAACCAAATTTAACATATTATTGTAATGCTTTGGGGAGATTATATTGAATGTTTTTCCATCAAGGGCCAGAACAATGTAATTGTTTGGTGTTCCAACTATCGAGCCCCTACATACACGAGTGGACAAAAAAGTTGGAAACACAATTGTAAGTCATTTAAATAGGACATTTGGGCACCAATGTGTGGCCATACGGCCTGTATGCTCCGTACAATAGAGTCCACCAAGCATCCTGGAATTCTGCAAGAGGAATGCGGCACCATTCTTCCACAGAAAGTCAATCAACTCACACCTGTTTGACGGAGGTGGAAAAACGCTGTCTCAAGGGCATCGTTCCACAATATCCCAAAAATGCTTGATTGCGATTGAGATCTGGTGAGGTGAAGGCCATCGGACGTTTGATAACATCAGTGTCATTTGCTCATCAAACCATTGCGCGACCCAACCAGTTGCTCTGTGGAATGGGGACGTTATCATCCTGGAAGACACCACCTCCAAGCAGGAAAGAAAATGCTGCAACATGGGGTGAAGATGATCACTCAGTACCATTAAGTCATGATTGGCATTGACTGTCTTCCAAGGGAATGGACAACACACAAACAATGCCAGGAAAATGCACTCACACAACATTACAAACCACTAGAACCTTCAGCTGTTTGAACCAATCACTCAAGGTTGTAGAGTTCTCCAGGTTGGCACCACACTTGCCACTCATCCGTTTATCAAGAACATGGTGAAGGAAGATTCATCTGACCGTATCACATTCCTCCACTGCTTGATTGTCCATTGCCTGTGCTCTTTGCACTCACTGGACTCGCAAACGTGCATTGCCAGGTGTGACGAGCGGTTTGTGCCACTGCGAACCCGACCGTGGTGTCCCCGCTCTGTGGAGTTCCGTTGGCAGTCGTTTTTTTAATGAAACTGCTGTTTCGTGGCCCAGGTTGAAATTTACAGTCGCAATTTGGATCTGCAGTTGTCACCTGCTTTTTCCGTGGCATTTCAAATTAATGCACGGAATCATAATCCTGGAGTACGCGCTTGTGCTGCCCAATGTTACACTCTTTGCTGATGTCTTTCGCCTCGAAAGTTCCATGCCGACATCACCATAGACAACGTTGCTCGTGAAATCATCAGCAAGTTGGAGCTGTCCTTTGTACACTGGAAGCTCTGCCAAACGTGCCCAACAATCCAACCCTCTTAAAAAGTCACTGAGGAATACGCTTGCGCCATAGCTAACCATAATTATACACAACCAGGCCATGCAGATTTTAATTACATTACCTAAGCATGTTTTGGGGATGTGAATTTGCTTTAATTATAACGCATGGGCAACACCTGTGTGGAAGCCGTTTCTTACCAATATACTTGGTGTCCTCATTTACCCAGTTTTCCATTTTTTTTTTTTTTTTGTCCACGTACCTGTATAGTTGACCATGGTAAGTAAGATATTTGATCTGTTTTGGTTGGCGGACAATCGAAATGCACTCTTTTAAATAACGAAATAGCTATATGGATAAAAATTGCTTGTTTTAAAATTTTCGCAGAGTGGATATTTGAGATGTCAGCGAAGGTTGTAACCCCACCCTTTTTTTTTTCTACATCTCTTCTTTCACCCTTGAAAGTTATATTGTAAGATGAGCAAGTACAAATTACCTTTAAAAGTGATGGATAGTTTTTGTGTTTGTACTATTTTTGATGGGGGGGGGAGAGTGGCATTTAAGGGTCACATGACCCTTCTTCACCTGTCTAACCGATCATTGGAAGTTATTTTTCACATTTGATACCATATTTGACGATTATAGAGCTCACCATCCCACCAATTATTCAGTATCTGGGGTAATCCGAAAAATTGGGGCTTTTTAAAACCTGAATATGGAGGAGGTGGGAAACATAGCCTTCTTAAATAAATATGCCTTATTTGCTTAGTTATGAAGATCGTGTAATTCCTTAAAATTTTCAGATTTCACTCCATATTTGGACAGTTATTTAAACGCACCACTCCGACTTCGAATGAGACGACAGATTTTGTTATATACTGTCGGACCATGCTATTCGCAGACCCACGGTTAATGAAATGCGACCTGCTTCGGACAATTTGCGGCCCTGGTGCTTCATATTTTTCAGTGTTATCAATTCATCCAACTTTATATTACTGACAAATCAATGCTGTGGCTGGGAAACCGCCATCCTTCTCTAATGCTCGGCATCCACTGGCAGCTGCGATCACTTTGAGAGGGGATTATACCGTGAGAACCATCAGGTGAACTGCTTGAGGGTCATCGGGTTAAACCATCGACAATATACCTGAAAATACAGTTCATATGGCAATTGTTAAACACTTCTCTTGTCAATGTAAAGCCATTTCTGGATTGATTGTAAATCTTTCATTTTGTTTCATTAAAGATTTATCACTCACCCCCGAGTTTGGCAAAATCACATCCAACAGAGCCGACCTTTTTTTGATAGATTGGATCACGAGAGCATCTGCAACGTTTGGCCCCGATGGAGGTGCCATTTTAATTTCACTTCTAGGGTCGAATTTCTCGCATTGTCCACCACGGCACAACCGAGTCTTTGGCGGAAATTTCCCGCAGCCCATAATTCGCGCTAGCCGAGTGCCGACTGACAAGGCAGATAGTAAAACATGTTCCACAAAATCATCATCAAAATGAAGTGTGGTGATTAGATGATGACTCAGAACAATACAGAGCATCCCTGCCTATTTGGGCATCCGCCGATCTGAGTCACTATGCTGGATTTCTTTCCTTATGTACTTCCACAGAAAGCGAGGGTCATGGACAAGGAAGGTGAACGGGATATAACACAAGCAACTCTTGGACATTAAGCGAGGGAATGAAGTGAAGAAGTGAGGGGGGGTGGAATGGAAGGGGGAGCGCGGGTTGTGGAGAGAGAGGAGGGGTGGTGGGAATGGAGAGAGTTGGGAATTGCGAAACAATGAAAGTAAGAGGGTAGGGTTAGGAAGGGTTCATAAGAATAATTGGTCGGATGGAGGGATGATAGAAGGTGGTGGTACACTGCCTACTCGATTAAATCCCTGAAGAGAAGAGTAGGAACGAACAGCCACTGGATGGCAGTTCCACGGCGGGAGAAGCGAGGGAACAAACATTTTACTTTGGCAAATACACACCCTGTGTTTTTTCCCTGAACTTGGTGGACGCGCAGGATCACCACGGTAAACTGGGCCCAACAAACGAGGTTTGGCTGGTTCACATAACGAATGGTATTGGGCCAAAATTGTTTCACAGGTTTCTTTTGTCGAAGGAAGTAAATGAATGACGATGAAGGACAGGAAAAAACGGGGCCCAGACTTGACTTGCAAGCGTGGGACAATCTCTCCTTGAAAACCCTGTTTGTGGCAGAAAAACGACATCAAGAAATACATTTCTCTGAGTGATGGTCCATTGAATTTCCTTGCGAAGAGGTCAGTCGTAATGTCTTTACCTCACAGGATTCTCATCCCGTAATAGAGCTGAGGAATCTTAGAGTTTGGAGTCATTTTGAAAGCAAGTGTTTCGTGTACAATACAACACGACTCAAAAGGTTTCCCGGTCTTCTTCAGTGCTTGAAATTTTTAATAAAAGCTCATGTTGACAGACCTTTGTTTTCTGGCTTCCGTCAACACTTATCATCTGGTATTCTCATCTCTTCCAGTTGAAGTTCTGAACAACAACAACAAAAAACAACAACAAAAAAGATCAACATCAAAACATGAGCTGCAATGAGGATGAGGTCTCTGTGCTTTCATTGGTGAAAAGCAACCAAATGGCTTCACACGTTCAAGTGAATAATTTTTTTCCGGATTTTTTTGGTATTTCTTGATCGAGGCTCATGAACGCGCGAGATCAGAATGGAAGGGGAAAAAAATGGAGGGGGAAAACACGCGACGGTGAGTAGAAATGAGAGTGAGATCAAGGGGAGGGTGGGAAAGACACATGGGGGTGAACAAGCTGTAGCACACTGAATGAAACAGGAGGAAGAGGAAAGTGGGGATGAACAGAAAAATGGACAAACACACCAACAACTAACAAACAAAAAAGAGGTGAGGGAGGGGGAAAATCAAAATAACCTGGAAGGGAGTGTTGGGATCGGGTCACTTGGGGTAGAAGAGACATGAGTATCGCATGATGACTGAGGGTGTCGTGACAGCTGTCTTGGAGCCCTGGAGGGGGGGGGGGATGGGACGAAAAGAACAGATTGGGGAATTTGGGTTGCAAAAGGTGAGAGAAAACAGGAACAAATGAGTGGAGGCGAAGCAGTGAAGCTGTATGTATTGTTGGGTTTAACGAGAAAAGGGTTTACTGTCAGAAACATGTGTACCCGATAGAACATGGGAGGATAAAGTCGAGAGACGGGCAGGGGGTGCAATACCAAAAAAGAGGAAGATTATAATGCTGTAGCCGTTTTATACAACGCGCATGCTGAAGTTAAAACGCACACACCACGCAGACTCTAGAATGTTATTTCTGCAATAACGTTAAGAATAGCGCTCGCCGAAAGGGGTTATTAGTAATTCAATACGTTAGTTGGGTTCGTTCGCATCCTCCTCAACCTGTTTGGATAATAGATATTCAGCGCGTGATGACGTTGTGCCGTGAACTGCCGTCATCACGTCGGGCGTGCGTGTTTTAACTGCTATGGGCGTTCAGCATGTGCGACTAAAACCGCATTTGTGGAACGACGCCAAATTCTCCATTCCCCTTTAATTTTTTTAAAGCACCACAAAGTCCTTGTTTGTCTGTTGTCTGTATGGACGTCTACCCTGTAATGTAATTTATTGGGCAGTCTACCCCTGTACTGTATCCATGCTTCATGTCCCTAATCCCTGTTCCCTCGTCCCAATTTAGTTTCCTAATCCTGTTCCATGTCGCCTCACCTGAACCACGACCGAAAAACGGAGCAGGACACAATCCGCCTCCGCTGAATAAATTGCCCCATTCCCTGGCTGGTGCCGTGGGACTTTTTTGGATGTGTTGAGGTTGCCGGGTGCATAGGGGTCAAAAGGATTCCGCGCCATGTTAGTGTGGAGTCTCTTGCTTCCGACGACAGCCGAAGACCGAAGTATTTAATTTCCAGCTGGGCGAGCAGAATGGGCGGAGTTGCGCGGGGGGGGGGGACCCTCGATTGGCTGAGGCATGAGGTCGGCTCGAAGATCTGTCGTGGCCCAATAGCTGGCCCCAGGCCACCTCGGAAGATCTGGTGTGATGGCTCATTGGCCCCGTTGCCACAGGGGCTATAAGCTGCACTCGGGCGCCTGGTTATCTCTCTTTTTTGGCCTCAAGCTCTCTCAGTCCTGGTCGTGGCACACACTCTCTCTCTCTATCTCGTATATCTCTCTCTTCTCTCTCTTCTCTCTCTCTCTCTCTCTCATCTCTCTCTCTCTTCTCTCCTCTCCTTCTCCTCCCTCTCTCTCTCTCATTCCCTTCTCTCCCCCTGGCTCTCTCTCTCTCTCTCTCTCTCTCTCGCTCACACCCATCTGTCTCTCTCTCTCTCTCTCTTCTTCTCCCTCTCTTGCCTTGGCTATCTTAGTCCTGGTTGTCACAATGCATCATATCACTCTGGAAAAATCTCTTTTATCTCTTTGCTAATGGACTCCACCCTCTGCTGTGACATCCTCATCCTTCTGACAGGCAGGCTTACAGCGGCTTCCCTTCTTCTTCTTTTCGGCTGTCCCGCTAGGGGTCGCCACAGCGATCATCCGTTATGATCCGATAAGGATTTGCACAGGTTGTACGCCGGATGCCCTTCAGGCTGACGCAAACCTCTGGTCGCCTCTTACGAACACAGGGATATGGTACACATATTCTAACCAGGGCATACACCGGGCCCAGTTACACTAGGTACTCATTTCGCAGACGCTCCGAAAGGATGACAGCTGACTCAACCTCCTGGTGTGTATTAAATTCAGCGGTCCAACGGGGCTTGAACTAGGACCTTTTGGATCCCAAGCCGCGACCAACACTACCCAACACCAGCCTATAGTCCTTCCCTTTCAGGCTTGACAGTCTTCCTCTCTTCACACCTTGACAAATCAAACTGGTCAAACACTTGTAGACTGTGGAGGTACTTGCTATTACCTTCAGAAAATGGATTTTTCGTTGTGCAGATCACCAATCTGGATCGAAATTTGGATACTTAAAGAATTTTAGACTGCATGGGGGGGGGGGGGGGGGAGGGGGGGGGGGGGAGTCAAATCCCACTTGTTTCACGTCGAGGATTGACACAATTGTCCTTTTTGCAATTAAAGATACACCGAACATTAAAGCACGATTTTTGACACGAAATGAAGATCAAGGATAGACCTGATATGTACGTCAAGGAAACTCTTAGTGAGGTCTTAAAATATACAATATGTTTTGCAGAGCCCTATTCACTGTTTATTAAAAGATGTTTATAATTAAAAGTCGTAAACCGAAGCAGTTACATATTTTTACCGGCCGAAACGTCTGGACCGACCAGACAAGGCCTTCGAGTTGGACCAAGGCAACTTTTTGCTTAAAAGGCAGCTACAAACTGGCTATTAAAGGTAGTTACTTGACTATTAAAGCAGTTAATTGGCTATTACGGCATTAATCAAGCAAGAGACTGCGCGACTCAGCCTAAATGAAAAGTAGCAAACACGCCACAAGAGGATTAACTGTCTTAGAACGTCCAGTATTTTTGCTCTGAGCAGTTGCGACTAGCTCTTGACTGCTGCTATTACAAAACTCAAGTCACTATTTCATGCCTAACGCAACCTGAATACTACTGTGTAGTAGATCACCACATGCAAAAGCAGTGGTGACAACCTGCATTCCACAGTTCGTCGTCGGAATCATGTCATTCTGCTTTCCATCATCATAAGTTCTATTTTCTGCATGGTCTGGTTCATCGTTGGCACAGTTTTGACACCACAGCAATCTGTGCAGACAGTCCTTTTTTGACCGCAAGAAACACTGGTTGGTCTCGCATTTTGTCGCCTCTACCGTTCTCGGCGCTGGTGGTTTTGTTAAGCCAGTGAACATCAGTGCTCCGTTGCGTTCCACCCATCCGTGAATGTAGGAGAAGGGGCTTCTATAAACCTCTCAGTCCGCGGTTGGTGGATTTCGGCAGACTGATAGGTTCATCTTTTGCAATCCAGCCAGAGAGTCGCTTGTAGGCGGCAACTTCTGTTCTCCGCAGCGACGGCTGCAGAATAGCTTGTAGCGAGCCTCATCCAACTTCTTCATGGTCGGCTGATTGTAACATGGCGCAGACGAATTGTTCAGGCGTGAATGATATTCTGATCTACGCGTGAATTCTCAACCAATGCTCCCGAAAACAGGTGATGAAGATGGGGACCCTTCATCATCGAGTCAAATGGCCTTGTTTTGGCCTTACCGTGGAAAATGCACTGGTGTGTGGTTATCACTTCCCGTGAAATTGTGGCAAACCTATCAACGCATCGCAGACAGAACTTTCCAGGGCAATTAACTCAGCTTCCAATGTCACGACGATAATGTCCTGGGACTTTCCTTGTGACTCAGACGGAAAATTTCGCGCCCGAATCGGACTTTGAGTGGAGCCAACGCCACACAAACACATCGGTGTCGAAACTCGCTAATGCGCACGCTCTTCATTCTGTCCCGCGTGAGCGGCATGTAGCAGGGCTCGTGTCAGCTTCCTCATGGTCACATTCAAGTTCAGGTACTGACGACACAGTTATGACACGCATTCGCGCCTGATTTTTCCACATTTGCCGCATGACTAATGTAGCAACAGCATGTTCACCCAGTTTTTGATGAGAGCATTTTTCTCGTTTCACGATTCGAACGATGAACTCTATCACGCCTCCTTGTTGGCTCCGCTCAGGAGATAATTGGCCACTGTTTTGGAAGGGCTTGATCACGTCCCGTAGATGGTTCGCACCTGAAGATCGCCCACACCTGCCACGCTCGTCTGGCATGCTCTCAGGCACTTGATGCTGATACTGGGTAAGTTATCAAACACCACGTCCAGTCTCAACGATTGGTTATTTCGTGCTTTGGCCACTACCATTTCACACCATCCTTCCAGTTTGCCGTAAGTGGTTAGGCAGTGAACCAGCCATTATGGCTTGAAAATAACAGCCATTCCATCCACAATTGTTGCACCTTGGATAGGCCGAGCGTCCACACAGTTCGGCAATCGGGCCACAGTTTTTCAGTATATGGTTGCGGAGTTTGCTTTGTCCGCTCATTTTTTTTTTTTTTAGCAATCGAACCATCACCGGATGCAGCGGGAAGAATGTTCGCCAGTGGGTATGCGAGCAGATCGTGGAGTGTTACATTGCTTTCTCGCCAATCAACAGCAGTCTGTGAAAAGACGACGTTCATTCGCAATTTCAACCTTTGGCGTCTGCTGGTGGGGAGTCGCCGACTTGCCTGCGCCTTCAAGAAAGTTGCCAATTTGGCCTTCGAAATCGGACTGCAAGAATGGGACCTCACCGAGAGAAGCCGATCACGCCTGAATTGCCACGACAGCATTCTCTCCTTGACATACGCGTTCATCAAGTCCGCGGAAGTGGCTGGCGTGCGATGACACCTGAATAATATTGACGAGTTCAAGGTGAAGCGCGGAGAAGGTAAATCATTTGGAAGTACTGTTGTCCATCACTTGTAACCCACCACTGCTTCGTTCTTCTTCGAGCTCGACACATCCAAATCTTTCTGCGTTCGGGGCTACGTCTGGATACCGCGCCATGGAACTCACATTTCTTGCGATTTCCGCACGTGCTGGTTTTTGGGACGGATCCACTTCCTTCAGCAGCTTGTTGCTTTTCTGAGTGTAACCAATGATGCCTCCACTGGTCCTTGGCTGTCCCTATTTAAGTCTGCTCTATGATCTGATCACACGCAACACTACTAAATCCATAACGAGTATGGGCCGTTGGGCAGTCCATTTGCCGTCCATGAACGTCTTGATAGGTGTCTGGGTGGGAGAGCTCTAGCCCGGCCATCTTCCAGCCAGTAAACGGGTAAGTACCTTGCATAGTTTAAGGTGGGATCGTACGCAAAGTACCAGGGAATTACGCTCATGCGTGATCGCAAGGTGTTTCGCCAGTTCGAAGTACGAGTTGCCCGTATAAGCTCTAGTGCAAGCCAACATTTCCAAGTAGGGCCTATTAATGTCCACACTTTGGGTGTTTGTTCAGGTCTCCCTCACCATGAGTGCTCCCGATATAGAAGCAATGTAAATTGAGGTCTGAGTCACCCTGCTGTGGACGCCTGGCTGGTCTTCAACCTCTGGTAGTTTGACTCTGTTTCTGTTGTAGAGCTACTGTCTACACAGCAGCCTGAGCAATGGAATCAATATCAATGTCTTCATTGTACACCCACCTTCGCTCTCAAGACTTTTTGGTGGACGATAGAAAATCATGTCTGGGTTCCGTTTTCATGCAGTCTTTTCTCAGTCTTGTTGTGCCTGTTAGTTGGCTTTATCCCTGACTTCGCATACTCTGAGTAGGTCATTGAACATCTCACACAACTTCTTCACATGTATAGATTGCTTTCATGCATGAGTCTTACATGAATTACTTTATCACAGAAAATGTCAAATGTTGAGTCATAGTTACTTTCTGAGTTTGGAGTTTACTTTCCACTCTGTCTGTGGTATGTGTCATTCACATACTCATAATAACATTTTTATGGTGATAACAAACTGCAGCGTCACACAGTCTTTATCCTTTAATAGTTGTCATTATTCTCACATCACGTTTCATCTCTCCTCTGCTCAGCAGTTTTTTCTCTCAGCTTTCCTCCATCCTGTGGTTTCTGCCAGGGACAACTTGATCACGTTGAGATTTTCCTTTGACACGATTAGAATTTGTTTTTTTACTGGCATATTCACACAAATTCTTGGTCAGTACACCAGTTGATTTACCAGCCACCCCTTTCTACAGAGGCTCTGAGGGATTTGTCTCTAACCGTATTTTGGTGGTATGAAGTGCCCTCTTCTTCTAGTCCGCCCACACCTCACTGGCTCTAAGCAGAAATCTGCAGTAGTGGCTGGCTTTCTGATTTCCTTTTTCTGGCTTCAGGCACGATTTTATATGATCCTTGTTTACAAAACGATGCATAGCAGAACCGGTGACAGCCGGCATCCGCAGGAGATCAGTCATTGGCAGCAGTTTCAATAATTTGATCAGCCAGCAAACGGCATTTGTTGATAGTTAACTATCTGTGGCGTCGCAACCAAGCCTTCGCACACTCGCATACCTTACGCAGCTCTTATCCGTGAATTGCCGTCACTTTCTCATATCCTCCCCGCCCCAAGTGCATGAAAACAACGCATATTTTTGGTGTTGAAAGACCAAAAATCACTCAAAATCACACGACAACCATGGGCGCCGCTGATCTTGATTTGTTGTTTCCTTGGTCGTTCCTCCGCGATTAGAGCACGCCACGCCCAATTCACGGCGGTAATTTTCAAATGGTAATAACTGTCGGTGTGTCAACTTGTGGCATATGGAAACAAAGTAGGAATTTCAATTGGGTGTTTCTCATGAATGTACAGGGTGAATTTCGTTTGATTGGTGATCTGCAACAACGAAACTGAACAACCGACCCCACCACATGACCCTATTGGATATGTCCCTCCAATCATGGAGAAATCCACACTTCTCTCTCTGAAAAGGACCATACTGGGCAAACCCTCCATCTACTTTCTTCAACAAACCTCTCGAAGAAGTTGAGGTCAACTCAAACTCTAAGGTCTCACTCTCAGGCCATGACCTCTCTTGGAAACAAACATTTCACGTTGGCCTCCAAGGCAGGCCACTGATTGGGCACTGGGCATCCCTTCGTCATGCAAAAGTCGTTCTTGGCACACGCTGAGCTCCTTTCAACCTAAACAAATTCATACCACAGCTTATGGAATACTGTGTTCCCTCGGGGCTAGTTCCCCGTCTGCTGAGCTTGACGCCATGGAAACCCAATGCCTTCAAGATAATTGGATCTCCTGCGCTGAAACTGAGTCGAAAGCTCTATCACTTCGCCATCACGGACAGGTCGATAATCTTTCTGCTTCTGCCTCCTTTCTGGTGTTGCACCGTCTGCCTTCTCTCTATCTGCGCTTTTGTCGCTCCACCGCCCAACCTCCAGTTATCTTGCATGTCGCACAAGGTCCTGCCAGCAAACTCCCTTTTAGTGAAACTAACAAAATCCAGAACTACTGCTCACCTCCCTCATTTGGTTGTTTTTTTTGTTTTTTTTTTGTGTTTTTATTCTTTGTATATTGTTGTTTGTGTGTTCATTTTTTTTTGTGGTGGGATTTTTTTTTTTTTCTTTTTTATTTTTTTTGTTTTGTTTTTTTTGTTTTTTTTTGTTTTATTGTTGTATATTTGTGTTTGTTTGTTTTTCTTCTGTTTTGTTTGTGTTTTCCTATACTGTGCCTTCACATCCTACAGTAAAGAACGTGTTTGTCCTCCCGCCCCGGCCCCCCCCCCCCCGCCCCCCCCCCAAAACGCCCCGCCCCGGCCTGGGGCCCCCCCCCCCGCCGCACCCCCGTCCCCCCTGTGGAACCACTTCACATTCTCTCAATCTCATTCTTCCCTCCAGTCTTCAAGACAGCTGTTCATCACCATCTAGAATCATTCCCATCCAAAACCATGATCTTTTCTACCACCTAATAAACCATCCACCACCTCTCCAAAATTGTGCTTCTGTATCCATCTTGTCATCCCTTTTGCTATTCTGCCCTGCCTCTCCCCCCTCATGTTACCTGCATCGATTCCTTGTCTTGTCAGCGTCTCCATCTATTTCCCCCTTCTGCTGTTGCCTTTTGTTTTTGTGGCGTCTGATCCGTTCTGTGTTCTCAACTCTTCCATGAGCTTTGACGACAGTAACGTATCCAAAAAAGAAAATTCGTCCATGGCACACCTGTCTACCAACTTCGTCTCAATCCATCCATAAGCTTTTTTGAGATATCCTGCTCCCAGACAGACAACAGGAGAAACATAACCACTGTCGCACCTTCGGTGGTGGAGGTAGTAATCTCTAACTGCAATAATAAAGTGATTGAACTTGATCATCGTTAACCAACGACTGAAGCGATCTCAAAGTCTCAAGAAGATGATCCACCTTTGCCTACATTCAGAACTTGGGTTAAATGGTAGATTCAACAGCAATTGTTCTCTTACATTTCTCGAGTTAACTCTTCCACAAATTTATTATTCGAGCAGAGTTACCCGCCCCAGTGCTTCCACTCAAGGTGAAGTGAATTTCCCTAGAACTTGAACAAAAATTCCCCTAAATGTTCAATATTTTTAAATCATTCTTTATTTCCCTTAATAGACATGGAAATGGTTATACATGAAACAAGTTTAATTTAAATCGCGTGATTACTCGATAATACTTCCGCCTCGGTATGGTTTGCCTCTACTCGCTCACAAAAAAGGCGGAATACAATGTCCGCTTCTGCGCACACTGAAAGGGGAACGGTCTCGCTATTGAGCTGATCCTAAATTAAGATCATTGACAGTGGCTTATTTTCCAATTACTAAATTAGTAAAATATTCCATTTGGTACAAAACTGAGTAGAAGGTAAACGAAGAGCCGTATGGCCCATGCATAAAATTTGGAAGTATGGTTCTATGTCCGCGTAGCCGAGATCGTTCCCATTTAACAATTTCGTCAAAAAGTGGATTAATTGGGCGAAAAATTAAAATTAGCAAATATCAAAACAGGTTATATGGCCTCTTTGGCATAACTTGTGAATTTTAAAACCGCAGGTTTGGGCGTTCGCGACAGTTTGAACAGAAGAAATAAAAAACTGAGTATGGTACATTAGTTATGCTTTGAACAGCAAATATCATATGTTAGATAACATATCCAAGTGAATAATTACTCAGGGCTCACGCTGTCAATGTCGGAACCTTGGATCTTCAGAGATCTTTCTCTGAAGAGGAACTCTTCTCGAAAGCGCTCGTGCCTCATATTATTTTGCATTGGCCTTCCTTTTTTTTGTGCAGACGAAGCAATAAGCATTGTGGGCTTGCAGAGCGCGCGTATGTAGCGGTTTGGGTGGGCAAATTCTGCTTTTTCAGGTTTCAGTCCTGGTAGTCATTCAGGCAAAGCAGGCTTTCTTCTTCAGAGCGGTACGGAGATCAGTCTTATCGGCTCAGCACTAAAAACTCTTTCCAACGCTTGCGTTAGAGTGAGGCAGAGACAGCAAGCACTCCGGACGCACGATCGACAACTTCGGGAAGTATCTTTTGCGTTTACTCGGTGAACGGTTTTTGTACTTTTTAACTTTGTTGCCATGTAATTCATCTATTCCACCGCATAACGTTCGGAGTACGCGCGTTTTCGTCGTGCTTGCGGTCGCGCATCGAGGCTGTCATGCTTTCCTTCCAGTTTATACAATGTTATTCGTGAATCCACGGAGCAGTTCTGATTAGCAAAACCGCGAGTGATGGACACTGGACAAGTTGTAAGGCAATGGATGGCGGATATATACGTCCAATAAAACCATCTGACCAACATCAGAAACTCGTTTCTGTCTCTGGGTCGCCAAGTTTATCAAGTAAAGCGAGTTAGAAACATGTTAAGAAAAGATTGCTGCTCGCTATCTGAGGTTATGGAAACGATATGATTGTAGCTCTCACACCCATATACACTCTTGGTTAGTGAACAACGCGAATTTCTCTAGTCATTCAATCCATCATTAAGCGGTTCGTTCCTCATGTCGAATGTAATGATGTTCTGAATTTCGCCCACAACCGTTGTCGGAGAAGACTTTCACTACTTGTGTCAAATTTGTGAGGCAAGGTGTCTTCACTCTGGAACAATAGGTTGAAAAACAGGCGTCCTCTGCAGATGATTGGATGACGCAGGAATTCAAGATATGCTCTTGTGAATTGTTGCGGAAATCTGGTCGTATGGCGTTGTTAGTGCGAGTTGGGTCTTTGAATACCTGCAGCTCAAAAATAGCACGTTAGTGTATCATTATTTGGTTCTTCGAGCCTGTCAAACTAAGCCTGCATGGATAACCATCTTGTCATACCCGGTCCGAATTGATCCTGTGCTTTTTCAGATTCGAAGTACTCCTGGAATTGCGCCAAGTGTCCTTGTCTTTTTTGAACGACATTGGACGAAATGTG
>CM068967.1:14476399-14490131 GCA_035128595.1 Eptatretus atami | reverse complement strand
CTATTAAGGGAAATAAAATATTAAAATATGGAACATTTAGGGGAATTTTGTTCAAGTTCTAGGGAAATTCACTTCCACCTGAGTGGAAGCACTGGGGCGGGTACTCTGCTCGTAATACATAATTTGTGGAAGAGTACTCGAGAAATGTAAGAGAACAATGTGCTGTTTGAATCTACCATTTAACCCAAGTTCTGAATGTAGGCAAAGGTGGATCATCTCTTGGACTTTTGAGATCGCTTCAGTCGTTGGTTAACGATGATCAAGTTCAATCACTTTATTACTTGCAGTTAGAGATTACTACCTCCACCACCGAAGGTGGACAGTGGTTATGTTTTCATCACTGTTGTCTGTCTGTGAGCAGGATATCTCAAAAAGCTATGGATGGATTGAGACGAAGTTTGGTAGACAGGTGTGCCATGGACGAATTTCTTTTTTTGGATACGTACTGTCGTCAAAGCTCATGGAAGAGTGAGAACACAGAACGGATCAGGACGCACAATAACAAAAGGAACAGCAGAAGGGGGGAAATAGATGGAGACGGACAAACAAGGAATCGATGCAGGTAACGATGAGGGGGGAGAGCAGGGGAGAATGCAAGGGATGGACAAGATGGATACAGAAGCACAATTTTGGGAGAGGTGGTGGATGGTTTATTAGGTGTAGAAAAGATCATGGTTTTGGATTGGGGAATGATCTAAGATTGTGATGAACAGCTGTCTGAAGACCTGGAGGGAAGAATGAGATTGAAGAGAATGTGGAATTGGTTCCACAGGTGGGGGGGGGGAGAGGAACAAATGAGAGGAGGTGAGCAGTAGTTCTGGATTTTGTTAGTTTCACTAAAAGGGAGTTGCTGGAGGACCTTGTGCGACATGCAGATAACTGGAGGTTGGGGTGGAGGACAAAGCGCAGATAGAGGAGAAGGCAGACGGTGCAACACCAGAAAGGAGGCAGAAGACAGAAAGATTATCGACCTGTCCGTGATGGCGAAGTGATAGGCCTTTCGACTCAGTTTCAGCGCAGGAGATTCCAATTATCTTGAAGGCATTGGTTTCCATGGCGTCAAGCTCAGCAGACGGGGGAACTAGCCCCGAGGGGAACACAGTATTCCATAAAGCTGTGGATGAATTTGTTGTAGGTGGAAAGGAGCTCAGGTGTGCCAAGGAACGACTTTGCATGACGAAGGATGCCCAGTGCCCAATCAGTGGCTGCCTTTGGAGGCCAACGTTGAAATGTTGTTTGTCCAAGAGAGGTCATGCCTGAGAGTGAGACCTTAGAGTTTGAGTGACTCAACTTCTTCGAGAGGTTTGTTGAGAAAGTAGATGGGAGGGTTTGCAGTATGGTCCTTTCAGAGAGAGAAAGTGTGGGATTTCTCATGATTGAGACATATTCCAATAGGTCATGTGGAGGTGGGTCGGTTCGTTCAGTTTCGTTGTGCAGATCACCAATCTAAACGAAATTCACCCTGTACATTCATGAGAACACACCATTGAAATTCTACTTGTTTCCATATGCACAAGTTGACACACCGACAGTTATTACCATTTGAAATTACCGCCGTGAATTGGGCGTGGCGTGCTTCTAATCGCGGAGGAGACGCAGGAAAAAACAAATCAAGATAGCGGCGCCATGGTTGTCGTGTGATTTTGAGTGATTTTTGGTTCTTTCAACAACCAAATATGCGTTGTTTCATACACTTGGGCGGGGAGGATGATGAGAAAGTGACGCAATTCACGGATAAGAGCTGGCGTAAGGTATGCGAGTGTGCGAAGGCTTGGTGGACGCCACAGATAGTGAAACTATCAACAAATGCCGTTTGCTGGCTGATCAAATTATGAAACTGCTGCCAATGACTGATCCTCCTGCGGATGCGGCTGTCACCGGTTCTGCTATGCATCGTTTTGTAACAAGGATCATATAAAACGTGCTGAAGCCAGGAAAAGGAAATCAGAAGCCAGCACACTGCAGTTTCTGCTAGAGCCAGTGAGGTGGTGGGCGGACTAGAAGAAGAGGGGCACTCATACACAAAATACGTAGAAAATCCCTCAGAGCCTCTGTAGAAAGGGTGGCTGGTAAATCAACTGGTGTACTGCCAAGAATTTGGTGTATATGCCAGAAAAAAGACAAATTCATCCGTGTCAAAGGAAAATCTCAACGTGATCAGTTGTCCCTGGCAGAAACACAGGATGGAGGAAAGCTGAGAGAAACTGCTGAGCAGAGGAGAGATGAACGTGATGTGAGAATAATGACAATCTATAAAGGATAAAGACTGTGTGACGCTGGCAGTTTGTTATCACCATAAATGTTATTATGAGTATGTGAATGACACATACCACAGACAGAGTGAAAGTAAACTCCAAACTCAGAAAGTGAACTATGACTCAACATTTGACATTTTCTGTGATAAAGTAATCCAGGTAAGACTCATTGATGGAAGCAATCTATACATGTGAAGAAGTTGTGTGAGATGTTCAATGACCTACTCAGAGTATGCGAAGGTCAGGATAAAGCCAACTACCAGGCAACAAGACTGAAGAAAAGACTGCAGGAGAACCCAGACGATGATTTTCTATCGTCCACCAAAAATGTCTGAGAGCGAAGTGGTGTACATGAAGGACATTGATATTGATTCCATTGCTCAGGCTGCTGTTGTAGACAGTAGCTCTACAACAGAAACAGAGTCAACTACAGAGGGTGAAGACAGCCAGGGTCCACAGCAGGGTGACTCAGACCTCAATTTACATGTTCTATACTCGGGAGCACTCATGGTGAGGGATGACCTGAACAAACACCAAAGTGTGGACATTACATGGCCCTACTTGGAAATGGTGGAGCTAGCACTAGAGCTTATACGGGCAACTCGTACTTGGAACTGGCCGAAACACCTTGCGATCACGAGAGCGTTAATTCCCTGGTACTTTGCGTACGATCACCTAAACTATGCAAGGTACTTACCCGTTTACTGGCTGGAAATGGCGGGCTAGAGCTCTCCCACCCAGACACCTATAAAGCGTTCATGGACGGCAAATGGACTGCCCAACGGCATACTCGTTATGGATTTAGTAGTGTTGCGTGTGATCAGATCATAGAGCAGACTTTAAATAGGGACAGCAAGACCAGTGGAGGCATCATTGGTTACACTCAGAAAAGCACAGCTGTGAAGAAGTGGATCCTGTCCCAACCAGCACGTGCGGAAATCCAAGGAAATGTGAGTCCATGGCGGGTATCCACGACGAGCCCGAACGAGAAAGGATTTGGATGTGTCGAGCTCGAAGAAGAACGAAGCAGTGGTGGTACAAGTGATGGACACAGTACTTCAAATGATTTACCCTTTCTCCGGCGCTCACCTTGAACTCGTCAATATTAGTTCAGGTGTCATGCACCGCCAGCCACTTCCGCGGACTTGATGAACGCGTATGTCAAGGGAGAGAATGCTGTCGTGCAATTCATGCGTGATCGGCTTCTCTCGGGTGAGTTCCCATTCTTCAGTCCGATTTCGAAGGCCAAATTGGCAACTTTCTTGAAGGCGCGAGGCAAGTCGGCGACTCCCCACCAGCAGACGCCAAAGGTTGAAATTGCGAATGAACGTCGTCTTTTCACACGACTGCTGTTGATTGGCGAGAAAAGCAATGTAACACTCCACGATCTGCTCGCATACCCACTGGCGAACATATCTTTCCCGCTGGCATCCGGTGATGGTTCGATTGCTAAGACGGACAAAGCCAAACTCCGCAACCATATACTGAAACTGTGGCCCGATTGCCGTGTGGACGCTCGGCCTATCCAAGGTGCAACAATTGTGGATGGAATGGCTGTTATTCAAGCATAAGGCTGGTTCACTGCCTAACACTTTCGGCAAACTGGAAGAGATGGTGCTGAACATGGTAGTGGCCAAAGCACGACATAACCAATCTTGAGACTGGACGTGGTGTTTGATACTTACCCAAGTATCAGCATCAAGTGCCTGGAGCATGCCAGACGAGCGGGCAGGGTGGGCGATCTTCAGGTGCGAACCATCTACGGACGTGATCAAGCCCTTCCAAAACAGTGGGCCAATTATCTCTGAGCGGAGCCAACAAGGAGGCGTTGATAGAGTTCATCGTCGAATCGTGGACGAGAAACATCTCTCCATCAAAACTGGGTGACATGCTGTTGTACATTAGTCATGCGGGCAAATGTGAGAAAATCAAGGCGTCGAATGGTGTCATACTGTGTCGTCAGTACCTGAACTTGAATGTGACCATGAGGAAGCTGACACGAAGCTCCTGCTACATGCCGCTCACGCGGGACAGAATGAAGAGTCGGTGCGCATAGAGAGTTTCGACACCGAGTGTTGTGTTGGCGTTGGCTCACTCAAAGTCGATTCGGCCGAAATTTCCTCTGGTCACAGGAAGTCCCAAGGACATTATCGTCGTTGACATTAGGAAGCTGAGTAATGCCCTGGAAAGTTTCGTCTGCGATGCGTTGATAGGTTTGCACAATTTCACGGGAAGTGATACCACCAGTGCATTCCACGGTAAGGGCAAAACAAGGCCATTTGACTGATGATGAAGGGTCCCCATCTCATACCCTGTTTCGGGAGCATTGGTGAGAATTCACGCTAGATCAGAATATCATTCACGACCTGAACAATTCGTCTGCGCCATGTACAATCAGCCGACCATGAAGAGTGTGGATGAGGCTCGCTACAAGCTATTCTGCAGCCAGTCGCTGGAGAACAGAAGTTGCCGCCTACAAGCGACTCTCTGATGCTGCATTGCAAAAGAGTGAACTATCAGTCTGCCGATCCACCACCGCGGACTGAGAGGTTTATAGAAGCCCCTTTTCCTACATTTCACGGATGGGTGGAACGCAACGGAGCACTGACTGTTCACTGGCTTAACAAACCACCAGCGCGAAGGAACTGTTAGAGGCGACAAAATGCAGAAGACAATGCGAGACCAACCAGTGTTCTTGCCGGTCAAAAAGGACTGTCCTGCACAGAGTGCTGTGGGTGTCAAAACTGGCCAACGATGAACAGACCCATGCAGAAATAGAATTATGGATGATGAAAGCAGAACTGACGATATTCCGACGACGAACTGTGAATGCAGGTGTCACCTCGCTTTTGCTGTGGTGATCTACTACACAGTAGTATTCAGGTTGGTTAGCATGAAATAGTGGACTTGAGTTTTGTAATAGCAGCAGTCAAGAGCCTAGTTCAGCAACTGCTTCAGAGCAAAGAAATACTGGAGTTCTAAGACAGTAATCCTCTTGTGGCGGTTCTACTTTTCATTAGGCTGAGTCGCGCAGTCTCTTTGTCTTTGATTTAATCCGTAATAGCCAATGTAACTGTCTTTAATCATGTCTAATAGTAAGTAACTACCTTTAATAGCCAGTGTGCTGCCTTTTAGCAAAAAGTTGCCTTGGTCCAACTCGAAGGCCTGTCTGGGTCGCCAGACGTTTTCGGCCGGTAAAAAATATGTAACTGCTTCGGTTTACGACCTTTAATTATAAACATCTTTAATAACAGTGAATAGGGCTCTGCATAAACATATTGTATCATTTTAAGACCTCACAAGAGTTTCCTTTGACGTACATATCAGTCTATCCTTGATTCTTCATTTCTGTGTCAAAAATCGTGCTTTAATGTTCGGTGTATCTTTAATTGCCAAAAAGGACCAATTGTGTCACATCCTCGACGTGGAAACAAGTGGATTTGGACTCAGCGTCTAAAATTCTTTAAGTATGCCAAATTTCATCCAGATTGGTGATCTGCACAACGAAAATCATTTTCTGAAGGTAATAGCAAGTACCTCCACATGGTCTACAAGTGTTTGACCAGTTTGTGATTTTGTCAAGGTGTGAAGAGAGGGAAGACTGTCAAGCCTGAAAGGGAAGACTCATAGCCTGGTGTTGGTGTAGTGTTAGGGTCGCCGGCTTGGGATCCAAAAAGGTCCTGAGTTCAAGCCCCGTTGGCCGCTTGAATTAAATACACACCAGGAGGTGAGTCAGCCTGTCATCCTTCCGAGGTCGGCGAAATGAGTACCAGTGTACTGGGCCCGGTGTATGCCCTGGTTAGAATATGTGTACCATATCCCTGTGTCGTAAGAGGCGACCAGGGTTGCGTCAGGAAGGGCATCCGGCGTACAACCTGTGCCAAATCTTATGCGGATCATAACGGATGATCCGCTGTGGCACCCCTAGCGGAACAGCCGAAAGAAAGAGAAGGGGAAGCCGCTGTAGCCTGCCTGTCAGAAGGATGAGGGATTACAGCAGAGGGTGGAGTCATTAGCAAAGAGATAAAGAGGATTTTCCAGAGTGATATGATGCATGTGACAACCAGGACTAAGATAGCTCAAGGCAAGAGAGAGAGAGAGAGAGAGAGAGAGAGACAGAGGGAGACAGAGAGAAGAGAGAAGAGAGAAGAGAGACAGAGAGAAGAGAGAGAAGAGAGAAGAGAGACAGAGAGAAAGAGACAGAGAGAGAAGAGAAGACGAGAAGAGAGAGAGAGAAGAGAGCGACGCAGCGACGCACACGACCAGGACTGAGAAGCTTGAGGCAAAAAAGAGAGATAACCAGGCGCCGAGTGCAGCTTATAGCCCTGTGGAACGCGGGCCAATGAGCCACACACCAGATCTTCCGAGGTGGCCTGGGGCCAGCTATTGGGCCACGACAGATCTTACGAGCCGACCTCATGCCTCAGCAATCGGAGGGTCCCCCCCCCCCCGCAACTCCGCCCATTCTGCTGCCCAGCTGGATTTAAAATCACTTGGTCCTTCGGCTGTCGTCGGAGCAGAGAGCTCCACACTTAACATGGGGGAATCCCTTTTGACCCCTCATGCACCGGGACGAACCTCACACATCCAAAAATGTCCACGGCACCAAGCAGGGAATGGGGCAATTATTCAGGGAGGCTGGATTGTGTCCTGCTCCGTTTTTCGGTCGGTGTTCAGGTGGAGGGGAATGAACAGGGATTAGGGAAACTAAATTAGGGACGAGGAACAGGGATTAGGGACATGAGCAGGGATACAGTACAGGGGTAGACTGCAATAAATTACATTACAGGGTAGACGTCCATACAGACGAAAAGACAAACAAGGACTTTGTGGTGCTTTAAAAAATAAAGGGGAATGGGAGAATTGGCGCGACTTCCACAAATGCGGTGTTAGTCGCACATGCTGAACGCCATAGCAGTAAAACACGCACGCCCGACGTGATGACGGCAGTCAGGCACACGTCATCACGCGCTGATATATCTATTATCCAAACAGGTTGAGAGGGATGCGAACGACCCAACCTAAAGTATTGAATTACATAATAACCCCTTTCGGGAGGCGCTATTCTTAACGTTCATTGCAGAAATAACTATTCTAGAGTCTGCGTGGTGTGTGCGTTTTAATCTCAGCATGCGTTTATAAAACGGCTACAGCATTATATCTCCTCTTTTTTGGTATTGTACCCCCTGCCCTCTCTCGACTTTGATCCTCCCAGTTTCTATCGGGTACACATGGTCTGACAGTAACCCTTTTTCTCGTTAAACTCCCAAAATACATACAGGCTCACTGCTCCCTCCACTCATTTGTTCCTGTTTTTTCTCACCTTTTGCAACCAACTTCCCCAATCTGTTCTTTTCAGTCCCATCCCCACCCGACTAGCCTGTTCCAGACTACCTCAGTCATCATGCATACTCATGATCTCTTCTACCCCAAGTGACCCCATTCCCAACACTCCCCTTTTCCAGGTTATTTTGATTTTCCCCCTCTCCCTCACCTCTTTTTGTTTGTTAGTTGTTGGTGTGTTTGTCCATTTTCTGTTTCATCCCACTTTCCTCTTCCTCCTGTTTTTCATTCAGCTTGTGTACAGCTTGTTCACCCCATGTGTCTTTCGCACCCTCCCCTTGACTTCACTCTCATTTCTACTCCACGTCGGTGTTTTCCCTTTCCATTTTTTTCCCCTTCCATTCTGATCTCGCCGCTTCCATGAGCCTCGATCATGATACCAAAAAAACCGGAAAAATTATCATTGAACGTGTGAAGCCATTTGGGTTGCTTTTCACCAATGAAAGCACAGAGCCTCATCCTCATTGCAGCTCATGTTTGATGTGATCTTTGTTGTTGTGTTTTGTTGTTGTTTGTTCAGACTCAACTGGGAGAATGAGAATACCAGTGATAAGTGTTGACGGAAGCCAGAAAACAAAGGTCTGTCAACATGAGCTTTTATAAAATTTCAAGCACTTGAAGAAGACCGGGAAACCTTTTTGAGTCGTGTTGTATTGTACACGAAACACTTGCTTTCAAAATGCTCCAAAACTCTTACAGATTCCTCAGCTCTTTCGGGATGAGAGATCCTGTGAAGGTAAGAACATTACGACTGACCTCTTCGCAAGGAAATTCAATGGGACCATCACTCAGAGAAATGTATTTCTTGATGTCGTTTTTCTGCCACAAACAGGTTTTTCAAGGAGAGATTGTCCCACGCTTGCAATCAAGTCTGGGCCGTTTTTCCTGTCCTTCATCGTCATTTCATTACTTCCTTCGACAAAAGAAACCTGTGAACAATTTCTGGCCAATACATTCGTTATGTGAACCAAGCCAAACCTCGTTTGTTGGTGCCAGTTACCGTGGTGATCCTCGGTCCACCCAAGTCAGGAAAAACAACAGGTGTTGTTTGCAAAGTAAAATGTTTGTTCCTCGCTCTCTCCGTCCGTGGAACTGCCATCCAGTGGCGTTCGTTCCTACTCTTCTCTCCAGGGATTTAATCGAGTAGGCAGTGTACCACCACCTCGTATCATCCTCCATCCTGACCAATTATCTTTATGAACCCTTCCTAACCCTACCTCTTACTTTCAGTGTTTCCATTCCCAACTCTCTCCATTCCCACCACCCCTCCCTCTCTCTCACAACCCGGCTCCCCTCCATCACCCACCTCACTTCTTCACTCATTCCCTCGCTTAATGTCCAAGATTTGCTGTGTTTATATCCCGTCACCTTCCTTGTCCATGACCCTCGTTCTTGTGGAAGTAACTAAGAAAGAAATCCAGCATAGTGCTCAGATCGCGATGCCAAATAGGCCAGGATGCTCTGTATTGTTCTGAGTCATCATCTAATCACCTACACTTCCATTTTGATGATGATTTGTGGACATGTTTTACTATCTGCCTTGTTCAGTCCCACTCGGCTAGCGCGAGATTATGGGCTGCGGAAAATTTCCGCCAAAGACTCGGTTTGTGCCGTGGTGGACAATGCGAGAAATTCGACCCTAGCAAGTGAAATAAAATGGCACCTCCATCGGGGCCAAACGTTGCCAATGCTCTCGTGATCCAAGCTATCAAGGTCGCTCTGTTGGATGTGATTTGCCAAACTCGGGGGTGAGTGATAAATCTTTAATGAAACAAAATGAAAGATTTTACAATCATCCAGAAATGGCTTTACATTGAAAGAGAAGTGTTTAACAATTGCCAATGAACTGTATTTTCAGGTATATTGTCGATGGTTACCCGATGACCCTCAAGCAGTTTCAACCTGATGGTTGCTCACGGTATAATCCCTCTCAAAGTGATCGAGTGCAGCTGGATGCCGAGGCATTGAAGAGAAGATGGCGGTTTCCCAGCACAGCATTGATTTGTCAGTAATATAAAGTTGGATGAATTGATAACACTGAAAATATATGAAGCACAGGGCCGCAAATGTCGAAGCAGGTCGCATTTCATAACCGTGGGTCTGCGAATAGCATGGTCCGACGATATAAATCAAAATCTGTTGTCTCATTCGAAGATCGGAGCTGGTGGTTTAAATAACTGTCAAATATGGAGTGAAATCTGAAAATTTTAAGGAATTACCGATCTCCATAACTAAGCAAATAAGCATATTTATTTAAGGAAGGCTATGTTCCCACCTCCTCCATATTCAGAGGTTTTAAAAAGCCCAATTTTTCGGATTTCACCCCAGATACTGATATAATTGGTGGGATGGTGAGCTCAAATCGTCAAATTATGGTATCAAATGTGAAAAATAACTTCCAATGATCGGTTAGACAGGTGAAGAAGGAGTCATGTGACCCTTAAATGCACTCATCAAAATAGTACAAACACAAACTATCCATCACTTTAAAGGTAATTGTACTGCTCTTCTTACAATATAACTTTCAAGGGGTGAAAGAAGAGATTGTAGAAAAAAAAGGTTACAACCTTCGCTGACATCTCAAAATCCACTCTGCGAAAATTTAAAACAAGCAATTTTGATCCTAATAGCTATTTCGTTATTTAAAGAGTGCATTTCGATTGTCCGCCAACAACAGATCAAATATCTTACTTACATGGTCAACTATACAGGTAGTGGACAAAAAAAAAAATGGAAACACCTGGGTAAATGAGGGACACCAAGTATATTGTAAGAAACGGCTTCCACACAGGTGTGGCCATGCGTTAATTAAGCAAATGACATCCCAACATGCTTAAGTAATGTATAAAATGCTGCATAGCGCTGGTTGTGTATAATTATGGTTAGCATGGCTGCAAGCGGATTCCTCAGTGACTTTTTAAGAGGGGTGATTGTTGGGGCACGTTTGGCAGGAGCTTCAGTGCACAAGACAGCTCAACTTGCTGATGTTTCACGAGCAACGGTGTCTATGGTGATGTCGGCATGGAACTTCGAGGGAAAGACTCAGCAAAGGGTAACATTGGGCAGAAGCGCGTACTCCAGGATTATGATATCCGTGCATTAATTTGAAATGCACGGCAAAGCAGGTGAGCAACTGCAGATCAATTGACTGTAAATTTCAACCTGGGGCACGAACAGCCAGTTTCATTAAAAAACGATCTGCCAAGAACTCCACAAGCGCGGACACCACGGTCGGGTTGCAGTGCACAAACCGCTCGTCACACCTGGCAATGCACGTTTGCGAGTCCAGTGGTGCAAAGAGCACAGGCAATGGACAATCAAGCAGTGGAGGAATGTGATACGGTCAGATGAATCTTCCTTCACCCCATGTTCTTGATAAACGGATGAGTGAATGTGGTGCCAACCTGGAGAACTCTACAACCTTGAGTGATTGGTTCAAACAGTGAAGGGTTCTAGTGGTTCTGTAATGTTGTGTGGTGCATTTTCCTGGCATGTTTTGGGTGTTGTCATTCCCTTGGAAGACAAGGTCAATGCCAATCATGACTTAATGGTACTGAGTGATCATCTTCACCCCATGTTGCAGCATTTCTTTCCTGCTGGGAGTGTGTCTTCCAGGATGATAACGTCCCCATCCACAGAGCAATGTTGGTCGCGCAATGGTTTGATGAGCATGACACTGATGTTTACCAAACCGTCATGGCCTTCACCGTCACCAGATTCTAAATCCAATCAAGCATTTTGGGATATTGTGGAACGATGCCTGAGACAGCGTTTTCCACCTCCGTCAAACAGGTGTGAGTTGATTGACTTCTCGTGGAAGAATGGTGCCGCATTCCTCTTGCAGAATTCCAGATGCTGGTGGACTCTATGTAACGGACGATACAGGCCGTACTGGCCACACATGGTGGCCCAATGTCCTATTAAATGACTTTACATTGGTGTTTCCACTTTTTTGTCCACTACGTGTATGTGGGCTGCTCGAGAGTTGGACACCAAACAATTTACATGTTCTGGCCTTTGATGGAAAAACATTCATATTATCTCCCAAAAAGCATTACAATAATAGTTTAAATTTTGTTGTTATTTCTGTTCAATATTTTGGAGTTTGATAATTAAGTTTTTTTTTTCTCAAAATACATGCTTAATTGTAGTAGTCCAATAGATGTATGTTAGATCCTGGGCAACGTCGGGTGCCTTTGGAGAGGAGGATGGGTGGAGGTGGGAGTCTGGAGGGAGGGGTGGGGTGGAAGGAGGCAGGGGAAGGGGTGGGAGGAGGATCCGGATTTGCCCGGAACTCCGTGTATCTTTATGGGAGGGTGGAGGAGGGGGAAGGGTGGAGGTGGCAGGAGGGAGGGGAGGGGTGGGTTGGGAGTCCGAAGGGAGGGGAATGAGTTGGAGTGGAATCTGGAAGGAGGGTGGATGAGGTGGGAAGAGGGAGGGAAATAGTAGAGGTGGGATGGGGGGGATAGGGTGTTAGGAAGAAGGGGGGTGAGGTGGGAAGAGTGAGGGAACGGTCGAGGTGGGAATGAGGGAGGGGAAAGGGTGAGGAGGGAGGGTAAGGGGTGGGAGAAGGGAGCGACCTGGTGTTGCCTGGAAACTCTGGGTACCTTTGCTTTCACCCTCCTCTCTCTCCTCTTCCCCTCCTCCCTCTCTCTTTCTCCTCTCCTCCCTCCTCTTTAATATCCTCTTCAGCGAAGCGACGGGTGGTATTTGCTGGTTACCTCTGCCACCGAAGGTGGAGGTGGTTATGTTTTCACCTGTTTCTGTTTGTGTGCAATATATCTCAAAAACTTGTGGACGGATTTGGATGAAACTTGCTGGATACATTGGGTGTGTCACAAGGAGAACTGCTTCGTTTGGTGAAGATCCGGATCCGACTACTAAGAATTGTTAAGTGATTCTTCCCATTGAGAGCACAGCCAAAAACTATATATAGCACGATATCTCAAATAATCGTGGACGGATTCGGATAACACTTGTGGACACTTTGGTGTTTGTGGCAAGGACGAATTCTTTCGTTTTTGGTGAAGATCAATCCAAATCTGGATATGATAATTATTTAATTTTATTAAGTGATTCTTCACCATTGGAGAGATTGGGCCAATAACGATATATAGCATGATATTTACACCATGTATTGGGCTCGATATGTTCTCATGGATCAGGCATTACACGGTGGAGGGTATGCGCTCTACCGAGTGTCCTAGTTAAGAATATTTACAACTTGGTCTGAATGAGCTGCAACTCCTTTTGTTTAAACAAACAGGCTCCATCCTGACAATTGAAGGTCCGGAGATCTTGGCGTTGAAGAGCATGTGTTACAGCGAACACATGGCGTCAATCCGGACTCGTGTGAACATCGCTTTCAGAATTGGCAAGAGATCGATGCAGGACGGAGCAAATGGTGGGTATGGGAACACGTCCTGGATGTTCTCATGAATGCTGCGAGTCAGTTACAGGTTTACGTGGAAAACTTGAACCACGGTAAGATATCTTCAAGTCATTAATGAATCCTTTTTTCGTTTAACCTTGGACCAGCTTTTGAACTTCACCAACAAAATACTATTTGCATTGATTGCATTCTTGCTGGATTGTTGTGTCGACATCAGTTATACAGTATCCTTTTGTTGTACTCAAACATGGTGATTTTTTGTGACCAGGGTGGGCAGCTTGTGTTTTCGGACTGTGTTTGACCGCTGAGGAGTGCGAAGCGAGCCTCGGACAATTTGGCTCGTATTGCCCTGTCTCTCTGGCTGCACGGAAGAACTCGTCTGCACGCCGGTCCCTCAATGCGCTTGGTAGCCGAGTTTAAAGGGCATTTCTACAAAATGGCATCTCAGGAGGCATTGCAGGTAAGTTTGTACCATCATCATCATCAGAGATCAAATTGTTCGTACATAAAAGGGCTGAATCACGTGCATCGCAAACGTATCAGGTTGTATCATTTTTATGAATGATTTTGAATCACTGCTGGCTCAGTTGAAATGAGATGACAGTCTTGATGTCACGAGTGGAGACATTCAAGTTGCTCAAGCTTTTGTGAATCAAAGATCATCTTTAATCACTCGAGACAAAGGAATTCTCGACGCTAATGTTCGTCTAAAGATCCGTTTACATGCTAGGTCTTATCACTG
>CM068967.1:14459797-14476168 GCA_035128595.1 Eptatretus atami | reverse complement strand
AGAGAGAGATTATTATATAACACACTTCACACAACATTAAAAACCAACAGCCTCAACACCACATTACAAAGTCATTGTCACAATGACAAAAATTTAAAAGTGAATTTCCAAGAATGTGCAACTGTTAGCACATTCCCACGACGGTGGCCGAGGAGGGTACTCCCACTTGGAGGCGGTGACACACCTTTGTCAATCCTCAGTTTGATAAACCTATCATTGAAACGATCTTTAGACGAACATTAGCGTCGAGAATTCCTTTGTCTCGAGTGATTAAAGATGATCTTGGATTCACAAAAGCTTGAGCAACTTGAATGTCTCCACTCGTGACATCAAGACTGTCATCTCATTTCAACTGAGCCAGCAGGTGATTCAAAATCATTCATAAAAATGGATACAACCTGATACGTTTGGCATGCATCGTGATTCAGCCCTTTTATGTACGAACAATTTGATCTCTTGATGATGATGATGGTACAAACTTACCTGCAATGCCTCCTGAGATGCCATTTTGTAGAAATGCCCTTTAAACTCGGCTACAAAGCGCATTGAGGGACCGGGCGTGCAGACGAGTTCTCTCCGTGCAGGGCCAGAGAGACAGGGCAATACGAGCCAAATTGTCCGAGCCTCGCTTCGCACTCCTCAGCGGTCAAACACAGTCCGAAAACACAAGCTGCCCACCCTGGTCACAAAAAATCACCATGTTTGAGTCAACAAAAGGATACTGTATAACTGATGTCGACACAACAATCCAGCAAGAATGCAATCAATGCAAATAGTATTTTTGTTGGTGAAGTTCAAAAGCTGGTCCAAGGTTAAACAAAAAGGATTCATTAATGACTTGAAGATATCTTACCGTGGTTCAAGTTTTCCACGTAAACTGTAACTGACTCGCAGCATTCATGAGAACATCCAGGACGTGTTCCCATACCCACCATTTGCTCCGTCCTGCATCGATCTCTTGCCAATTCTGAAAGCGATGTTCACACGAGTCTCGGATTGACGCCATGTGTTCGCTGTAACACATGCTCTTCAACGCCAAGATCTCCGGACCTTCATTGTCAGGATGGAGCCTGTTTGTTTAAACAAAAGGAGTGTGCAGCTCATTCAGACCAAGTTGTAAATATTCTTCACTAGGACACTCGGTAGAGCGCATACCTCCACCGTGTAATGCCTGATCCATGAGAACATATCGAGCCCAATACATGTTTGAAATATCATGCTATATATCGTTTTGGCCCAATCTCTCAATGGTGAAGAATCACTTAATAAAATTAAATAATTATCATATCCAGATTTGGATTGATCTTCACCAAAAATCGAAAGAATTCGTCCTTGCCACAAACACAAGTGTCCACCAGTGTTATCCGAATCCGTCCACGATTATTTGAGATATCGTGCTATATATAGTTTTTGGCTTGTCTCTCAATGGTGAAGAATCACTTAACAATTTCTAGTAGTCGGATCCGGATCTTCACCAAAATGCGAAGCAGTTCTTCTTGTGACACACCCAATGTATCCAGCAAGTTTCATCCAAATCCGTCCACAAGTTTTTGAGATATATTGCACACAAAACAGAAACAGGTGAAAACATAACCACCTCCACCTTCGGTGGCAGAGGTAACCAGCAAATACCACCCGTCGCTTCGCTGAAGAGGAATATTAAGAGAGGGAGGGAGAGAGAAAGAGAGAGGGAGGAGGGGAAGAGGGAGAGAGAGGAGGGTGAAAGCAAAGGTACCACAGAGTTTCCAGGCAACACCAGGTCGCTCCCTTCTCCCACCCCTTACCCTCCCTCCTCACCCTTTCCCCTCCCTCATCCCACCTCGACCGTTTCCCTCACTCTTCCCACCTCACCCCCCTTCTTCCTAACACCCTATCCCCTCCCTCATCCCACCTCTACTATTTCCCTCCCTCTTCCCACCTCATCCACCCTCCTTCAGATTCCCACTCCAACTCATTCCCCTCCCTTCGGACTCCCAACCCACCCCTCTCCCTCCCTCCTGCCACCTCCACCCTTCCCTCCCTCCTCCACCCTCCCATAAGATACACGGAGTTGCCGGGCAAATCCGGATCCCTCCTCCCACCCCTTCCCCTGCCTCCTTCCACCCCACCCCTCCCTCCAGACTCCCACCTCCACCCATTCCTCCCCTCCCAAAGGCACCCGACGTTGCCCAGGATCTAACATACATCTATTGACTACTACAATTAAGCATGTATTTTGAGAAAAAAAAACTTAATTATCAAACTCCAAAATATTGAACAGAAATAACAACAAATTTAACATATTATTGTAATGCTTTTGGGGAGATATATTGAATGTTTTTCCATCAAGGGCCAGAACATGTAAATTGTTTGGTGTTCCAACTCTCGAGCACCCACATACACGTAGTGGACAAAAAAGTGGAAACACAATTGTAAAGTCATTTAATAGGACATTGGGCCACCATGTGTGGCCAGTACGGCCTGTATGCTCCGTTACATAGAGTCCACCAGCATCTGGAATTCTGCAAGAGGAATGCGGCACCATTCTTCCACGAGAAAGTCAATCAACTCACACCTGTTTGACGGAGGTGGAAAACGCTGTCTCAGGCATCGTTCCACAATATCCCAAAAATGCTTGATTGGATTGAGATCTGGTGAGGTGAAGGCCATGACGTTTGGATAACATCAGTGTCATGCTCATCAAACCATTGCGCGACCCACATTGCTCTGTGGATGGGGACGTTATCATCCTGGAAGACACCACCTCCAGCAGGAAAGAAATGCTGCAACATGGGGTGAAGATGATCACTCAGTACCATTAAGTCATGATTGGCATTGACCTTGTCTTCCAAGGGAATGACAACACCACAAACATGCCAGGAAAATGCACCACACAACATTACAGAACCACTAGAACCCTTCACTGTTTGAACCAATCACTCAAGGTTGTAGAGTTCTCCAGGTTGGCACCACACTTGCACTCATCCGTTTATCAAGAACATGGTGAAGGAAGATTCATCTGACCGTATCACATTCCTCCACTGCTTGATTGTCCATTGCCTGTGCTCTTTGCACCACTGGACTCGCAAACGTGCATTGCCAGGTGTGACGAGCGGTTTGTGCACTGCAACCCGACCGTGGTGTCCCGCTCTGTGGAGTTCTTGGCAGATCGTTTTTTAATGAAACTGGCTGTTCGTGCCCAGGTTGAAATTTACAGTCAATTGATCTGCAGTTGCTCACCTGCTTTCCGTGCATTTCAAATTAATGCACGGATATCATAATCCTGGAGTACGCGCTTCTGCCCAATGTTACCCTTTGCTGATGTCTTTCCCTCGAAGTTCCATGCCGACATGCACCATAGACACCGTTGCTCGTGAAACTCAGCAAGTTGAGCTGTCTTTGTCACTGAAGCTCCTGCCAAACGTGCCCCAACAATCACCCCTCTTAAAAAGTCACTGAGGAATCGCTTGCAGCCATGCTAACCATAATTATACACAACCAGGCCTATGCAGCATTTTATACATTACCTAAGCATGTTGGGATGTATTTGCTTAATTAACGCATGGGCACACCTGTGTGGAAGCCGTTTCTTACAATATACTTGGTGTCCCTCATTTACCCAGGTGTTTCCATTTTTTTTTTTGTCCACTACCTGTATAGTTGACCATGTAAGTAAGATATTTGATCTGTTTTGTTGGCGGACAATCGAAATGCACTCTTTTAAATAACGAAATAGCTATATGGATCAAAATTGCTTGTTTTAAATTTTCGCAGAGTGGATATTTGAGATGTCAGCGAAGGTTGTAACCTTTTTTTTCTACAATCTCTTCTTTCACCCTTGAAAGTTATATTGTAAGATGAGCAGTACAATTACCTTTAAAGTGATGGATAGTTTGTGTTTGTACTATTTTGATGAGTGCATTTAAGGGTCACATGACTCCTTCTTCACCTGTCTAACCGATCATTGGAAGTTATTTTTCACATTTGATACCATATTTGACGATTTGAGCTCACCATCCCACCAATTATATCAGTATCTGGGGTGAAATCCGAAAAATTGGGGCTTTTTTAAAACCTCTGAATATGGAGGAGGTGGGAACATAGCCTTCCTTAAATAAATATGCTTATTTGCTTAGTTATGAAGATCGTGTAATTCCTTAAAATTTTCAGATTTCACTCCATATTTGACAGTTATTTAAACCACCAGCTCCGATCTTCGAATGAGACGACAGATTTTGATTATATACTGTCGGACCATGCTATTCGCAGACCCACGGTTATGAAATGCGACCTGCTTCGACATTTGCGGCCCTGGTGCTTCATATATTTTCAGTGTTATCAATTCATCCAACTTTATATTACTGACAAATCAATGCTGTGCTGGGAAACCGCCATCCTTCTCTTCAATGCCTCGGCATCCAGCTGCAGCTCGATCACTTTGAGAGGGATTATACCGTGAGCAACCATCAGGTTGAACTGCTTGAGGGTCATCGGGTAACCATCGACAATATACCTGAAAATACAGTTCATTGGCAATTGTTAAACACTTCTCTTTCAATGTAAAGCCATTTCTGGATTGATTGTAAAATCTTTCATTTTGTTTCATTAAAGATTTATCACTCACCCCCGAGTTTGGCAAATCACATCCAACAGAGCGACCTTGATAGTTGGATCACGAGAGCATCTGGCAACGTTTGGCCCCGATGGAGGTGCCATTTTATTTCACTTGCTAGGGTCGAATTTCTCGCATTGTCCACCACGGCACAAACCGAGTCTTTGGCGGAAATTTTCCCGCAGCCCATAATCTCGCGCTAGCCGAGTGCGACTGACAAGGCAGATAGTAAAACATGTCCACAAATCATCATCAAAATGAAGTGTAGGTGATTAGATGATGACTCAGAACAATACAGAGCATCCTGGCCTATTTGGCATCCGCGATCTGAGCACTATGCTGGATTTCTTTCTTATGTACTTCCACAGAAAGCGAGGGTCATGGACAAGGAAGGTGACGGGATATAAACACAGCAACTCTTGGACATTAAGCGAGGGAATGAGTGAAGAAGTGAGGGGGGGTGATGGAAGGGGAGCCGGGTTGTGGAGAGAGAGGAGGGGTGGTGGAATGGAGAGAGTTGGGAATTGGAAACATGAAAGTAAGAGGTAGGGTTAGGAAGGGTTCATAAGAATAATTGGTCAGGATGGAGGATGATACGAGGTGGTGGTACACTGCCTACTCGATTAAATCCCTGGATAGAGAAGAGTAGGAACGAACAGCCACTGGATGGCAGTTCCACGGCGGGAGAAGCGAGGAACAAACATTTTACTTTGCAAAACACACCTGTTGTTTTTCCTGACTTGGGTGGACCGAGGATCACCACGGTAACTGGCACCAACAAACGAGGTTTGGCTTGGTTCACATAACGAATGGTATTGGCCAGAAATTGTTCACAGGTTTCTTTTGTCGAAGGAAGTAAATGAAATGACGATGAAGGACAGGAAAAACGGGGCCCAGACTTGATTGCAAGCGTGGGACAATCTCTCCTTGAAAAACCTGTTTGTGGCAGAAAAACGACATCAAGAAATACATTTCTCTGAGTGATGGTCCCATTGAATTTCCTTGCGAAGAGGTCAGTCGTAATGTCTTACCTTCACAGGATCTCTCATCCCGAAAGAGCTGAGGAATCTGTAAGAGTTTTGGAGCATTTTGAAAGCAAGTGTTTCGTGTACAATACAACACGACTCAAAAAGGTTTCCCGGTCTTCTTCAAGTGCTTGAAATTTTATAAAAGCTCATGTTGACAGACCTTTGTTTTCTGGCTTCCGTCAACACTTATCACTGGTATTCTCATCTCTTCCAGTTGAGTCTGAACAACAACAACAAAAAACAACAACAAAAAAGATCACATCAAACATGAGCTGCAATGAGGATGAGGCTCTGTGCTTTCATTGGTGAAAAGCAACCCAAATGGCTTCACACGTTCAATGATAATTTTTTCCGGTTTTTTTGGTATTCATGATCGAGGCTCATGGAACGCGCGAGATCAGAATGGAAGGGGAAAAAAATGGAGGGGGAAAACACCGACGGTGAGTAGAAATGAGAGTGAGATCAAGGGGAGGGTGCGAAAGACACATGGGGGTGAACAAGCTGTACACAAGCTGAATGAAACAGGAGGAAGAGGAAAGTGGGGATGAAACAGAAAATGGACAAACACACCAACAACTAACAAACAAAAAAGAGGTGAGGGAGAGGGGGAAAATCAAAATAACCTGGAAAAGGGGAGTGTTTGGGAATGGGTCACTTGGGGTAGAAGAGATCATGAGTATGCATGATGACTGAGGTAGTCTGTGAACAGCTGTCTTGGAGCCCTGGAGGGGGGGGGGATGGGACTGAAAAGAACAGATTGGGGAAGTTGGTTGCAAAAGGTGAGAGAAAACAGGAACAAATGAGTGGAGGTGAGCAGTGAGCCTGTATGTATTTTGGGAGTTTAACGAGAAAAGGGTTACTGTCAGACCATGTGTACCCGATAGAAACTGGGAGGATCAAAGTCGAGAGAGGGCAGGGGGTGCAATACCAAAAAAGAGGAAGATATAATGCTGTAGCCGTTTTATAAACGCGCATGCTGAGATTAAAACGCACACACCACGCAGACTCTAGAATAGTTATTTCTGCAATGAACGTTAAGAATAGCGCCTCCCGAAAGGGGTTATTATGTAATTCAATACGTTAGGTTGGGTCGTTCGCATCCCTCTCAACCTGTTTGGATAATAGATATATCAGCGCGTGATGACGTGTGCCGTGACTGCCGTCATCACGTCGGGCGTGCGTGTTTTACTGCTATGGCGTTCAGCATGTGCGACTAACACCGCATTGTGGAACGACGCCAAATTCTCCCATTCCCCTTTATTTTTTAAAGCACCACAAAGTCCTTGTTTGTCTGTTCGTCTGTATGGACGTCTACCCTGTAATGTAATTTATTGCAGTCTACCCCTGTACTGTATCCCTGCTCATGTCCCTAATCCCTGTTCCCTCGTCCCTAATTTAGTTTCCCTAATCCCTGTTCATTCCCCTCACCTGAACCACGACCGAAAAACGGAGCAGGACACAATCCAGCCTCCCTGAATAATTGCCCCATTCCCTGGCTTGGTGCCGTGGACATTTTTGGATGTGTGAGGTTCGTCCGGGTGCATAGGGGTCAAAAGGGATTCCCCCATGTTAAGTGTGGAGCTCTTGCTCCGACGACAGCCGAAGGACCAAGTGATTTAATATCCAGCTGGGCAGCAGAATGGGCGGAGTTGCGGGGGGGGGGGGACCCTCCGATTGCTGAGGCATGAGGTCGGCTCGTAAGATCTGTCGTGGCCCAATAGCTGGCCCCAGGCCACCTCGGAAGATCTGGTGTGTGGCTCATTGGCCCCGCTTGCCACAGGGGCTATAAGCTGCACTCGGCGCCTGGTTATCTCTCTTTTTTGCCTCAAGCTCTCTCAGTCCTGGTCGTGGCACACACTCTCTCTCTCTTCTCGTTTCTCTCTCTGTCTCTGCTCTTCTCTCTCTCTCTCTCTCTCATCTCTCTCTCTCTCTCTCCTCTCTTCTCCTCTCTCTCTCTCTCTCTTCTCTCTGCTCTCTCTCTCTCTCTCTCTCTCTCTCCTCCCCTCTGTCTCTCTCCTCTCTCTCTTCTCTCTCTCTTGCCTTGAGCTATCTTAGTCCTGGTTGTCACATGCATCATATCACTCTGGAAAATCTCTTTTATCTCTTTGCTAATGACTCCACCCTCTGCTGTGACATCCCTCATCCTTCTGACAGGCAGGCTACAGCGGCTTCCCCTTCTTCTTCTTTCGGCTGTTCCCGCTAGGGGTCGCCACAGCGGATCATCCGTTATGATCCGCATAATGGATTTGCACAGGTTGTACGCCGGATGCCCTTCCTGACGCAACCCTGGTCGCCTCTTACGACACAGGGATATGGTACACATATTCTAACCAGGGCATACACCGGGCCCAGTACACTGGTACTCATTTCGCGACCTCGGAAGGATGACAGCTGACTCAACCTCCTGGTGTGTATTAATTCAAGCGGCCAACGGGGCTTGAACTCAGGACCTTTTTGGATCCCAAGCCGCGACCCTAACACTACACCAACACCAGGCTATGAGTCTTCCCTTTCAGGCTTGACAGTCTTCCCTCTCTTCACACCTTGACAAAATCACAAACTGGTCAAACACTTGTAGACCATGTGGAGTACTTGCTATTACCTTCAGAAAATGATTTTCGTTGTGCAGATCACCAATCTGGATGAAATTTGGATACTTAAAGAATTTTAGACGCTGAGTCAAATCCACTTGTTTCCACGTCGAGGATTGACACAATTGTCCTTTTTGGCAATTAAAGATACCAGATTGGTGATCTGCACAACGAAAATCATTTTCTGAAGGTAATAGCAAGTACCTCCACATGGTCTACAAGTGTTTGACCAGTTTGTGATTTTGTCAAGGTGTGAAGAGAGGGAAGACTGTCAAGCCTGAAAGGGAAGACTCATAGCCTGGTGTTGGTGTAGTGGTTAGGGTCGCGGCTTGGGATCCAAAAAGGTCCTGAGTTCAAGCCCCGTTGGCCGCTTGAATTAATACACACCAGGAGGTGAGTCAGCTGTCATCCTTCCGAGGTCGGCGAAATGAGTACCAGTGTACTGGGCCCGGTGTATGCCCTGGTTAGAATATGTGTACCATATCCTGTGTCGTAAGAGGCGACCAGGGTTGCGTCAGGAAGGGCATCCGGCGTACAACCTGTGCCAAATCTTATGCGGATCATAACGGATGATCCGCTGTGGCACCCCTAGCGGGAACAGCCGAAAGAAAGAGAAGGGGAAGCCGCTGTAGCCTGCCTGTCAGAAGGATGAGGGATTCACAGCAGAGGGTGGAGTCATTAGCAAAGAGATAAAGAGGATTTTCCAGAGTGATATGATGCATGTGACAACCAGGACTAAGATAGCTCAAGGCGAGAGAGAGAGAGAGAGAGAGAGAGAGCAGAGAACAGAGAGACAGAGAGAAGAGAGACAGAGAGACAGAGAGAAGAGAGAGACAGAGAGAAGAGAGACAGAGAGAAAGAGACAGAGAGAAGAAGAGACAGACAGAAAGACAGAAGACAGAGAAGAAGACAGAGAGACGACGCAGCGACGCACACGACCAGGACTGAGAGAGCTTGAGGCAAAAAAGAGAGATAACCAGGCGCCGAGTGCAGCTTTATAGCCCTGTGGAAGCGGGGCCAATGAGCCACACACCAGATCTTCCGAGGTGGCCTGGGGCCAGCTATTGGGCCACGACAGATCTTACGAGCCGACCTCATGCCTCAGCAATCGGAGGGTCCCCCCCCCCCCGCAACTCCGCCCATTCTGCTGCCCAGCTGGATTTAAAATCACTTGGTCCTTCGGCTGTCGTCGGAGCAGAGAGCTCCACACTTAACATGGGGGGAATCCCTTTTGACCCCCATGCACCGGGACGAACCTCACACATCCAAAAATGTCCACGGCACCAAGCCAGGGAATGGGGCAATTATTCAGGGAGGCTGGATTGTGTCCTGCTCCGTTTTTCGGTCGTGTTCAGGTGGAGGGGAATGAACAGGGATTAGGGAAACTAAATTAGGGACGAGGAACAGGGATTAGGGACATGAGCAGGGATACAGTACAGGGGTAGACTGCAATAAATTACATTACAGGGTAGACGTCCATACAGACGAAAAGACAAACAAGGACTTTGTGGTGCTTTAAAAAATAAAGGGGAATGGGAGAATTTGGCGCACTTCCACAATGCGGTGTTAGTCGCACATGCTGAACGCCATAGCAGTAAAACACGCACGCCCGACGTGATGACGGCAGTCAGGCACACGTCATCACGCGCTGATATATCTATTATCCAAAACAGGTTGAGAGGGATGCGAACGACCCAACCTAAAGTATTGAATTACATAATAACCCCTTTCGGGAGGCGCTATTCTTAACGTTCATTGCAGAAATAACTATTCTAGAGTCTGCGTGGTGTGTGCGTTTTAATCTCAGCATGCGGTTTATAAAACGGCTACAGCATTATATCTCCTCTTTTTTGGTATTGTACCCCCTGCCCTCTCTCGACTTTGATCCTCCCAGGTTTCTATCGGGTACACATGGTCTGACAGTAACCCTTTTTCTCGTTAAACTCCCAAAATACATACAGGCTCACTGCTCCCTCCACTCATTTGTTCCTGTTTTCTTCTCACCTTTTGCAACCAACTTCCCCAATCTGTTCTTTTCAGTCCCATCCCCACCCGACTAGCCTGTTCCAGACTACCTCAGGTCATCATGCATACTCATGATCTCTTCTACCCCAAGTGACCCCATTCCCAACACTCCCCTTTTCCAGGTTATTTTGATTTTCCCCCTCTCCCTCACCTCTTTTTGTTTGTTAGTTGTTGGTGTGTTTGTCCATTTTCTGTTTCATCCCCACTTTCCTCTTCCTCCTGTTTTTCATTCAGCTTGTGTACAGCTTGTTCACCCCATGTGTCTTTCGCACCCTCCCCTTGACTTCACTCTCATTTCTACTCACGTCGGTGTTTTCCCTTTCCATTTTTTTCCCCTTCCATTCTGATCTCGCGCTTCCATGAGCCTCGATCATGATACCAAAAAAACCGGAAAAATTATCATTGAACGTGTGAAGCCATTTGGGTTGCTTTTCACCAATGAAAGCACAGAGCCTCATCCTCATTGCAGCTCATGTTTGATGTGATCTTTGTTGTTGTGTTTTGTTGTTGTTTGTTCAGACTCAACTGGGAGAATGAGAATACCAGTGATAAGTGTTGACGGAAGCCAGAAAACAAAGGTCTGTCAACATGAGCTTTTATAAATTTCAAGCACTTGAAAGAAGACCGGGAAACCTTTTTGAGTCGTGTTGTATTGTACACGAAACACTTGCTTTCAAAATGCTCCAAAACTCTTACAGATTCCTCAGCTCTTTCGGGATGAGAGATCCTGTGAAGGTAAGAACATTACGACTGACCTCTTCGCAAGGAAATTCAATGGGACCATCACTCAGAGAAATGTATTTCTTGATGTCGTTTTTCTGCCACAAACAGGTTTTTCAAGGAGAGATTGTCCCACGCTTGCAATCAAGTCTGGGCCGTTTTTCCTGTCCTTCATCGTCATTTCATTACTTCCTTTCGACAAAAGAAACCTGTGAACAATTTCTGGCCAATACATTCGTTATGTGAACCAAGCCAAACCTCGTTTGTTGGTGCCAGTTACCGTGGTGATCCTCGGTCCACCCAAGTCAGGAAAAACAACAGGTGTTGTTTGCAAAGTAAAAATGTTTGTTCCTCGCTCTCTCCGTCCGTGGAACTGCCATCCAGTGGCGTTCGTTCCTACTCTTCTCTCCAGGGATTTAATCGAGTAGGCAGTGTACCACCACCTCGTATCATCCTCCATCCTGACCAATTATCTTTATGAACCCTTCCTAACCCTACCTCTTACTTTCAGTGTTTCCAATTCCCAACTCTCTCCATTCCCACCACCCCTCCCTCTCTCTCACAACCCGGCTCCCCTTCCATCACCCACCTCACTTCTTCACTCATTCCCTCGCTTAATGTCCAAGATTTGCTGTGTTTATATCCCGTCACCTTCCTTGTCCATGACCCTCGTTCTTGTGGAAGTAACTAAGAAAGAAATCCAGCATAGTGCTCAGATCGGATGCCAAATAGGCCAGGATGCTCTGTATTGTTCTGAGTCATCATCTAATCACCTACACTTCCATTTTGATGATGATTTGTGGACATGTTTTACTATCTGCCTTGTCAGTCGCCACTCGGCTAGCGCGAGATTATGGGCTGCGGAAAATTTCCGCCAAAGACTCGGTTTGTGCCGTGGTGGACAATGCGAGAAATTCGACCCTAGCAAGTGAAATAAAATGGCACCTCCATCGGGGCCAAACGTTGCCAATGCTCTCGTGATCCAAGCTATCAAGGTCGCTCTGTTGGATGTGATTTGCCAAACTCGGGGGTGAGTGATAAATCTTTAATGAAACAAAATGAAAGATTTTACAATCATCCAGAAATGGCTTTACATTGAAAGAGAAGTGTTTAACAATTGCCAATGAACTGTATTTTCAGGTATATTGTCGATGGTTACC
Organism: Eptatretus atami; assembly: GCA_035128595.1. NCBI lineage: Eukaryota > Metazoa > Chordata > Myxini > Myxiniformes > Myxinidae > Eptatretus > Eptatretus atami. The sequence continues at coordinate 14,464,053 of CM068967.1, read as the reverse complement.
CGATGACCCTCAAGCAGTTCAACCTGATGGTTGCTCACGGTATAATCCCTCTCAAAGTGATCGAGTGCAGCTGGATGCCGAGGCATTGAAGAGAAGATGGCGGTTTCCCAGCACAGCATTGATTTGTCAGTAATATAAAGTTGGATGAATTGATAACACTGAAAATATATGAAGCACAGGGCCGCAAATGTCGAAGCAGGTCGCATTTCATAAACCGTGGGTCTGCGAATAGCATGGTCCGACGATATAAATCAAAATCTGTCGTCTCATTCGAAGATCGGAGCTGGTGGTTTAAATAACTGTCAAATATGGAGTGAAATCTGAAAATTTTAAGGAATTACCGATCTCCATAACTAAGCAAATAAGCATATTTATTTAAGGAAGGCTATGTTCCCACCTCCTCCATATTCAGAGGTTTTAAAAAGCCCAATTTTTCGGATTTCACCCCAGATACTGATATAATTGGTGGGATGGTGAGCTCAAATCGTCAAATTATGGTATCAAATGTGAAAAATAACTTCCAATGATCGGTTAGACAGGTGAAGAAGGAGTCATGTGACCCTTAAATGCACTCATCAAAATAGTACAAACACAAACTATCCATCACTTTAAAGGTAATTGTACTGCTCTTCTTACAATATAACTTTCAAGGGTGAAAGAAGAGATTGTAGAAAAAAAAGGTTACAACCTTCGCTGACATCTCAAATATCCACTCTGCGAAAATTTAAAACAAGCAATTTTGATCCTATAGCTATTTCGTTATTTAAAGAGTGCATTTCGATTGTCCGCCAACAACAGATCAAATATCTTACTTACATGGTCAACTATACAGGTATGGACAAAAAAAAAAATGGAAACACCTGGGTAAATGAGGGACACCAAGTATATTGTAAGAAACGGCTTCCACACAGGTGTGGCCATGCGTTAATTAAGCAAATGACATCCCAACATGCTTAAGTAATGTATAAAATGCTGCATAGCGCTGGTTGTGTATAATTATGGTTAGCATGGCTGCAAGCGGATTCCTCAGTGACTTTTTAAGAGGGGTGATTGTTGGGGCACGTTTGGCAGGAGCTTCAGTGACAAGACAGCTCAACTTGCTGATGTTTCACGAGCAACGGTGTCTATGGTGATGTCGGCATGGAACTTCGAGGGAAAGACTCAGCAAAGGGTAACATTGGCAGAAGCGCGTACTCCAGGATTATGATATCCGTGCATTAATTTGAAATGCACGGCAAAGCAGGTGAGCAACTGCAGATCAATTGACTGTAAATTTCAACCTGGGCACGAACAGCCAGTTTCATTAAAAAACGATCTGCCAAGAACTCCACAAGCGCGGACACCACGGTCGGGTTGCAGTGCACAAACCGCTCGTCACACCTGGCAATGCACGTTTGCGAGTCCAGTGGTGCAAAGAGCACAGGCAATGGACAATCAAGCAGTGGAGGAATGTGATACGGTCAGATGAATCTTCCTTCACCATGTTCTTGATAAACGGATGAGTGCAATGTGGTGCCAACCTGGAGAACTCTACAACCTTGAGTGATTGGTTCAAACAGTGAAGGGTTCTAGTGGTTCTGTAATGTTGTGTGGTGCATTTTCCTGGCATGTTTTGGGTGTTGTCATTCCCTTGGAAGACAAGGTCAATGCCAATCATGACTTAATGGTACTGAGTGATCATCTTCACCCCATGTTGCAGCATTTCTTTCCTGCTGGGAGGTGTGTCTTCCAGGATGATAACGTCCCCATCCACAGAGCATGTGTGGTCGCGCAATGGTTTGATGAGCATGACACTGATGTTTCCAAACGTCATGGCCTTCACCGTCACCAGATTCTAAATCCAATCAAGCATTTTGGGATATTGTGGAACGATGCCTGAGACAGCGTTTTCCACCTCCGTCAAACAGGTGTGAGTTGATTGACTTCTCGTGGAAGAATGGTGCCGCATTCCTCTTGCAGAATTCCAGATGCTGGTGGACTCTATGTAACGGACATACAGGCCGTACTGGCCACACATGGTGGCCCAATGTCCTATTAAATGACTTTACATTGGTGTTTCCACTTTTTTGTCCACTACGTGTATGTGGGCTGCTCGAGAGTTGGACACCAAACAATTTACATGTTCTGGCCCTTTGATGGAAAAACATTCATATTATCTCCCCAAAAAGCATTACAATAATAGTTTAAATTTTGTTGTTATTTCTGTTCAATATTTTGGAGTTTGATAATTAAGTTTTTTTTTTCTCAAAATACATGCTTAATTGTAGTAGTCCAATAGATGTATGTTAGATCCTGGGCAACGTCGGGTGCCTTTGGGAGGAGGGAGGAATGGGTGGAGGTGGGAGTCTGGAGGGAGGGTGGGGTGGAAGGAGGCAGGGGAAGGGGTGGAGGAGGATCCGGATTTGCCCGGCAACTCCGTGTATCTTTATGGGAGGGTGGAGGAGGGAGGAAGGGTGGAGGTGGCAGGAGGGAGGGGAGGGGTGGGTTGGGAGTCCGAAGGGAGGGGAATGAGTTGGAGTGGAATCTGGAAGGAGGGTGGATGAGGTGGGAAGAGGGAGGGAAATAGTAGAGGTGGGATGGGGAGGGATAGGGTGTTAGGAAGAAGGGGGGTGAGGTGGGAAGAGTGAGGGAACGGTCGAGGTGGAATGAGGGAGGGGAAAGGGTGAGGAGGGAGGGTAAGGGGTGGGAGAAGGGAGCGACCTGGTGTTGCCTGGAAACTCTGGGTACCTTTGCTTTCACCCTCCTCTCTCTCCCTCTTCCCCCTCCTCCCTCTCTCTTTCTCCTCTCCTCCCTCCTCTTTAATATTCTCCTTCAGCGAAGCGACGGGTGGTATTTGCTGGTTACCTCTGCCACCGAAGGTGGAGGTGGTTATGTTTTCACCTGTTTCTGTTTGTGTGCAATATATCTCAAAAACTTGTGGACGGATTGGATGAAACTTGCTGGATACATTGGGTGTGTCACAAGGAAGAACTGCTTCGTTTGGTGAAGATCCGGATCCGACTACTAAGAATTGTTAAGTGATTCTTCCCATGAGAGCAAGCCAAAAACTATATATAGCACGATATCTCAAATAATCGTGGACGGATTCGGATAACACTTGTGGACACTTTGGTGTTTGTGGCAAGGACGAATTCTTTCGTTTTTGGTGAAGATCAATCCAAATCTGGATATGATAATTATTTAATTTTATTAAGTGATTCTTCACCATTGCAGAGATTGGGCCAATAACGATATATAGCATGATATTTAACACCATGTATTGGGCTCGATATGTTCTCATGGATCAGGCATTACACGGTGGAGGGTATGCGCTCTACCGAGTGTCCTAGTTAAGAATATTTACAACTTGGTCTGAATGAGCTGCACACTCCTTTTGTTTAAACAAACAGGCTCCATCCTGACAATGAAGGTCCGGAGATCTTGGCGTTGAAGAGCATGTGTTACAGCGAACACATGGCGTCAATCCGGACTCGTGTGAACATCGCTTTCAGAATTGGCAAGAGATCGATGCAGGACGGAGCAAATGGTGGGTATGGGAACACGTCCTGGATGTTCTCATGAATGCTGCGAGTCAGTTACAGGTTTACGTGGAAAACTTGAACCACGGTAAGATATCTTCAAGTCATTAATGAATCCTTTTTCGTTTAACCTTGGACCAGCTTTTGAACTTCACCAACAAAATACTATTTGCATTGATTGCATTCTTGCTGGATTGTTGTGTCGACATCAGTTATACAGTATCCTTTTGTTGTACTCAAACATGGTGATTTTTTGTGACCAGGGTGGGCAGCTTGTGTTTTCGGACTGTGTTTGACCGCTGAGGAGTGCGAAGCGAGCTCGGACAATTTGGCTCGTATTGCCCTGTCTCTCTGGCTGCACGGAAGAACTCGTCTGCACGCCGGTCCCTCAATGCGCTTTGGTAGCCGAGTTTAAAGGGCATTTCTACAAAATGGCATCTCAGGAGGCATTGCAGGTAAGTTTGTACCATCATCATCATCAGAGATCAAATTGTTCGTACATAAAAGGGCTGAATCACGATGCATGCCAACGTATCAGGTTGTATCCATTTTTATGAATGATTTTGAATCACCTGCTGGCTCAGTTGAAATGAGATGACAGTCTTGATGTCACGAGTGGAGACATTCAAGTTGCTCAAGCTTTTGTGAATCAAGATCATCTTTAATCACTCGAGACAAAGGAATTCTCGACGCTAATGTTCGTCTAAAGATCCGTTTACATGCTAGGTCTTATCACTG
>CM068967.1:14439360-14459772 GCA_035128595.1 Eptatretus atami | reverse complement strand
TATGCGGATCATAACGGATGATCCGCTGTGGCGACCCCTAGCGGGAACAGCCGAAAGAAGAAGAAGGGGAAGCCGCTGTAGCCTGCCTGTCAGAAGGATGAGGGATGTCACAGCAGAGGGTGGAGTCATTAGCAAAGAGATAAAGAGGATTTTCCAGAGTGATATGATGCATGTGACAACCAGGACTAAGATAGCTCAAGCAAGAGAGAGAAGAGAGAGAGAGAGAGAAGAGAAGGAGGGTGAGAGAGAGAGAGAGAGAGAGAGAGGCAGGGGGAGAGAGGGGAGAGAGAGAGAGAGAGAGAGAGAGAGAGGAAGAGAGAGAGAGAGAAGAGAGAGAGAGAGAAGAGAGAGAAAGAGAGAAGAGAGAGAGAGAGAGAGAGAGAGAGAGTGTGTGCCACGACCAGGACTGAGAGAGCTTGAGGCAAAAAAGAGAGATAACCAGGCGCCGAGTGCAGCTTTATAGCCCCTGTGGCAAGCGGGGCCAATGAGCCACACACCAGATCTTCCGAGGTGGCCTGGGCCAGCTATTGGGCCACGACAGATCTTACGAGCCGACCTCATGCCTCAGCAATCGAGGGTCCCCCCCCCCGCAACTCCGCCCATTCTGCTGCCCAGCTGGATATTAAATCACTTGGTCCTTCGGCTGTCGTCGGGAGCAGAGCTCCACACTTAACATGGGGGAATCCCTTTTGACCCTATGCACCCGCGGACGGAACCTCACACATCCAAAAATGTCCACGGCACCAAGCCAGGGAATGGGGCAATTATTCAGGGAGGCTGGATTGTGTCCTGCTCCGTTTTTCGGTCGTGTTCAGGTGGAGGGGAATGAACAGGGATTAGGGAAACTAAATTAGGGACGAGGGAACAGGGATTAGGGACATGAGCAGGGATACAGTACAGGGGTAGACTGCAATAAATTACATTACAGGGTAGACGTCCATACAGACGAACAGACAAACAAGGACTTTGTGGTGCTTTAAAAAATAAAGGGGAATGGGAGAATTTGGCGCTCGTTCCACAATGCGGGTGTTAGTCGCACATGCTGAACGCCATAGCAGTAAAACACGCACGCCCGACGTGATGACGGCAGTCACGGCACACGTCATCACGCGCTGATATATCTATTATCCAAACAGGTTGAGAGGGGATGCGAACGACCCAACCTAACGTATTGAATTACATAATAACCCCTTTCGGGGAGGCGCTATTCTTAACGTTCATTGCAGAAATAACTATTCTAGAGTCTGCGTGGTGTGTGCGTTTTAATCTCAGCATGCGGTTTATAAAACGGCTACAGCATTATATCTCCTCTTTTTTGGTATTGCACCCCCTGCCCTCTCTCGACTTTGATCCTCCCAGGTTTCTATCGGGTACACATGGTCTGACAGTAACCCTTTTCTCGTTAAACTCCCAAAATACATACAGGCTCACTGCTCGCCTCCACTCATTTGTTCCTGTTTTCTCTCACCTTTTGCAACCAACTTCCCCAATCTGTTCTTTTCAGTCCCATCCCCCCCCCCCTCCAGGGCTCCAAGACAGCTGTTCACGACTACCTCAGGTCATCATGCATACTCATGATCTCTTCTACCCCAAGTGACCCCATTCCCAAACACTCCCCTTTTCCAGGTTATTTTGATTTTCCCCCTCTCCCTCACCTCTTTTTGTTTGTTAGTTGTTGGTGTGTTTGTCCATTTTCTGTTTCATCCCCACTTTCCTCTTCCTCCTGTGTTTCATTCAGCTTGTGTACAGCTTGTTCACCCCCATGTGTCTTTCGCACCCTCCCCTTGATCTCACTCTCATTTCTACTCCACCGTCGGTGTTTTCCCCCTTTCCATTTTTTTCCCCTTCCATTCTGATCTCGCGCTTCCATGAGCCTCGATCATGAATACCAAAAAACCGGAAAAAATTATCATTGAACGTGTGAAGCCATTTGGGTTGCTTTTCACCAATGAAAGCACAGAGCCTCATCCTCATTGCAGCTCATGTTTGATGTGATCTTTGTTGTTGTTGTTTTTGTTGTTGTTGTTCAGACTCAACTGGAAGAGATGAGAATACCAGTGATAAGTGTTGACGGAAGCCAGAAAACAAAGGTCTGTCAACATGAGCTTTATAAAAATTTCAAGCACTTGAAAGAAGACCGGGAAAACCTTTTTGAGTCGTGTTGTATTGTACACGAAACACTTGCTTTCAAAATGCTCCAAAACTCTTACAGATTCCTCAGCTCTTTCGGGATGAGAGATCCTGTGAAGGTAAGAACATTACGACTGACCTCTTCGCAAGGAAATTCAATGGGACCATCACTCAGAGAAATGTATTTCTTGATGTCGTTTTTCTGCCACAAACAGGTTTTTCAAGGAGAGATTGTCCCACGCTTGCAATCAAGTCTGGGCCCCGTTTTTCCTGTCCTTCATCGTCATTTCATTTACTTCCTTTCGACAAAAGAAACCTGTGAACAATTTCTGGCCAATACCATTCGTTATGTGAACCAAGCCAAACCTCGTTTGTTGGTGCCAGTTACCGTGGTGATCCTCGGTCCACCCAAGTCAGGAAAAACAACAGGTGTGTTTGCAAAGTAAAAATGTTTGTTCCTCGCTTCTCCCGTCCGTGGAACTGCCATCCAGTGGCTGTTCGTTCCTACTCTTCTCTCCAGGGATTTAATCGAGTAGGCAGTGTACCACCACCTCGTATCATCCTCCATCCTGACCAATTATCTTTATGAACCCTTCCTAACCCTACCCTCTTACTTTCATTGTTTCCAATTCCCAACTCTCTCCATTCCCACCACCCCTCCTCTCTCTCCACAACCCGGCTCCCCTTCCATCACCACCCCCCCTCACTTCTTCACTCATTCCCTCGCTTAATGTCCAAGAGTTGCTGTGTTTATATCCCGTCACCTTCCTTGTCCATGACCCTCGTTCTTGTGGAAGTACATAAGAAAGAAATCCAGCATAGTGCTCAGATCGGGATGCCAAATAGGCCAGGATGCTCTGTATTGTTCTGAGTCATCATCTAATCACCTACACTTCATTTTGATGATGATTTGTGGACATGTTTTACTATCTGCCTTGTCAGTCGCCACTCGGCTAGCGCGAGATTATGGGCTGCGGAAAATTTCCGCCAAAGACTCGGTTTGTGCCGTGGTGGACAATGCGAGAAATTCGACCCTAGCAAGTGAAATAAAATGGCACCTCCATCGGGGCCAAACGTTGCCAGATGCTCTCGTGATCCAAGCTATCAAGGTCGCTCTGTTGGATGTGATTTGCCAAACTCGGGGGTGAGTGATAAATCTTTAATGAAACAAAATGAAAGATTTTACAATCAATCCAGAAATGGCTTTACATTGAAAGAGAAGTGTTTAACAATTGCCAATGAACTGTATTTTCAGGTATATTGTCGATGGTTACCCGATGACCCTCAAGCAGTTCAACCTGATGGTTGCTCACGGTATAATCCCTCTCAAAGTGATCGAGCTGCAGCTGGATGCCGAGGCATTGAAGAGAAGGATGGCGGTTTCCCAGCACAGCATTGATTTGTCAGTAATATAAAGTTGGATGAATTGATAACACTGAAAATATATGAAGCACAGGGCCGCAAATGTCGAAGCAGGTCGCATTTCATAAACCGTGGGGTCTGCGAATAGCATGGTCCGACAGTATATAATCAAAATCTGTCGTCTCATTCGAAGATCGGAGCTGGTGGTTTAAATAACTGTCAAAATATGGAGTGAAATCTGAAAATTTTAAGGAATTACCGATTCTCATAACTAAGCAAATAAGCATATTTATTTAAGGAAGGCTATGTTCCCACCTCCTCCATATTCAGAGGTTTTAAAAAAGCCCCAATTTTTCGGATTTCACCCCAGATACTGATATAATTGGTGGGATGGTGAGCTCAAATCGTCAAATATGGTATCAAATGTGAAAAATAACTTCCAATGATCGGTTAGACAGGTGAAGAAGGAGTCATGTGACCCTTAAATGCACTCATCAAAATAGTACAAACACAAACTATCCATCACTTTAAAGGTAATTGTACTGCTCATCTTACAATATAACTTTCAAGGGTGAAAGAAGAGATTGTAGAAAAAAAAAGGTTACAACCTTCGCTGACATCTCAAAATATCCACTCTGCGAAAATTTTAAAACAAGCAATTTTGATCCATATAGCTATTTCGTTATTTAAAAGAGTGCATTTCGATTGTCCGCCAACAAAACAGATCAAATATCTTACTTACATGGTCAACTATACAGGTAGTGGACAAAAAAAAAAATGGAAACACCTGGGTAAATGAGGGACACCAAGTATATTGTAAGAAACGGCTTCCACACAGGTGTGGCCCATGCGTTAATTAAGCAAATGACATCCCAACATGCTTAAGGTAATGTATAAAAATGCTGCATAGGCCTGGTTGTGTATAATTATGGTTAGCATGGCTGCAAGCGGATTCCTCAGTGACTTTTTAAGAGGGGTGATTGTTGGGGCACGTTTGGCAGGAGCTTCAGTGACAAAGACAGCTCAACTTGCTGATGTTTCACGAGCAACGGTGTCTATGGTGATGTCGGCATGGAACTTCGAGGGAAAGACATCAGCAAAGGGTAACATTGGGCAGAAGCGCGTACTCCAGGATTATGATATCCGTGCATTAATTTGAAATGCACGGCAAAGCAGGTGAGCAACTGCAGATCAATTGACTGTAAATTTCAACCTGGGGCACGAACAGCCAGTTTCATTAAAAAACGATCTGCCAAGAACTCCACAGAGCGGGACACCACGGTCGGGTTGCAGTGCACAAACCGCTCGTCACACCTGGCAATGCACGTTTGCGAGTCCAGTGGTGCAAAGAGCACAGGCAATGGACAATCAAGCAGTGGAGGAATGTGATACGGTCAGATGAATCTTCCTTCACCATGTTCTTGATAAACGGATGAGTGCAAGTGTGGTGCCAACCTGGAGAACTCTACAACCTTGAGTGATTGGTTCAAACAGTGAAGGGTTCTAGTGGTTCTGTAATGTTGTGTGGTGCATTTTCCTGGCATGTTTTGGGTGTTGTCATTCCCTTGGAAGACAAGGTCAATGCCAATCATGACTTAATGGTACTGAGTGATCATCTTCACCCCATGTTGCAGCATTTCTTTCCTGCTGGGAGGTGTGTCTTCCAGGATGATAACGTCCCCATCCACAGAGCATGTGTGGTCGCGCAATGGTTTGATGAGCATGACACTGATGTTATCCAAACGTCATGGCCTTCACCGTCACCAGATCTCAATCCAATCAAGCATTTTTGGGATATTGTGGAACGATGCCTGAGACAGCGTTTTCCACCTCCGTCAAACAGGTGTGAGTTGATTGACTTTCTCGTGGAAGAATGGTGCCGCATTCCTCTTGCAGAATTCCAGATGCTGGTGGACTCTATGTAACGGAGCATACAGGCCGTACTGGCCACACATGGTGGCCCAATGTCCTATTAAATGACTTTACATTGGTGTTTCCACTTTTTTGTCCACTACGTGTATGTGGGCTGCTCGAGAGTTGGAACACCAAACAATTTACATGTTCTGGCCCTTGATGGAAAAACATTCAATATTATCTCCCCAAAAGCATTACAATAATATGTTAAATTTTGTTGTTATTTCTGTTCAATATTTTGGAGTTTGATAATTAAGTTTTTTTTTCTCAAAATACATGCTTAATTGTAGTAGTCCAATAGATGTATGTTAGATCCTGGGCAACGTCGGGTGCCTTTGTGGAGGAGGAGGGAATGGGTGGAGGTGGGAGTCTGGAGGGAGGGGTGGGGTGGAAGGAGGCAGGGGAAGGGGTGGGAGGAGGGATCCGGATTTGCCCGGCAACTCCGTGTATCTTTATGGGAGGGTGGAGGAGGGAGGGAAAGGGTGGAGTGGCAGGAGGGAGGGGAAGGGGTGGGTTGGGAGTCCGAAGGGAGGGGGAATGAGTTGGAGTGGGAATCTGGAAGGAGGGTGGATGAGGTGGGAAGAGGGAGGGAAATAGTAGAGGTGGGATGAGGGAGGGGATAGGGTGTTAGGAATGAAGGGGGGGTGAGGTGGGAAGAGTGAGGGAAACGGTCGAGGTGGGATGAGGGAGGGGAAAGGGTGAGGAGGGAGGGTAAGGGGTGGGAGAAGGGAGCGACCTGGTGTTGCCTGGAAACTCTGGGTACCTTTGCTTTCACCCTCCTCTCTCTCCCTCTTCCCCCTCCTCCCTCTCTCTTTCTCTCTCCCTCCCTCTCTTAATATTCTCTTCAGCGAAGCGACGGGTGGTATTTGCTGGTTACCTCTGCCACCGAAGGTGGAGGTGGTTATGTTTTCACCTGTTTCTGTTTGTGTGCAATATATCTCAAAAACTTGTGGACGGATTTGGATGAAACTTGCTGGATACATTGGGTGTGTCACAAGGAAGAACTGCTTCGATTTTGGTGAAGATCCGGATCCGACTACTAGAAATTGTTAAGTGATTCTTCACCATTGAGAGACAAGCCAAAAACTATATATAGCACGATATCTCAAATAATCGTGGACGGATTCGGATAACACTTGGTGGACACTTTGTGTTTGTGGCAAGGACGAATTCTTTCGATTTTGGTGAAGATCAATCCAAATCTGGATATGATAATTATTTAATTTTATTAAGTGATTCTTCACCATTGAGAGATTGGGCCAATAACGATATATAGCATGATATTTCAAACATGTATTGGGCTCGATATGTTCTCATGGATCAGGCATTACACGGTGGAGGTATGCGCTCTACCGAGTGTCCTAGTTGAGAATATTTACAACTTGGTCTGAATGAGCTGCACACTCCTTTTGTTTAAACAAACAGGCTCCATCCTGACAATGAAGGTCCGGAGATCTTGGCGTTGAAGAGCATGTGTTACAGCGAACACATGGCGTCAATCCGAGACTCGTGTGAACATCGCTTTCAGAATTGGCAAGAGATCGATGCAGGACGGAGCAAATGGTGGGTATGGGAACACGTCCTGGATGTTCTCATGAATGCTGCGAGTCAGTTACAGGTTTACGTGGAAAACTTGAACCACGGTAAGATATCTTCAAGTCATTAATGAATCCTTTTTCGTTTAACCTTGGACCAGCTTTTGAACTTACACCAACAAAATACTATTTGCATTGATTGCATTCTTGCTGGATTGTTGTGTCGACATCAGTTATACAGTATCCTTTTGTTGTACTCAAACATGGTGATTTTTTGTGACCAGGGTGGGCAGCTTGTGTTTTCGGACTGTGTTTGACCGCTGAGGAGTGCGAAGCGAGGCTCGGACAATTTGGCTCGTATTGCCCTGTCTCTCTGGCCCTGCACGGAGAACTCGTCTGCACGCCCGGTCCCTCAATGCGCTTTGTAGCCGAGTTTAAAGGGCATTTCTACAAAATGGCATCTCAGGAGGCATTGCAGGTAAGTTTGTACCATCATCATCATCAAGAGATCAAATTGTTCGTACATAAAAGGGCTGAATCACGATGCATGCCAAACGTATCAGGTTGTATCCATTTTTATGAATGATTTTGAATCACCTGCTGGCTCAGTTGAAATGAGATGACAGTCTTGATGTCACGAGTGGAGACATTCAAGTTGCTCAAGCTTTTGTGAATCCAAGATCATCTTTAATCACTCGAGACAAAGGAATTCTCGACGCTAATGTTCGTCTAAAGATCGTTTCAATGATAGGTTTATCAACTGAGGATTGACAAAGGTGTGTTCACCGCCTCCAAGTGGGAGTACCCTCCTCGGCCCACCGTCGTGGGGAATGTGCTACAGTTGCACATTCTTGGAAATTCACTTTTATAATTTTTGTCATTGTTGACAATGACTTTGTAATGTGGTGTTGAGGCTGTTGGTTTTGTAATGTTGTGTGAAGTGTGTGTATATATATATATATACACAGTCATGCGCCACTTAACGACGGGGTTACGTTCTGAGAAACGCGTCGTAAGCGACGTCGTCGTTGTGCGAACATCATTTTTTTTTCGTTTTCGAACATCGTACTTACACAAAACTAGACACCGAGGCTATATCGTGGGTTGAGAGACATAATGTTGTAACTGCATTTTTGGCGGGCTGAATAAAATGGCTCTCATGTCTTTCAACACCATATTTCGTGGGTTGAGAGACATAATGTTGTAACTGAAAATTTCCCATTTCCTGCAAATCGCTAATGAAAGATAAATATCGGTGTTGAAAGACATGAGAGCCATTTTATTCGGTTTCGCCAGAAATGCAGTTACAACATTATGTCTCTCAACCGGCGATATGGTGTAGCACTGTAGCCTATTGCTCCTCGGATACAAACCTGTACAGCATGTTACTGTACTGAATACTGTCCGGCAATTGTAACACACATCCAAGAGAGATGGAAGACACGTTAGTTTTACCTTTGTCCTGTTGATGACGGCCATCGTTTTGTTCGCAGCAGTTACAATCTCCTCTCGCATCGATAATTATAGAAAGGTGAATAATTAGCGTTTGGATTTTATAAATACGTAATCATTGCATCGATGTTATAATTTACAAATGAAGAAACGAGCTCCTGTCAATTGAGATATATTTTCGGAACAGTGCGATTGTTTTAACAACATAAAAGCTTCACTAAAAATAAATTCTGTTTTAATGTCGACTAAGAACAACGATTTATTCGTGGAATTCTTCAATTCAAAGGTAATTTACTTGCTAGAAGGTAAACGTGCAAACATTGGTTCAGTTTGAAGCCGATTTCCTTGAATCCCGATTTAGCACGACCCTGTTTTTTTCGCGATGACATTTTATGGACCTCAACGATCGCATTATAACAGGGCCACATGTCGTTTATTATCATATGAGGTATTATGTACTGTACAGTGTACATAATTGTATGTGCTATTTTTATACGAGGCTACATCACTCGGCGATAGGAATTTTTCAGTTACATTTTTTTTTTTCCAGAGCTGTCAGATCCGTCGTATATGCGATCCGTCGTTGCCCGGAACGTCGTTAAGCGGGCGCATGACTGTATATATATTAATACTGAAGGACCATTTTGTGCTCCTCCAAGCGGTCGCGTCACATTTTTCTCGGTACTGTGACCTGGACTGAAAGAGACTTCGTACCTGTAAGAGTGCATCGCACATCGTGGCAATAGTCAACCTTCAACTCTGAAGCAGAATAAATAAATATAAATATATCAATATCATCACACGGAAACGGTGTAGTTTCCTGAAATCGTCCACCGGAGGGCACATTTTTCAACTTTGAACAGTAAAGTGTAAGGAGAATCTATATATTAATACTGAAGGACCAATTTTGTGCTCCTCCTTGCAGTCACGTCACATTTTTCTCAGTACTGTGACCTGAGAAGTTTTGACATGGTGTACGTCAAAGTAGACACGTGCACAAATCAGGGGACTTCTTCACTTGGAGTTGTGTACACCAAAATGTCGTTTACAAGGACGTTTTGTAGGTCTCATTAGGTAAGGCCATGGAGTACATCGACTGGGATCCAGCTCTTACAAGAGCCGCCCGCCACTGGTTGTGTCATATTGGGCTCATGGAACCGAATCCGTCTGACGGGGTTTCGGCTAGTATATATATATATATATATAATGTTGTTCATACATTAAAGGGCTGAATCACGATGTGGTGACGGAATATATATATACAGTATGTGCAATGTGCATGGCTCACAAAGTGGGTATGCTGTGGTATGTTTGTGGGAAATTCCACATAAAACTATTATGAGGTACTTGGACAAACCATCAATGGTCAGAAATGAAAGTGGACATCTTGGGGAACCTGTAGAAACGGCAATATCAAACTCTCCATTTCCCTGTTTTTAGCTCGCCTGTTCGAAGAACAGAGAGCTATAGCGATACCCCCGGCGTGAGCGTCAGCGTGAGCGTGAAATGTTAAATTTTTTGTATTACGGATTTCGACGAAACTTGGTGGGGGGTTAGGTATGGTCCAAGGATCATGCCATTAGATTTTGGACTTGGTCCCCCCCCCCAAAAATAATTTAGAGAAAAAAATTTTTTTTTTGCATTTCTACATGTTTCAGGTGATTTCCAACCCCCCCCCCCCAAAAAAAAATTTAGAAAAAAAAATTTTTTTTTTTGCATTTCTACATGTTTTAAGTGATTTCCAACCCCACCCCCCAAAAAATTGTTTGAGAATTTATTTTTTTTTGCATTTCTACGTTTTATGATTTCCAACCCCCACCCCCCCCCCAAAAAAAAGTTAGAGAAAATTTTTTTTTTTGCATTTTCACTGTTAAAAGTGATTTCCAACCCCCCCCCCAAAAAAAATTTAGAGAAAAAATTTTTTTTTTCGCATTTCTACATGTTTTAAGTGATTTCCAACCCCACCCCCAAAAAAAAATTGTTGGAGAAAAAAAAAATTTTTGCAACTTTTTTTTCAACAAAATTTCGATTTCTTTTTTTGCATTTCTACGTTTTAAGTGATTCCACCCCCCCCCCCCCCCCCAAAAAAAATGTTGGAGAAAAGAACTATAACTGTCAGCACTGTTGACATCATATTTAATGAATAAGATATAAGGTTCACTTGAGTGACCCAGCAGTATTGGCGGCGGAGGTTTTGCACTCTCCCGAGTGCTCCCCTCTAGTTTCCTTTCTAATGTTTTTATCTACCACACTTTTTTATACGCCCGATATATATATATATATATATATATATATATATATATATATATATATATATATCGGGGCGTATTATGTGATACGGTCGTCGTCCGTCCGTCTGTCTGTCTGTCTGTCCGTCGTCCTGTCCGCACTCTAACTCCAAAGTTTTCAACTTTCACGTTTCATATTTGGTACATAGGTACAGACTGTGGAGACGGTGTGTAGCGACATACGTTCGTCATCTAAAGTGGTTGCATGGCAACCAGGATGCTGTTTTCCATGTAGTAGCACAATTCTGTATATACTTCTCTTGTTAGGGCGTATATTGTGCTCACTTGCGCTCTTGTTACTGATTACAATATAACAAATACATATATTGCTTTAATAATTATACTTCACTGCAATGCTTTATAAAAAATATTAATTATTAGACTCGTCTTTTAAAAACGATAAATGTATATACAGGCGAGCATTGGGTGGCTTTGACACCAACTCTGGTTTCTTTTTCCTGTCACATATTGAGCCTGTTTAAAAAGGCAGAGTAAAAATTATCTGTTTCTTATCCCAAAATATAATATTTACGTTGTTTTTTTCATCTGATTCCGTACATAACGCTGACGCCAAGCTCGAAATTCGAACGTGTATTTACAGTGTTGTATATATTCAGTGGTAACTTTAAACCGGACGTGCTGCAGGTCTAAAAATTTAGATTTAGCTATTTGAATACATGCAGATTAACATAATGGTTTGCATTTCAGTTCCCTAAACTTTTTTTTTGCCCTTTGTGTAACAGTAGTGTACCCACTTTGTGAGCCATGCACATATGTATATTTTTGTATACATAGTTGAGGCTTGTGGAAAAGCTTGTATTTACTACATTGAACGGACCAGGTCACAACAGGAGAAAAGGAACTGCAGAGAAAAGGAGGAAAACACCAGCAATGGAGTTGAAGGCCAAGATAGATAGAGGCAGACTTCAACAAACAATGGATGTGGGGCAGGAGAGGATGCATGGGGTGGACAAGGAAAAGGATGCATGGATGGGGAGAGGACGTATGGGGTGGGCAAGATGGACACAGAAGGAAACTCTCAGGAGGGAAAACTGGAAATTTGAAAGGAGGGATTGGGGTGAGGGGGTGGGGGTGAACGAGGGTAGAAAATATCATGTTTTTGGATTGGGGAGATCTGAGATGGTGAGGAATAGCTGTCTTGAAGACCTGGAAAGAAGAATTAGATTGAAGAGGATGTGGAGGTTGGTTCCACAGAAAGGGGGAAAAAGGGGAACGAATGAGTGGAGGTGAGCCGTGATCCTGGATTTCGGTAGTTTGACCAGAAGGGGGTTAATCGCGGACCGTTTGTGTCCTGCAGAACAGTGGGAGGGGTTGGGTTGGACAAAGCATGGAAAGACCAGAGGGTGCAACACCAGAAGAGAGGTGGTAGAAGACAGAGACCACCCACTTGTCTGCGATGGTGAAGTGATAGGCCAATAGACTCAGCTTCATCGTGGGAAATTCCAATAATCTTAAAGGCCTTTGTTTCCACAGCGTCAAGCTGAGCAAGATGTGGGGCAGGGAAGCCAGTCCAGAGGGGTGAGCAGTACTCCATAAAGCTGGGGATGAAAGCCTTGTAGATGGATCGGCGTTCAGGTATGCCAAGGAAGGATCTTGTACGACAGAGGATGCCCAGTCCACAGTCAGCTTTGGCTGCCAACTTTGAAACTGAGATGGTTGAAACATAACATAACGTGAGAGAGAGAGGTTATGTGAGAGAGAGAGAGAGAGAGAGAGAGAGAGAGAGAGAGAGAGAGAGAGAGAGAGAGAGAGAGAGAGAGAGACACACCAATAGTGGGGTTGAGCAACAACATAGAGGGAGACTTTGACAAGTAAGGCATGTGGGGAAGAATGCGGGATGGGGGTGGACAAGTTTGACTGCAAGGGGGTTACTGCTAGACCCTGTTGCCATGCAGAAACCTGAGTGGCAGCCCTAAGGAGGAAGAGAGCAGTGCTCCATTAAGCTATGGATGAAGGCCCTGTCGGTGGATTGGAGTTCAGGCGTGCCAAGGATGTTGTATGACGAAGGATGCCCAGCCGGTGACTGGATTTGGAGGCCAACTTTGAAATGTGGTTTGCCAAAGAAAGATCATGGCTTGTAAAGACTCAAGAGTTTGACTGACTGAACTTTCTCAAGAGGATTGTTAAGAAAGTAGATGGGGGGAGGGGTTGCTGTACCCTCCTTTCAGAAAGAGATGGTGAAAGAGTGAGATTTGTCAGGATTGAAAGACGTATTCCAAGTGTTTGACGACCTTTCGATTCCATCGAGGTCTGAAGAGTGAAGAGGCTGCAGTCTCTGTCTGTCTGAAGAATGAGGATTGTATGTTACCGCACAGGATGGAATCATCATCAAATAGATGAGGATTTTTCCGTCAGAGAGATCGTTGAAGAAGATTAGGAATAGGATGAGGCCCACAACATAGCCGGGTTTGAACAAAAGGCGATTCCTGAAACGTCACCTTTACATTGCTCAACGTTCCCATACCTATTACCTCTCAGTTGATAAAACTTGTCGTTTTGATCAGTTCATGCTTGCTAAACACTGGATAGTTTTTGGTAATCAAATTCCATGCAGATTCAAATCCAGGGACTGAACTTTAAGTGCCATCTGGCCATTAATTTGAATGAACTCGTATGAAACCTTTTAATTTTATAAAAACCCAATGGATCACCCACTGTACGTTGTCTTTGCACAAGAACTCGGTTCCTTGTTCTTACGGGTTATCTTGCACTTTACCACAACTGATCCACGGTTGTCTTTGTTCTGTTTCTGGATAGATGTTTCTCACTGAACCAGAAGCATACACTTCAGCAGATATTTTACGTCGTCTTCCGCCAGCGGATTTATTGCCAGCGCATCTGGAGGTAACGAAAGCTCTCCATTTGCTCAAAACGGATGTGGAACTGGACGGCTTTTGTCCCGTCACTTACAGAGATGGGAAGGAAAGGTAAGTGGTGCTGTTCACAGAAAGGGAGCACCTTTGCTTTCTGTTTTTATCGATGGATTTAACGCTTCACACACGTCTTTTTATTTTTTTTTATTTTTCCAAAGGACAGAATGTCTGCTTCCTGGAAACATCAACCATGCCGTCAAATACAGAAACAAGGTCTACATGTGTCATGCTGAAGAAGCAATGGACAAATTTTTAAGGTGTACTAAATCGCCAACAAGTTTTGCATAATATTTTGTGTAATTTGGCATTTATTTTCATTACTTACACGTGATGTGAACAACTTTCTTTGCAGATTACCAGAGGTATACTCCAGTGTAACTCTTCCCAAAAAGCTTCCACCCAAGAAAGAACCCTTGGTCTTAACAGCTCTGCCAGTTTTGGGCTATTTGGAGCAGGTAAGTGCTTGCACTGCAAAGGGACAACCCAAGCTGAAATCTGTGGACCCCATGTCCAGTCATGTAAGCTGTTGCAATTTGTATTCAGAGTGTGGGACAGGCTCTCACTCAAGCTTTGACCTTGGTGGGCACGGTGAAGCCCAAACTGCCACTTGTAAGCATCAAACGATCTGCATTGCTCTACACGGCTTGCACTTTGAAAGGTACGAACATCGTATTTGTTCCGCACATGGGATCATGTCCTGGGAACAGCTTGTGGGAGGGTTCACCATGGATGTGATCCCACTTGAGGTGCTAACCACAACTGCATTCTCAGGTTATGCAACTGGCAAAATAAACCGTTTTAAGGAATGGAATTACTCATGTTCCATTGCCATTGAAGTGAACTGTAGTAGTCTTTGGAATGTGGAACTCATAAATTCACATTGGCATGCATTCAATTTGGCTTTATCGCTTCCACAGTGGGCTGGCATGGATGTCCGCACACTCGCTTCTGAGATGTCTAGCCTGGGTTTGAATCCCAAGCCAGCTATAAACCGTCATCTCAGTGTTTCACAGGCAGGGCGATTCATCAACATGTGTGTCGTCCCTCAGATAGACATTAAACAGACATTAGTTGGTGGACATTAAAAATCCCAAGGTGTCTTTTATGAAGAGTATGCGAGCTGCCACCAGCACCCTGAACAAATTCCAAATTCGTGCCCTGACTTCCTGTGTTGGAGTGGCGACCCATCCGAGATTGTAACCATCGCCATAGAAACTGCTCCGGCAGCACCGACATTCTGGAAAGAGCAGGGTACACGATTTGATCGACTTGCTCTGATGCCGTGTGCCTTTTGAGAAGAACCATGATTATTGATAATTGTTGAATATTTTATTCTTTTAAAATTTCAGCTTTTAATGCCCAGAGTGAACACTTTGTGAGAGAGAAATATGCAGCTGAACTTAAAAAGATGGAGGAGTACTCCGATTTGATTGTGTATCTTGGATTGAAAGTCACTCATGACAAAGAGCCATGGGAGCAACCTCATGATGTGCACCAGAAAATGGAAGAACTATTGGCAAGGAAAAGGAACCCACCAGAGTTTTAAAGGAAAAGGAAATGTTAATTTGTAACTCTAATAAGTGTGCCTCATACATACTCGACATGTTTAAAGATGTTCACAATTGCACTCCCGATACAAAGTCAGAATGAAACGAGATTCGATTTTCCATGAAACTCGAAAATTCAAAATATCATCTTCTGCAAGACAGGTGACTATCCTTTGAGGATAATCATTGCAGTGAAATATTACTATATATATATATATATGTTATGTGTGACCCTCTCATGGCACAAAGGTCTCTTTGGAGAATAGAAGGAAGCTTGGAGCTTTTAAGAGTTGTTTCAAATTTGTAAAAATCATTTGGGAAATGCTTGGAATTGTTGTTTGTCATTTTAATACCTCCATTTGAAATTGATATTTGTGCTCAAATTCAATGAACCTTCTCCTCCCTCCCCACAACTTCCCCTCAGTGAGTGGTAGGTAGAGGGAGTAAGGGGAGGGGAATGGAGGGTATAATCGAAGGAGGGAGTAAGGGAGGTGTGAGGAGGTGATGGATTAAGGTGGGGGAGGACAGAGGTGAGGGTGAAGGGGAGAGGGGAGATGGAAGGAAGGAGAGGGGGGATGGAAGGAAGGAGAGGGGGATGGAGGAAGGAGAGGGGGTGGAAGGAAGGAGAGGGAGGTGTCAGGAAGTAAGAGGGGAGGTGGAGGGGAAGGAAGGGAGAGGGAGTAATGAGTGAGGAATTAAGGTAATGAAGGGTATAAAGGAGGTAAGGGATTCGGATCAAAGGGGGAAGGGAAGAGAGGGAGGGATTTCAGTCGTGAGGGGAGGGTGAGGAAGGGAGAGAGAGGAAATAAGGGCATAAGGAGCAGACAGAGGGAGGAGTAAGGTTGGGCAGAGGTGGTTGAGGTCGGAGGAGTGAGGGGTGTTGGTGGGGTAAATAGAGGAAGATGTGGGGGGGGAGAGGGGAGTTGGTTAGGAAAAGAGGGGAAAGAGGTCAATGAGGGCAGGGAGAGTAAGGGGTTGTGAGAGAAGAGGTGATGGGGGAGGAAAAGGTGGTCGGCAAGATTCATCTTCTAAGAAGACCTGCACCTTAATCTTCACCTAGCAGAGAAGGGAATGGACAGCAGGTGTAAGGAAGTTGCTAAATTCAGCACGAGTCCATTTGAAGTATAAACTAATTTTATTGAAGAAATTAATCAAAGTTGGGGAGGAAGAAAAAATGCAATTTAATTTTTTAAAATGCAGATGGTTCCTTTCTTTGTTGAAGCTTTGGGGGAAGTGTCTTGCGTTTTTTGTTATAAAGCTCTTCTTCTCCCTGATGCTGGACCTGTGGAAAAAGAAAAGTGATTAAAAAGCAAAGCTCCTTTCATCTGGTTACTGTTCTTTCACAAACATCTCTTGTTAAATGTTATTTTCACATAGATTTTAATCTGCCTTTTAGAGTTGCTTGGTGTGACGCGACAATTATATCATTTCTGCTTCGGTTGTGCCTATTCAAAATCAGAGAATGATACATCAAATTGGAAAAGTAACAATGATGATTATTCCCCTTACCTCTGCGCCTGGTGACCCTCAGTCCAGAGGAGGGGCTGGAGGAAACGGGCAAACAAATTGGACGACGAACCTGCACCGCACCCCCACCTCTTTCTGTCCTTCCACCTCGTGTAACCCCTCCCTTAATTCCCCTTGCGTTTCTGACCGGTCGTCCTCGTGGTCCTCTGCTGCTTGATGCTGTGTGGTTGGAAGAGGTTTTGCTAAGATATTGGAAACCAAAAGCTTCTTTCTTTGATTGGACCAGAACACAAGTTTCAACAAAACAATTTTCTCCCACATCACTTTACCCATTGGTGTGTCCTGGCTGGTTGAAGGAACAGGTGCATCATCCTGCATCCCTTCTCCTTCTCCCTCATCTACTCCTTCAAGAGTTTCCATGTCAATCTGTCCCTGGCCAGAACTGATAACACATCACAAGCACAGTCAATTTCAGGGCTTCCAGTTCCCATCTCTGACACCTGGAAAGCACAAAATCGACAACGCACCTATCAGGATCTGCTTCCAGGTCATGGGTTGAACTTGTGTCTGGGACAGTTGCTCCTGTTGCCACGGGTACAGATTGTGATGGATTCTCCGTCTGTTCCACGAGTCCTTCAAACACACAGGCTGGAGAAGGGAAGGGTAAGAGTATCAAGGTTATGTTTCAGCTCTTACATCAGCAAGCTTGTGCATTTAGAGTTTGGTAAGAGGGTAAACCACCAGGTGCTGTAGGCTGCAGCGGAGTGGTTGGCACACTCCGTCCACCATCATCCTCAGAGGCTGGCTGCAGACATATTGGTGTCTCATACATTCCCAAACCTATAGACAAACAACGGCAAGAAATTATTCCTTTGCTCAAGTGCACTCTGAAATTACGGTTTGTTTGTGTAAAGTTTAAAACACCAAAGTCAGTTGTGCTTATCAGTTGAGTAGATTGTGTCCAAACCTCCTTGTGACGCAAGCTGGCGTAAATCGGATTGGCCACTCGTGGAGGCTGAGAGCTCCTCTGGTGGTCCAAACTGAAACCGAGGCATGCGTGCTACCTGTGGGGAACTTTGGGGGGGGGGGGGGGGGGGGGGAGAGATTCCAATTAGAATGGAAACTGGGAAAAGTTGGAGGTGATATGTGAGAACATAAAGAAAGAAGTGAAAGACTTGCTTTATAGCCTGAGCAAAATCATCAGTCCGGTGCGGCACCGGAAGAGTTGGAGTGCTGGGAACCATACTATCATCGTCTTCGAATAAAAAGGAGGCCTGTGATACGTAGACACATTATGACGAGATGTTTAAAGACTCATTAGCTCATGATAAATCTCAGACTTAAGAACAACTCAGAGCCGTGCTTTGTCGAGAACAACCCTTCCTAAAACTCCTTACCGCTGTGCCAATGCCTGGAGTGACAGGTCCACCACGTCCTCCCATGGATGGTCTGCGGAATGAACCTCGCTGTTGGAAAAAGAAGAAAAAAAAAGATGAAGAAAATGAATCAACAAAATGAACCAGAGTTGGTGTCAAAGCCACCCAATGCTCGCCTGTTTATACATTTATCGTTTTTAAAAGACGAGTCTAATAATTAATATTTTTTATAAAGCATTGCAGTGAAGTATAATTATAAGCAATATATGTATTTGTATATTGTAATCAGTAACAAGAGCGCAAGTGAGCACAATATACGCCTAACAAGAAGGTATATACAGAATTGTGCTACTACATGGAAAACAGCATCCTGGTTGCCATGGCAACCACTTTAGATGACGAACGTATGTCGCTACACACCGTCTCCACAGTCTGTACCTATGTACCAAATATGAAACGTGAAAGTTGAAAACTTTGGGAGTTAGAGTGCGGACAGGAACGGACGGACAGACAGACAGACAGACAGACGGACGGACGACCGGTATCACATAATACGCCCCGATATATATATATATATATATATATATATTCGGGCGTATAAAAATAGTGTGGTAGAATAAAAACATTAGAAAGGAAACTAGAGGGGGAGCACTCGGGAGAGTGCAAAACCTCCGCCGACAGTACTGCTGGGTCACTCAAGTGAACCTTATATCTTATTCATTAAATATGATGTCAACAGTGCTGACAGTTATAGTTCTTTTCTCCAACATTTTTTTTTTTGGGGGGGGGGGGGGGGGGTTGGAAATCACTTAAAACATGTAGAAATGCAAAAAAAAAAAAATTCTTCTCTAACAATTTTTTTTGGGGGGGGGGGGGTTGGAAATCACTTAAAACATGTAGAAATGCAAAAAAAAAATTTTTTTTTCTCTAAATTTTTTTTTGGGGGGGGGGGGGGGGTTGGAAATCACCTAAAACATGTAGAAATGCAAAAAAAATTTTTCTCGAAAAAATTTTTGGGGGGGGGGGGGGGGGGGACCGAGTCCAAAATCGAATGGCATGATCCTTGGACCATACCTAACCCCCCCCCCCACCAAGTTTCGTCGAAATCCGTCGAGGAGTTTTTTCCGTAATACAAAAAATTTAACATTTTCACGCTCACGCTGACGCTCACGCCGGGGGTATCACTATAGCTCTCTGTTCTTCGAACAGGCGAGCTAAAAAGGGAAGGGTTACAACAATTTCAAGAAGACGGATAGCATACCTGCACGTGTGGTGCTGGGTGTTCTGTGGCAGGGGGATAGATGGTGAGCCGTGGTGGCAAAATAGGTGAAGGACGACGATGAGATGGGGCGCGTCCTACATGCCTTTCTCCTCTGGAATACCCAACGTTGTGTCCATCTTCCACCTCCTGTAAATTAAATAAAAGTCAGGTGGTTATTTAAACTGCCAAAACAAAGGTCTGCTTCATGACCAAGGTCACACGATCTAAAATTACCCACACACATACAAATGTTGGGAGACTACTGCGTGAATGAGGAAAAGCATAAATTGAGCTTTTATAGGGCTGACCTCATTGGTCCAAATCATACTATCGTACCCAAGAGCAGGCAGTTTGAAAGCTATCCAGCTCTTTGTTGGTAAAACTACGTGGATGCTTTAGCACAATTCTAACCCTCTCGCCGCTGCATTTGTACCTCTGAGTCTTCATACCCCACTGACTGTGCAGCCTGGGCTTCTCCAGGTACGTCTGGGAATGTGTGGGAGGGGAAGGGGAGACATCATGACAGAATAATCATGTGATTAGATTCAGCGGATGAAGATGAAATGCAACTCTTCAAACCACTCCATTAAGTAAAGTTGAATCTTTCCACTTCAGTGCTTCACCTGCTCTCTGTTCACTAAACCACGTCACAAATGCACGAGGTTGCTCACCAATTGTAGAATCATCCTCAGGTCTTGATCTTCTTGCTTCACCAGGTAAATCACCGTCTCCCTCAACTTGCTCCCCTTCCTCTTCCTCCTCCTCCTCCTCAGCTTCTTCCTCTTCATCATCATCATCATCCTCCTCGTCATCCTCATCATCCTCATCTTCAACTGCCTGCAGAAACATAAATATAGGAGACTGTCGATGACAATTCAATCACAGAAGAAACAGAGCAAAATAGGCGGCAAATGTAAGTACACTGATGTCAGAACCACAATTTGATCTTGAGAATCTTCATCCATGACCTCTTCTTCCTCTTCCTCTTCTTGTTCATCATCCTGGTCTGCGATGTCAACATCTCGTCCCTCCCCGTCATCATCATCATCATCATCATCGAACTGCAGACAGATACGCCGAAAACCATAAACCTTTATCAATGGACCACGAGTGAGCCCACCCGAAGCCATCCCTCCCTATTCAGCACAAAACTATTCAGGCTGAGGAAAGAGTCCAGATTATCCTG
>CM068967.1:14406195-14439346 GCA_035128595.1 Eptatretus atami | reverse complement strand
AGGTGGATGTCAGTCCGAAGAGACTTTATACGGCTTCTTCTTCTTTAATGGCCAAAATTATTCCCACTTTCTTTTGGCGTTGGCCAGGGGAAGGTTTTGGCCTTTCTTTCATGAACAGGCTGGCCATGCCTGACGCGTGACTCAATAGTTAGGGCAGAAATGTTAAATTTGGCCATGGTGCAGGCTATAAATCTTCACGAAGGATACCGTGGGATGTTTAACATCCACCGACTAATGCCGGCAGATGGGAAGCCAGTTTAACGTCCATCCGAGAGACGGCACACACGATGACGACGACGACGACGAACCAATCTGTCTGTGCACAGTTCACACAGCCATGGAAGACCAAATTTCCAGTTTTCCAAGCCAAAAAGTTGTTTTCCAGGACCTTTAATAGAAATGTTTTATCGAACAAGTGACATTGGAATAAACCACAAAAATTAAAATGAAACTTTGCTTTCTGGTATTCCATTTAATATTTCAGTAACTACAAATAGCCACTCCATTCGGGATCAGCCTGGGGGGAGGATGGGCAAATATATTTTGTGCCGTGGCTTGAATCCTCCTCTCTGCCAGCACGGGCAGTAAACCACTTATACTGTGGCATGTGTACAGGTGAAAATTTGTCAGTCGACCCCCCCCCCCTCCTCACAAGGGGGAGGGGGGGATTTTTTTTCTTGGTGCCCATGAACTGACCCTGTACACTCCCAACACGTTTGCAAAATTTGAAGGAGATCAGCCCAGACCTGTTTTTATGCCTTCGCTGACGAAGTCACCGGTGGCATTATGTTTTTGCATTGTCCGTCCGTCTGTCCGTCCATCCGTCCGTCCGTTGCCAATTTTCTCTGTTTTTCTGCAACGGCTTATCCAATTGACACAATTTTTGCAGAGGGGAACACAAAAAAAACGACTTGACAGATCGAGGAACTTCACGCACATGTTTCCCCCAAACCGTGGGGATGCCAGGGTGTTCACAAATAATTAATAGGTTACAAGGTCTGGCTGGAAGCCATATTGGATTGAATGAAAATCTTAAAAAATGATTTCTCTTCAACAGTTTCATCAATCGACATGAAACTTCAGTTATGATCTTGTAGACATGTGGCATATACACTGCAATATCAAAGTATGTGGACACCCCTTCTAATGAATGGATTCGGCTATTTCAGATACACCCATTGCGGACAGGTGTATAAAATCAAGCACACAGTCGAGCAATCTCCATAGACAAACATTGACAGCAGAATGGGCCGTACTGAAGAGCTCAGTGACTTTCAACGAGGCACTGTCATCGGATGCCACCTTTCCAACAAGTCAGTTCGTCAAATTTCTGCCCTGCTCAAGCTGCCCCAGTCAACTAAGTGCTGTTATTGTGAAGTGGAAATGTCTTGGAGCAACAACAGCTCATCCGCGAAGTGGTAGGCCACAAAAGCTCACAGAACGGGACCACCGAATGTATGCACGACCTGACGTCATATTGTAAAACCATTCAGTCACATGTTCTCCACTCCACGTATGGCACACTGATGTCCTCAGCAGCCCTACAAGTTCATGCTGCTTTGCTTTATCCTCCACTATCTCTTCGTCTGCTGGATGCTTCGCCTCTCCGCTGGGTGCCGCAGCTGTGGGCTGAAGACATGTTCATGATGGAGCATTTTTGAAGACCTCACAGGACACCCTTTATTGTGTGCTTATGGCCATTTTAATTAGAT
This sequence comes from Eptatretus atami, assembly GCA_035128595.1. Lineage (NCBI taxonomy): Eukaryota > Metazoa > Chordata > Myxini > Myxiniformes > Myxinidae > Eptatretus > Eptatretus atami. The sequence continues at coordinate 14,437,634 of CM068967.1, read as the reverse complement.
TTTATTTCCTGTATTGTGTGTTTTCGTTATGTCAGATCACGAGTGTGTTTCATTTATTTTTCTGCCCGTTATTGTGTCCGTCTATCTTTTGTCCTGGGATTTCCCGTTTTCATTGTCCTGTGCCTTCTTATAATAAACTATTCCATAAAAACACGTTCCGTGTGATGACACGGCATTGCAGATTTTGCATGTGAGAAACCATTTCGTCACTGCTTTAATGGGGCTGGCAAATTCTATTTGCCAATTTTCTTGATTTTCCAGGAGTTTCAAGGACTTTGCCAAGTCTTTTTTTTTGTCGGACTTTCCAGGACTGGAAAATGTTTTTCATTTTTCCAGGAATTTCAAGGACTGTGCGATCCCTGCTGTGAAACACTGGGATGACAGCTAAAAGTTGGGCCAAGATTCAAACCCAGACTAGACAGCTGAGAGGAGTGTGCGCATACCCCTAGGCCTTGGTTTTTCAAACCCGGGGGCGCGACCCCAAGTGGGGTCACCGAGCAAATTTCGTGGGGTCACGGGCGTCCGCTTGCAGCGAAAAAAAATGTCTATTCGATGGTGTTCGCTTTTACGGGATGTAATATAAACGGTTCGTTCAAAGTATGGGAACCGCGCAACATGACGCTTGGAATGGGATCCAGCCCATGCGCGGCTCGCTGAACGGGCGTTCATTTTGGCGGGAAATTAGTGGTTTGATCACGGCCGCTCAGACTCAGGCTCTGACTCTATCATTACCGTCTATTCACGTCTCCACGTAGACTCGAGACCTTATTTGTGATGGCAGCACCGGCCACCTGCAAATCTCGAGAACGTTCTTACAGGATAAATTTCTGGACTTGGATTTTACTACGTGGTGGATAAAAGTGGGGACAGAGGCCTCAGTGTGTGATTTGTTCGAAGTGCTTTCTACAGAGTCTATGAACACAAATAAGTTGCAGAGGTTTTGACTACAAAACATGCACCTTATCAGGATAAGGAGAGAGCGTTCTTTGAGAGGAAACTTCTTGCACTCAAGAATACGCGTCTTGACAGAGAGGGTACATGCCATCAGACCAATTTTCGGGCATTAGAGGCCTCGTATCGAGTGTCGCTCCATGTGCCAAGACTAAAAGCCTCACTCCATTGCGGAAGAACTCGTGCTGCATGTGCAAAGGACATGGTATCTCTGATGGTTGGAGAGGAAGCGGCGAAGAAACTGGCAGTTATACCCTCTCTGACAACACCATCCAACGCAGAATTGAGATATGAGTCTGGACGTAACGGCTCAGGTCGTACAGAAGATCAAGGAATCGCCGTGGCACGCCATAACAGTTGGACGAGTCCACTGATATCGCATCGTACGCGCAACTCATCATCTGGGTCCGCTTCATCAAGGCTAACTTTGTCGATGAGCCTCTGCTCATCAAACATTGAGGCCACCACCAAAGGTGAGGACATTTTTGGGAAGAGAAGCAGTTTATCGTGACATGATCTGGCTTCGGAAAGTTGCTCGGTTCTACAACAGACGGGCGCCAGCAATGTTAGGAGTGCGTTCTGGATTCAAGGCTAAATTGCTTGAGGGTGGCTCCTCAGACCTCCATGGTACACTGCGTGATTCACCGAGAAGCGCTCGCCTCTCGTACTTTGCCAGAAACCTTGCAGAGCGTGCTCTCAGAAGTCGTAAAAATGGTGATCCCATCAAATCAGCGCCTCACACTAGGTTATTCAGGCTATTCTGCCAGGAGATGGACGCCGACCATAAGAATTTACTATTCTACACTCAATCAGATGGTTATCTCGAGGAAACCTTCTAGTTCTTCTGCGCGTTTACGAGCTCAAAGATGAACTGAAGGAGTTCCTACGCACACAAGGGAAAACGGCATGGGTAGCGTTGCTTGAGTTCGGACTCTTGATTGTCAGAACTGTGCTATCTCGTTGACATCTTTGAACGTCTCAATGTCCTCAACCGCTCCCTCCAAGGCAAAGATGCACCTCATGTTTTTTCACGACAAAATGAGCGGATTTCTGGCGACTCTAAAATTACTGGCAGACAAAGCAGCTGTTAAGCGCTTCAGCCTTTTCCCCGTGTGGTGGAGCATCTAACCTGCCAGTACGATGATACTGAGCTCGACAGTCTTTCTGGGGAGATAGCCGCGTCACTTCGGTCGCTCATTGAACAGTTCGAGCACTATTTCCAGAGCTGGATGTGCAGTTTTTTCTGTGGTTCGGGACCCTTTCACGGCTCCACTGGACTCGATTGCTGATGAAGATGATACAGCACAGGAAGAGTTTGTACAGCTCCAGCAGGATTCAGGAGTGCAGGCTCTTGCGCGGACGAATTCGTTGTCGACATTCTGGTGCAAAATGCTGCCGTCGTACCCGATCCTGTCACGGCGCGCCATTAAGGTTCTTATGCCATATCCTTCATCATACTTTTGTGAGCAGTCAGTCGTTCTCCACCATGGTGGTGATTAAAACAAAGTACAGAAATCGCCTTGAAATGGAGCAAGATATGATCCTGGCATTGTCATCTACTTCGCCACGAATAGAGAGTTGGTTTCTGAAAACAGGCTCATCCTTCTCACTGATATATCTAAATGTCATTCGGACTAAACTTCTGAAACATTCAACTGTACTATTTGGATACTGTCGGCTATTCTCCGTTTACTCGTCTATAAACAATGACGATGGTGAATAAAGTAAACAGTAAATTTCTTGTGTCATATGAAATCTTATCTTATATATTATGAATGGGTTTTGAATCTTTGGGTCGCGCGATGTAGAGAGGTTTGAAATTGGGTCGCCACTAAAAAAAGTTTGAAACCACTGCCCAGGCCATCGCAGCCATAAAAAACAAGGAAGCAACGAGATTGAAAATTTGTCTGAATGGTCCAAAAAATACCAGAACTAAACGAAGTTGGAACATGTGGACGATGTTCCAGAGGGATAGTGGCCCATGTAGCAAATTACTTTTGAAATCGCTCAAGTATTCCAGTAATACGTGAAAGTAGATGGACAAGGTCATGTGCGTCGAAAGATGACGAGGATAAGTACGGAAATAAGACACACGGTAGATTGTATTATCTCAGATACTCCCGATAACTTACTTGCCCATCACGATCCTCATTTTCGCTGTCGATGACAATGACATCTGTAAGGACAGACTGGAAACCAGGGTTGACCTCATCTGGGTCAAACTCCCTATTCCCCACTTCTGCACCATCATCTGCTTCCTGCTCTCCATCGCCCTCCGTCACCACTGTATGGGGATGTCCCGACACCTCCTGTTTGGCACTTGAAGGTGACGTTCCAGTGTTCACAGTGGTGTCACTAGATCCAGCTCTTAACACCTCCTCCTGAAATATAAAGTGCAAACAAAGCACAAATGAGAGTAACATGAAGGAGTGAAGAAAGTAAACTTATAGGAAGAGGAGGATACCTGTGATCTGAGTCTTTTTGCTTGCTGGGAATCAGGTTCTGCGGTAGTGCTACTAGTTCCAGGTTCTGCCTCTTCACGTGGCCGCTTTCCCGCCCCTGGTGGATGATACATTATGTCAATAAACAACAGTACAGAAATAGATTTTTTTTTTAATCATAAGAGGAAGAAATCAAGTAGAACTAGAGGGGGAGCACTCGGGAGAGTGCAAAACCTCCGCCGCCAATACTGTGGTCACCAAGTGCAACCTTATATTTATTCATAAATATGATGTCAACAGTGCTGAGAGTTTAGTTCTTTTTCTCCAACATTTTTTTTTGGGGGGGGGGGGGGGTTGAAATCACTTAAAACATGTAGAAATGCAAAAAAAGAAATCGAAATGTTGAAAAAAAAGTTGCAAAAAATTTTTTTCTCTAAATTTTTTTTGGGGGGGGGGGGGGGTTGGAAATCACTTAAAACATGTAGAAATGCAAAAACAAAAAAATTTTCTCTAAATTTTTTTTTGGGGGGGGGGGGGGTGTTGGAAATCACTTAAAACATGTAGAAATGCAAAAAAAAAATTTCTCTAACAATTTTTTTTTGGGGGGGAAAATTTTTTTGGGGGGGTTGGAATCACTTAAAACATGTAGAAATGCAAAAAAAAATCTCTATTTTTTTTTTGGGGGGGGGGGGTAAATTTTTTTGGGGGGGTTGGAAATCACTTAAAACATGTAGAAATGCAAAAAAAAAAAAAAAATTCTCTAAAATTTTTTTTGGGGGGGGGGGGCCCCAATCCAAATTTAATGGCATGATCCTTGGACCATACCTAACCCCCCACAAGTTTCGTCGAAACCGTCGAGGAGTTTTTTCCGTAATACTGTTCACAAACAAACAAACACAAACAGAAAGGGTTGAAAACAGTAACCTCCATCCATCTTCGAAGATGGCGAGGTTAATTAAAGGATTAAATAAACCGGAGAAAATAAAATAAAAGTAAAACCAACAACTTGACTGATCCTCTGACAAAAATGTATTTTTAAGGAAAAATACATCCAATACATAAATCATCGATACTAATAAAAGGCAATGTGTGTGTGTGTGTGTGTGTGTGTGTGTGTGTGTGTGTTCTCCCCTCCATAAACCCAAACCATGAAACCTAGCAGCCTGAAACTTTGCATGCATACTAAGAAAACTCAAAGGAAGTGCAAGAGTGAATTTGGGTGTTTGGGTTAATTAAAACACCACTTTCAAAGATAATTAAAGGCCTTATTTAATTATATCCTCATCAGGCGATCCTCGGCACCTCGCGATCTTGGGGTCTTAAGGCGTTTCCTGGGTAACCTCGCTGGGGTCTGAAGCCGCCATGTTTTTTGGCCTGCTCAACCACGCCTAACTTGGAACAGGCCGCAACGATTTCTTCATGATAAAGTTGTTTTCCATTTCCTCACTTATATAAATGCCTGTTCATCATAGCTACAAATCACTGGGTATATTGCAGTGCTTATCAACGCCTGAGCAGCCAGCGTTCATGACTTTATTTCATTTGCGCATATTAAACGAGAGAATCTCTTAAAACTAACAAGTACAAATGTAAGCCTCCAGATTTGAAAGTATCAACAGTTCCGACTCCGAAAAAAGTGTTGATTTGTCCAATTCGAATATTGCACGGGCGTTTCTGGGTGCATAGTTGTATCGACGGCCATTGGTAATCGCTTGCCAAGCCAGGCATTCCGTTGGAGTGCTTGATTGAGTGCTTAAGCCACTTACCGAGCTGTACGGTACAGTTCGTTTCCCGATCGGGATGTACAGCTGATAGTTACTCCAAGGTAGAGGTACGTAGACAGCACCCATGGACGTGGTACATATGGGTAGATTTGTATCTGTACAGACTCTCTGCGGGTATGTGGACATGCCAGGCCTTTTACGAGTGCCATGGTGGCAAAGTTTCATCCTGTATCTTATGGAGGTTCTTTCAGGTTTTCCTTTGTCCTCACACCTGTTTCTAAAGCATTTGGTTATTGGATTTGCTTTACAAAGGTTGTACGTTTCCCTTTGTGAGTTCCAAAGCAAAATATATTTGATAACGCCCGATTTCCGAGGCGTTTGCCGAATTAACGTGTTTTCTAAATTATCGAGCAAATTTTTTTCCACTTGTCACACGCAGCTGTTTATAAATATTAATGTTTGTGATCATCTCCTTGAAACGTCTATATAAATGTAGCGTTGTTTTTCAGTGAAAGCTACTCAAGGTTTCTGGGTTGTATACAGTACATACTGTAGTCATTAATCACACTGACTCCAACCTGCCGATTCCCGAAAAATTGCCGATATCGGCCAAGCATGCGTGTGTGTGTGTGTGTGTGTGTTTACAAAGCTACATTTCTCTGACTACTCCCCCCCCCCAATCTCTATCTCTCTGGACGGTCGTTATGTCTGGAGGGTGGTTATCTCCATATGTGTCTGGACGGTGGTTATGGTTAGTCTCCAGGTTAGTCTCCAGACTGTCGCATGGGAGTTTGTTTTCCGGACGTTACCTTCTGGGAGTTTGTCTCCGGACGTGTCGGGGCGGTGTTTTTGTCCGGACGGTGTTCATGTCCGGACGGGAGCTCATCTCCGGATGTGCGGGCGGTATTTATGTCTGGGCGGTGTTTGCCTCCGAACGTATCCGGGCGGTGTTTATGTCTGGATGGGAGTTTGTCTCCAGACGCGTATCGCCATATGTGTCTGGATGGTGGTTATATCCGGGTGGGGTTTGTCTCCGGACATGTCCAGATGGGAGTTTGTCTCCGGACGTGTCCGAGCAGTGTTTGGCTCTGGACTGTGTTCATCTCCGGACATGTCCAGGCAGTGTTTGTCTCTGGGAGGTATTTATAGGATGACCGGTAGAAAATGGATTTCAGACATTATGCTGTTTCCACCTTCATTGTTATTCTATGCAGAATCATTTTGATGAGAAGGTATGAATCGTAACTGACGCTCCACCACACATCTGCCTTCCCATCCTCTCATCTCTCACTGCCTTCCCTTCCACAACCCCCCCACTTCTTCACTCTCCCTCCATCCTCGCTCCCCACTCCATACTCTTTCCCCCTCCCTCCTCTCTCTTCCCACCCCCCCCCACCCCCATCCCAGTGTTCCCGTCAGCGAAGCGACGGGTGGTATTTGTTCGCTCTAAATAAAAATAAACAAACAAATCTGACACAACTTACCAAAAACAACCCCAGAAGATCCTGGACGTTCCACATCTGTTCCGCTAATTGCTACTGCTGAGCCACCGTCACTCCCTGGAAGCAGTTGCATGGTGGACAAACCAGGCTGGACACTGGGGTCCAGTCCTGTGGCTTCAGTCGGTGGAAGCAAGGGGGGAGTTTGCTGAGTTGGCTGTACGAAAACCTTAACGAGAGTCGGAAGCTGCAGTGACAAAGTTGGGCCAGGTACAGATGAAGAAGAGGAAGATGTTGCTGCTGGTGACGGCAGAGGAGGAGGCAAGGAAGTTGAGACACTGGGGCTCGGGCTTGGACCTCCCGATGAAGAGGGGCTTGGGGACGGAGCTGGTGCGGCCGAGATGGGAGGGGTCACAACCGGGCTGGTGGAGCGAACGACACCGCTGGCACTTCGAAGTACAGGGGATTGGTCAGGAGGAGGTTGGTCTGGTTGAAAGGCTGGATAAGGTTAATGGGGAGTGGAAAGAAAGAAGGGAAGAGTGCAAAACTGTAAAGGAAGAAAGAAAAAAAAAGTCTTTTCTCCTGTTCATAAGGAAAGCTGAATCCATTTTTCCTTTCTCCTCAATTTTTAATTCATATCTCACCCTCAGGACTCTCCATTGGCATTACAGTAGCAGTGGGCGTGCCAGTTGAAGTCCCAGGAGTGATCATTGGTCGAATGCTAGCTCTGGGTGTGGCCTTTCCCCCAGTTCCTGGTCCCACAGTTGGTTTGATATTCATCATCGGAGGGTCTGCAGATGTGCTGATGAACATGGTGGGGGGAAAAAAATGAAAAAGTGTTAATAATGCAAGTTTAACGTGAGAATGATATCAGTGGTTTATGAGGCAATCCATTAACAGACTACCAAAATGACTCACCCAGCCCTCTCCCCTGCTGAAGTTGGTTTGATTTGCCTTTGCTGGTCAGTTGTGCGAGAAGTCTCGGTAGCCTAGAAGTAAAGCAAGCAAATGAGGGGGTAAGGGAGAGGGGGTGGGGGGAGTGCAGAGCAAAAACAAAAATTATATTTCAGCCAAAATCATGTCTCTATTGATCAATATTTTGTCAATAGTTCATCCTGTTCTCAGCTGGCAACTCCGCTTCATACCTTGCTGAGCTTGAAGTGGGAGAAACCAAGGCCTTCAAAATCCTTGGAATCTCCCACAATGAAGCCGAGTCTCTGGACATAACTATCACAGACAAGTTGGTGGTCTTTGTCTTCCCCTGTTCCCTTTCTGGTCTTGCACACTGTGCCCTTTCCGTGGTCTGTACATCCCCCACCCCTCCCCCTCAGGTTTATGTTGGGACACAGTCTGCCAGTAACTCTCTTCTGGTGAAACTCCCAAAATACACATCTACTGCTCACCTCCACTTGTTCGTTCCTCCTTTTTCCCTCCTGTGGAACCAACTTCCTTGGTCTCTTCAATCTGATTCCTCCCTCCAAAATTTCAGGACAACTTCACCATCATCTTCGGTCACCCCCCATCCACAACAAATATCTATTCCATCCCGAGTAACCCTCCCCAAGCCCACCTCTTTCCAAGTTTCCAGTTTATGACTGTATTAATCTTGTTCACGCCGAGCCCTCTTTCTTCCCAACATGACATTATTTCTTCAAGCTTCCCTCTATTTTGTCCCTCAACCCCACTGTTGGTGTGTTCACCCCTCCCACTCCCTTTCTGTTCCATTCCATGCTGTAGCTCATCCACAAGCCTACACATTGTCTACAAACAAAAAGGAAAAACACAAGTCTAGACAGACACCTTAGATCCGTCTGGTGAGCCCTCTCGAGCTTTAAGTGAGGGCGCAGAGCGGAGTTCGTGCTCGAGACGGAGGTTCTGAGACCGCAAATTGGCCACGCGGGTCTGTGAGTCCTCCAGCTGATGCTGCAGTGCATTTGCTCGACCGCGCTGCTCCTCCACTTCTTGGGACAGCTGGTCACGTGCAGCTGTGTCACAAATTAGCATGATGACCTTTACATCAAGAAATCAACAAACACTGCACCCACACAAATGCTAGCTCACAGGGAACTTTGACACAGGAGGCCATTTGGCCCATCACCCCTACATTCATCTGTATACTCATATGCTTGTTTGTCTGTCCGTCCATCTGTGTGTGTGTGTAATTTTTTCACATTGCATGTGAAAATTCACATTTCACATTTCACATTCACATTTTCACAATTTTCACATTTTCACAATATGTGTGCAATTGCTTTTCACCCATTGGTTGGACAGCTGGCCTGATGCCACCCACAATTGCCTCTGAAAAATAATACAGCCACCATGTTGGTGATGTGCGAAGCCAAAGACATTTTTGGAGCTGTCATATTCATAATCACCATGCCGTCCCCTACAAGTTTTCCCTTCAGTGTAAAACAACTGATAAAAGGATCATCAAATATCGGATACTGGAGGGAAGGTGCACCGGTGGTGAAGGCACAATATGTATCGGCCTAGTTCAGGCTTCAGGCCTCTGGTGATAGCTTATGGGAAAGTGCAATTGGAATCTGTCCGAGCTTTATAACCATGATGTATTACGAAATACCAAGTACAACCCTTCGCTTCGCTGATGGAATATTAAGACAGAGGAAGAAAGAGGGAGGGGAGGGGAAAAAATGGAGGTGAGGAAGAGAGAGGAGGGATGGTGGAGAGGAGGAGGGGAAGAAGATGAGGAGGGACAGGAGGGAGAGGGGAGGGAAGAGAGTGGAGCGAGGCGAGTTGGGGGAGCTATGAGGGGGTGAGGAAGGGGGGAAACGAGAAAGAGGGGAAGAGTGAGGAAGGTGGGGGGATGGGGAGAGCGACGCCTCACCAAACGTCACATACACTCCGGGAAGGGGGGGGGGGAAGTAGAAGCGAGGAGAATGGGGGAGAGAGAGGAGGGGTGGAGGTAGTTAGTTGGAAGGGGGTTTGGAAGGAGATAAGCGTGATGGGAAGGGAGGCAGCATGAGGGGAAGAGAAGGGAAGGCAGAATGAGGGGAAGGGAAGGCAGCGTGAAGGGGAGGGGGAGCATGAGGGGAGGGGAAGGGCCATGAAACACGTCCAAACAGCAACATTTTCTCTTTAATTACCGGTGCTATATAAAACTTGGCAGGAGCATTTAAAACCCACTCTATCTTCCTAGAAAAGGCCTGCCTGCAATGCATGTAGTGACCGTGGTACCCCTCAGGTTGGCTCCGAATCCAATTTGTACATGATACACTGGGGAAGCATTTTAAATTCAAAACTAAACCGTCAGTCCTTAACATAGGGGGTGGGTGGGGAGAGAGAGGGGGAGGGGTAGGAGAGAGGGAGAGGGGTAGGAGAGAGAGAGAGAGAGAGAGAGAGAAGAGATAGAGAGAGAGAGGAGAGAGGAAGAGAGAGAGGTGGAGAGAGAGAGGGGTGAGGAGAGAGAGAGAGAGAGACGGGGAGAGGGTGGGAGAGAGGGAGAGGTGAGAGTGGGAGGGGAGAGGGTGAGACAGAGAGAGAGAGGGGAGAGAGAGAGAGAGAGAGGAGAGGGTGGGAGAGAGAGAGAGAGAGAGAGAGAGAGAGAGAGAGAGAGGGGTGGAGAGAGAGAGAGAGGGGTGGGAGAGAGAGGGGTGGAGAGAGAGAGAGAGGGGTGGGAGAGAGAGAGAGAGAGAGAGAGAGGGGGAGGAGAGAGAGAGGAAGAGAGAGAGAGAGAGAGAGAGAGAGAGAGAGAGAGAGAGAGAGAGAGAGAGAGAGAGAGAGGAGAGAGAGGTAGGGAGAGGAGGGAGAGAGGGAGAGAAGAGAGAGAGAGAGGGAGAGGGGTGGGAGAGAGAAGAGAGGGAGAGGGGTGGGAGAGAGAGAGAGGAGAGGGGGGTGGAGAGAGAGGAGAGGGAGAGGGGTGGGGAAGAGAGAGAGGGGTGGGGAGGAGAGAGAGAGGGAGGGTGGGGGAGAGGGAGAGGGGGAGGGGTGGGGAGAGAGATATAGATATACTGTATATATATAGAGATATATTGTTACGGATTTGGAAGCCTCCTGCACACAGACAGTCAGCAGTCCCCGCAGTTCAGTTATTTCGATAAGTATGTGTTTATAGTTAGGGTCCTGTCCCTTATGTCTAATGGGAATTTCATGTGTGCGCTGCGGGTTTCTTTTATAGTCAGGTTTTTTACATCTTTAAATCTTCCTCCCAAACCAATCAATCCTCCACCTTCGCGCACCGACTCCATTGCCCAGTGTTTTTGGCTGAAGGAATGGGCGGAGTTCCATCATCGCCTCAGATCAATGCTCCGCTCCGAAGTAGGGCATGGAGCATTTCCTACAGCCAATGGGAAGCCAGAATGCCAGAAACTACAACAGAGCCTCTTCGGGGGGGGGGGGGGGGCACCGAGACGCCCCGACACAACCCTGTCCAATCAGGGCAAAGAGTATCTCAGGACGGACCCCTCCCACCTCACGTGAGGAATGAATAATATGGGGGTGATCCGGCTGGCAAGAAGCAGAAGCCTCGTTTGCCCTCGTTTTTCTGCTGGGATCGTCTCGCATTGCCTGCTGACATTCTCGTCTTGCCCGTCCTTTCTACCATTGACCCAGCACGGTGCGGGCTTGAGAAATAGTGAGGCCGTCTGTGCCGTAAGTTGTCATTGGGACCGGCGCGGCTCTGGTAACTCCGCTCGGTTACGCCGGACCCGAGTCGGTACATGCGACTCGGTTTGGACAGAGTCGGCCAGAGAGTGTGGTTTCCCCGTAGCTAGACGGCGTGAGTACTTAGGTAAATTTGAATTAGACAAGTGGACCCTACCTCACGCCGTCAAAGTATTGGCGACCACGGTCCTTTAAGTGACCCGTCGACTCCGGAGTTATCCGGGGTGACGACCTTTCAATTCCGGTGTTCGGTACGAGATGGCCCAACTGCCCCGTCTGGCGTCGTCCTCACTACCGAACCCGGCCCACAACAATATAGAGAGTAGAGAAGAGAGAGAGAGAGAGAGAGAGAGAGAGAGAGAGAGAGAGAGAAGAGAGAGATGAGAGAAGAGAGATATGTAGAGAGAGAGATATGTAGAGAGAGAGATAGTAGAGGAGAGATATGAGAGAGGAGAGAGAGAGAGAGAGAGAGAGAGAGAGAGAGAGAGAGAGAGAGAGAGAGAGAGAGAGATAGAGGAGACAAGTCTGAAGACGACATGGTTCACGAGCGGTATTTGCGATGTAGATTGTTTCAGAAGTCAAGGATGAGACAATGTGATAATGTTTGACCAAGTTATAAAAATGATCAACATGATGTGGTACGAGTGACAGGTTATTAGCTGCAAAATGTCGAAAACCCGGTTTCGTTCAACAACTTTCAATTTGACCTTTGCATAACCTTTAAAGGTCCCAATACAATGTTGTGGACATTAAAATAAGGAAACAGGATACGTGCTATAGCTTACTGGAGTTAGTTCGTCGAAGAAGGTCGAAAACCCGGTTAGATTCCCACAACTTTGAAAATTTGACCTTTGTGAACTTTAAAGGTCAAAGGTCAAGAATTATGACCTTTGGTGCAAAACTTCCTCTGGAACATTCCAGGAACAATATAACGTCATATAGGCTATATGGCATTTCACACTCCTCGGATTATCCATACTTTGATGAAATCAGCGTAAAAAACAACTTGAAGGGGCGCCACGGGCAAGGTGTTCGAGATAGAGAAAAATGGTTTCAAGACTTTAGGTGGGGAATGACCTCAAGATTATGCATAAAAAATATTGTCATCCTAGCTCTCAAAGTTTGGGCGGTCGTCTGATTTTTATGTCAAAATTTGAAATTTTCTAAGTTCATGACCTTGTGACCTTGACCTTGTGACCTTGACCTTGGACTAAAATGAAAAATCGAGCTCCGTGGGGCTATGCAGGTGCATTGGGCTAACCAAATACCGAAACCCCTGCCAGATTCGACAAACCCCTCGGAGAAGAATTTTTTATGTCAACATCGCAATTTTCTAAGTTCGTGACCTTGTGACCTTGACCTTGGGACGAAAATGAAAAATCGAGCTCCATGGGGCTATGCAGGTGCCATTGGGCTAACCAAATACCGAAACCCCTGTCAGATTCGACAAAACCCCTAGGAGAAGATGCAAATTGAAATCGGCTACCCCCTAAAAACATTTTTTGGGGCGTGGCTCCGCCATAATGGGCGGGCACGCCCATTTTCAGGAAAACACAACTAGATCATGATATAAACCTCCCACCAAAATTTCATCAGGATCGGATCAAAACCCACGGAGCTATGCTCGGGACAGACAGACAGACAGACAACAATAACGAATATAGTGGTCACTTATATTTTTCATGAAAATATTTTTCGTGAACCAATATATATATATATATAAGAGAGAGGTGGGAGAGGATTGGGAGACTGATATTTATTAGTATGGATTAGTGCTGGTCCAATATCGGACTTGGTATTTGGCAATTATTCAGTACTCGGCAACAGCCGATTGGGGTCCATGTGAGTACGGATTACCAATTACAGTACTGTACTGTGGACAACCCAAACACCTTGAATAGCTTCCGCCCTTGATTTGGGCAAATTTCAATAAAGAAATGGAAAAAACAACAACATTGAGTTATAGACATTTCAAGACGTGTATAAACATTATTCTTTATAAACAGCTGCTAATCGTCATGTGACGGGTAGGAAAAATTTGGCTCTGTAATTTAGAAAACACGTTAATGCGGCAAACGGTTCGGAAATCGGGCATTATCGAGGTTATTTTGCTTTGAAACTCACAAAGAGAAACATCACCATTCTAAAGCAAACTTGATTCCATTTACTTAATTTTTTTTTAATGATTGCTCGGAACCCGGGGGACTCCCTGTCCTGCATTTTGTATAAAACTTGCTTTTCACAAGACCAGACAATTATAATGTCTTCATTTGATGTAAACACTTAATTTGATGTCCGTCAATAGCTTATCGAATGAGCACACGGTCGCTCATCATTCGTATAAAGATGACAGGACACTCGATTGGAGAATGCATGCACCAATCGATTAGAGAAGGGATTTAAAATGTATCGATTCACAGGTTCCAAACGAAGTTCCGCACGGATAAAGTACAGTACACAAAGAGGAGAACCACAAAGGCGTACCTTTAAATATCGTTCTTTAAAATGTGGAATTCAAGTGAAAAATCAGCGAAATTCAATTCCCAGAGAAAGCACACAAAATGTCAGTCAATGCCTTTCTCGGTCAAACCAACGTGGCGGAATTTGGAACACGATCTTTGATTCGACGTTGGAAGTTTTATAGGTACATTGATGGATTCATATTGATCATTTATGAAGAAAGCAGAGCGCACAAAAAGGTGAAAAAACAACTGCGTTCGTAATTGCTGAAAAAACAACAAAGGACCCCCTGTAGACTGTTTCACCATGGCTTGCAAAAGCAGCTTCGTTCCATGAAAAGGTCACGACTATTTCCGTTTTTCATTTTGCGTGCCTCTCCCAAGCTCTTTTAAGAAACACAGCACAACTCGATGCTTTCAAGTCCTTGAATCTGAGGTAACAAAATTCCATGCTATTCAAGGATTTTCCAAGCCCCATACATCCCATTACAATTGGCTACTACTTTCTATGGTGAAAAGTCCTCTTTCTCCTTATAGCCATTCATCAAAGCTGAATATAGCTCGCCCTGGAATGATCCAGTCACTCTTTGCTGAACCCTCTCGATAGCAGCTATGTTCTTCCTCAGATGATCGTACACCATAGATATCATTGATGCTGTCCCACCCCACTGCCGTATTTTTGGGAGCAACAAGAAGATATGAAATTTCAAGAGGGACATATTCATGTGACAACATCTATCCAACAAGTCTCTTTGCAGTATGCATTGCAAGAAATAAGCAGCTTTTGTAAAACTTGCATTGTGGCCCAGTGTTATAACCACGGATTTCCAAAAACCCGGTGACGTGGCCTTTGCCCTCTTCTAATATGACATCATGGGATGCAAAGCCCAAGGCCTGCTGCCAGTGCATTGAACCCAAACTTTAAGAACCTACTCACTAGACAGCTGTGTGATCTTCTGTTTTGCTGAAAGTAGCAATTTCTTTGCCTTTTCCTCCTTCTCTCCCAGCTGTTGACGCAGTTGGTCTTCCGTGTCTGACCGTGCAAACACCTCAGCTCTGAGCTGCTCAGCAGTCTGCCTCTCTGCAGCAAGTTCAGCCTCCCTTGTTGACAGAGACTGCAATATCAAGACAGGTAAAACTTGAGCTCATTTTATAAGTAGAACAGACTGGTTTGTATCGACAGATTATTGGCCCTCCATGAAGGAGGCCACAATTGAACCAGATGGATATGTAACCAACAAAGTAAAATAAATATAGTTTCTGGGACTCGCTCAGTTTTCAGCTGAAAATCCTTGTACTGCTGACCAGCTGGAGGTGAACCCATCACCCCTGAGATCCCAGTATAGCATTCTCATCACATGCAATGTGCATCAACTTGAGTAATGTTAATGTCATAAAAAGAAAATGCCTGCACCAGCGCATCTCTTATAAAAATGTTGGAAGAAAAAAACCCGACAAACCTGTTGGACAGTATCAAGATTGGTCTGCAGCTCTTGCAGCCGAACTCCTTCCTGTTGGCTCGTGGAATCAGAGGTCGTGGGTATAGGTGAAGGAGTTTCAGAGGTCACGAGGTTGGCCTGGGAGGAGACAGCTTGAGAGGGTCGGTCTGCAGCTGAAGCTTGGCTGGCAAGAAGCTGCACGCGAGAGGGCAGTGCACACAGTGAAGCTGAGTATTCATAAATGTTCGAAAAGAAAATCTGGAAGAATAGCCAAAACAGGAAAGGTACACTTGAACAAGTCAACCAACCTGATCATATTGCAACTTCAGCTCTTCGTATTGCGCTTTGTATCTTCGGCCAATCTTCTTCACCTGATTTACCATACGACCCTTTTCAGCGACTTCATGCTGCAAAGCTTCCCGCTCTGTACGACTTGTCTCAGCTGTTGTCTGTGCCACTGCCTGTGTTGCGGAAAGTCTGAAAAGAGGGAACGAGGAGAGAGAGGGAGAATGAAGACCGAGAGGTAAAACAAAGCAAGTGCTTTACTGAGGTCGGAAGAAAGTGCTACGATGTGGACCATAAAGGTCTAGCTGAAACAAATGTCCCACCGAGCATTCTCAGCCTTGAGTCTGGTAACATCCTCAACCAGCTGCTGCTGGCGCTGCCGAATGCTGTCACGTTCGCTTTGGAGGCGTTTCACCTCTTCCGCGTCTCCCGTTCGTACAGCCTGGTTGGCAAGCTGCTGGGATAGTGCCAAGGTCAGTGATAGGTGAGGACAATGAGAAATGTTCAGGAGTGGGTGTTCAAAGGCAGCAAGTAGGCACACATCATGCTGACTGAAGTAGGAACATGGAAAATAAACGTAAGGAAGTGGTGAAAACCTGGACTCTGTTCTTCCATCGTTTTATCTCATCTTCCGCAGTCCTCTTCTCAGCCTGCATCTGCCCATTTCTCTCACAAAGCTCCCGATTAGACTGCTGCAGAGGAGCCAACTCTCCTTCCAACCGTTCCGCCTGATGGAAGGGAAAACACAGTAAATGATGGGCCAAGGGCAGTGTATGAAAGTAGTTCCCAAAGCAGGCCATATCCTTACCTTGGCAGTTGCTTGCTTTAGCTTCTGGATGAGGCCTTCACGTTCCTCCCGCAAAAGATGGTTGGAATCTGTTACCACAGCCAGGGTCTCAAGTTTCCTCATCAAGTCCTCATGTTGGGCTTGGCTCTGCATCTCTTCCTGGTGCCCATAAAGAATAAGGTATATTTTTGGGTCTTTTCAACACCATTCGGTGAGGAATGCTTTGATCCATTACCGAACCCATAAAAGCCAATGGCAGAATACATTAATAACTGATTTATTGTTTAAAGTTTCATGCAGTATTATCCATTTCAAAATAACCTTCAAACATTCGTATTTGAAACGACATCCACACTGCTGCTGAGCGTTAGAATCCATGTACAACCGTGCCCTCCCGAGGGTTTCATTCAAACACAACAGAAAGGTGACCGCACAGAAAGTGACAAAGCAATCATTTTCTCTGATCACATCATTCATTCCTTGTATGTTCAAAGATTGAAAAAGAGAATAACAAACAGAAAATAGATTTGCATAACATCCAAGTCTACATTCGACAAAATTTTTCATCTTCAACCAATCCGTTTTTAAAACCATTTTTTTCATTTAGTCACCTGAGTGGTCTCTCGTTCGGTAGAAAGAGCCGTACGCGTCACCACCAGCTCCTTCTCCACCTGCTCCAGTCTTTGCTGCACCCTCAGTGCCTCAGCCCTCGCCAGTTCCCCCTGTGCCTCCATAATATCCTTTTCTCTTCGCACAAACCTGAAGGCGAATGTGCGAGTTAGGGAAGGACAGATATGACGTGACAGGTGGAAACCAGTGTGATGTCTACTTTCATGCCTCCAGATTGGTGAACATTTGATAAAAAATAACAACATTAATCGCCTTCAGTGATACCATGACAATATCGCTTAGGATGTTTTATCCAAATAATTTTCTTTATTTATATTTTCTATATTACCACTGGCATATTGCCCATTGAGAGCAACTCTGCAAAATTAGGTGCTTTAGATACTTTAGTATTTCGAGGAGCTGTTCTGGTGTCGTCGGGTCAGCAGCTGTGACTGGCACCCGTTCACTCTCCTGCAGGGAGATGAGTTGAGCTCCTAGTGACTCAAGCTGTGAGTGCAGGAGGGCATTCTGCTTCTCCAAATCATCAGTTCTTGCTGAGACTCGTTGGTTCTCTTCCTACACAGGAAAGCGACAGGATAAGTGGTCTGGATAGCAACAACACGCCCAGTGTGACCACTCCTCAGTTTCATAAATGCCAAGGTGAGCCAATGAAAAAAGCCAAGAATTCACAAGGTTTCGGAAAAGCGATGATAATAGAAAACCTATACGCCAATAAAACCTATAGAAAACCAAGACGCCAAGGTGAACAACGAATAGCCAAGATCTTGTGAAAAAAGCCAAGGAGTGGCTCAAATCACTGAACTCAAATCAAAGATGAGAAAAAAAAACTAGCAATTCTAACAAAAAGAAGAAGATAACTGATGATAAAACTGGTCTCTAACCTACACCCATTGGTTTAACAAACGAGACATAATTTGACATCGCAACGTCGACCGATATGCCTCCGCCCACATTAAGTCTTTGCTTTCTCCAACTTTGACCTAAAAGCTCAAGACTATTTGACCTCAATATCTAATCTGTACATATGCATCATGGTACATGTACTGAGTTTAGTTAAAATCCCATAGCCAATGGTATCGCATTTACAGGAGTTTAAATGTGACCCCTGACCCTCATCCCATCACAAGTTAGAGGTAACATTTTTACCTGACATGAACTCTGACCTGTGACCTTTTGATGCTAAAATCTAATCAGTTTATCTTTGCATCATAATGTCTACTTTGTTTGGTCAAAATCCCATCACTGGTTCACAAGTTATCGCAGTAACAGGATTTTACCAAACATAACCTCTGACCTTTGACCCTTGACCGAAACATCTAATCAGTTCATATTCACATCATTAAACATACCTGTGCCAAGTTTGATTTAAATCCCTTCAGCTGTTCTCAAGTATCACATTTTTACCTGACACGACCTTTGACCTCTTGATGCCAAAACCTAATCAGTTCATCTTTGTATCATAATATATACTTCTACCATGTTTGATCAAAACCTCATCACTGGTTCACAAGTTAACGTAGTACCCGGGCAGTATTTCTCTCCAGACAGCTTGACTCTGGACATGTCTGGGTGGTGTTTACATCCAGACGGGAGTTTGTCTCTGGACGTGTCTGGGCGGTATTTACAGTATGACCGGTACAAAATGGATTTCAGACATTTTTTTGTTTCCATCTCCACTGTTATTCTATACAGAAGCATTTTCATGAGACAGTATGAATGGTAATTAATGCTCCACCACACGTCTACCTTCCCCTCCTCTCATTGCCTTCCCTTCCCTCCCCCCCCTCTCAGTATTCCCGTCAGTGACTGGTGGTATTTGCTAGCAATATATACTTGTACCGAGTTTGGTCAAAATCCCATCACCGGTTCACAAGTTACCGTATTAACACAATTTTTACCAAATGGAACCTCTGACCTCTTCACCCCATAATCAAATCAGTTCATCTTTACATCATTATACATACTTGTACCAAGTTTGATTTGGATCCCTTCAGTCATTCTTAAGTTATCGTGGAAACGAAAACCGATCACGGACGCATGGACGGACAGCCGGATGAACAACACAAAACCATAATGCCTCCGGCGACTTAGTCAGCAGAATTTTGACTCAAACACTTGAACAGTGAAAAAATAAAAAATATATACTGCAGCCTGAATGCTCCTTGAGGTGCAGGATGTGAAGTAACACCCATAACCTTGAAAAGCTAAATCATCAGAAGAGCAATCAAAATACGTCCAACAACTTATATTCACCTTAAGAATCCTTTCCTGAGTGGTCCAGGCTGAAGAATGCGCTTCCATTTTGATCTGTATGCTTTCAACCTCACCAGCTGTCTTATGTGCGGCCTCTCCAGCCTGGGCTAGCTGGGCACGAGCAGCCGACAAGGCCTCGACATCAGCTGCATGCAGAATTAGTTCACGTTGATAACGTTCCTGTGCCTCGGTTGCTTCCCTTGCCTGAGAAATGAAGGGTTGAAAGAATTAATGAACAAACGAGGAGAAAGGAAAATAAAAATGCATACCTGATTGACCGTCATACCTGTTGCTGGCATTCCTGTTGAGCAGCTCGCTCTAGACTGGTTGCCTGCGTGATGATTCAAATGCTTCCCCAGCGCTGGCGCAGCGATCAGCTGAGGTTCGTAGAGAAGATATCTAAAAATAAATAAAACAAACAAACAGTCATAGACTGGTACTTACGAAATCGTCAACTTGACCTCTGACCTTGTCTAATAAAAGCTGTCTCGAGAGAAGGTAGCGACGCAAACCAGAAGTTTCTACGATGATTCTGTACCAAACCATCAAAAATCGAATGTTTGACCTCACTGTGACCTTGACCTTTACCGATTTTGACCAAAATCTAATCAGCGCTATCCATCACCCTCCTGAATCACGGTGTAATTTGACATTGGTAGCTTCTTCCGTTCTCGAGTTCTGTACCAAACCATCAAAAATCGAATATTTGACCTCACTGTGACCTTGACCTTTAACCAATTTTGACCAAAATCTAATCAGCGCTAGCCATCACCCTCCTGAATCACGTGGTGTAATTTGACATTGGTAGCTTCTTCCGTTCGAGTTATCGTGCCTACAAACACACAAACAGAGTCCGGAAGTGATCAATATAGATTTCGTAAGTAATAAATTAAGGTGCGATTCAATAACCAGTGAGAAGAGTAATGGCATTAAAGTAATGATTTTTGAAAAAGAGTCAATGCAATGATCGTTTTTGAAACAATTGGAAAGTGAGAAAAACAAGGGGTAGTATAATATACAGTGTTCTGTGCTTCCTGCTGCTCAATCCGTCGCTCCTCCACCATTGCTTCTTTTTCCTTATCAGCATCACTCAAAGCTTGCTGCAGCCGTTTGGCCATCTCGTGCATCTCTTCGGTGGCTCGCTCCAGTGCTTTCCTGGTAGCCTCGCTGGCCTGGACAGGACACACCACATAAAATTATGACCATTAGGAGCACCCGCTCCTTAAGGGAGTGGCCAGGGGGTTCATGTTGTTATCCTTATGAATATTAATACCAAGTCGGCCCAACTTCGGTGGATAATTTAAAGTGCTCATATTTTCACAAATTTCAGCACAAACAACACCAGAGGGCACTATTTCCATCACGTACATGCACCCATATGCCATAGCGCCATTATATAATTGCAGAGTGCCCGTCCTATGAGCAATCTTGTTCAGAGCATGCAATGCGATCTTCTGACACATCCCTTTATTGGGGCAGTGTATAAGAAACAGACCACTGCGTCAATCATTCCAGAAAACAAAAATAACCCAGGTTATGAACCAAGATGCAAAAACATGCGTACTGCTTTTCAACAATTGGTTGAAACAAACAAAAATTCAGGAAGCACACCTTCACAGTATCCTGTGTAATCCCTGAAAGTGAACTTTCCAACCGAGATTTCTCCCAACGGCAAATTCTCCCTTCTGGACTTGGTGATGACTAACTTCCCTGCAAATGTCTCCTGCTCTTCCTCTGCTCCAATTGGTTCATCTGATCATATTGTTATGTTTGTGTGGTAGATGGAGGAATTTCATAGTCAAGGTAGGATTGTGTAGTGTAGCATGGTCCGCAGAAGAGGAGACATCTCGATGTACATAAAGTGGAGAAAACTATCAGCTTGATTGTTATGTGTCACCACATGGGGGAGAGTTGTGGTAGTGGTGGTAGTGCTGTGTAAATTAGGTTGGGTTTGAGGATAATTTCTCCCAGTATATGGTTGCCTCCTGTGACCTTTTCCGACGTTTTTGCATTTAGAAAGCCGGCTATAAAAAAAGGACGCTTTAACAACAACCAGCAGGCCACACCCCGAGGCTGGGATTGGTCGGTGTGATGTGAGAGAAGAGGGCATGATCAGAGAGCAGATAGTTGGATGAGGTACACGGTGGAGATGGAAGGGTCTTGCTCCCTGGCTTCTCCTTGACATGCTGAAGAAGGCTGCATGATTCTCGTGTTCGTGCTGTGTGAATTTGCCCACGTGCTAGAGCAAGACGCTAGGCATTACTGTTCGGCTGAGTCGTGAAATTGTGCGTGTGTGAGACAGACAGAGACACACACACGGAGAGAGGGAGAGAGGGAGAGAGGGAGAGAGAGATACAGAGAGAGACAGAGAGAAAGAAACAGAGAGAGAGAAAGAGAGAGAGTGAAACAGACAGACAGAGAGACAGAGACAGACAGAGGAGCGCGTCTCAGCAATAACTCGGCATTATCCCATTGTGTGTTCGAGGAGGAAGTGGCGAGCGGACCTGGTATTAAGAGAGGAGGCGGGATCGGCATATTCATTTGTGAGAAACTGCTGCATGGCGGTTAGTGAGCCCTGGTGTTGAATACCGCCACACAAATTACCTCGTGTACGTTTCCCACGCAGAGAGCGGCTTGGTGCCATTTTGGATGCAGTTTACTGCGCAGAACGACGCGGCTCAATCGCCAAGCTCATAAAAGATCATCTTTGGACACCCAGCGAAGTGCCGGAATAAAGGGAGGATTTTATTTCCTCCCTTTATTCCGAATAAAGGGAGCAAGTTGGTGGTGTATCAGTGTGGAGGCGTCTCAAAATTAGCTGCAGGTTACCTTACGTTACATTACCACATGCTTTGATTTATGTTCATTAAACCCATATTTATTAAATTTGCTTGTGTCTGTCTATTTGTCGTGGGTTCGAGTATAAACCCTTGTGCTTCCGTCCTGGTAAATGCCTCTGGTACGTGCTTCGCCGCCCTCCTTCCCACGTATGCTATAATCTCCAAGGATCATGTGTTCACCTCCAAGGTGGAACCGTTTGGCTATTCGCCCAAGTCGGTATAAACCACCCGTCCACGACAATTGCGTCGGGGTAATCGACTTAACCCTCTGGACACGTGTTCACCTCCAAGGAAGCACAATATGCTTGTGAGAGTCAACATTTCTCTGGCTGGTCTCAGAGAGCTGCCTCAACGTTGGCGAGTTTGGCAGTTCACTCAGGAAGATTGCCAGGGACTGCAAGCAACCCTCTCACTTCAGGACTGGTCTCCCATTTCTACTGCCCCTGATGTTAACAAAGCCTGGGAATTCTTACACAGAATACTGCTCTCTCTCATGCACAGATTTATCCCATGCCGTCTTCAGGTGTCACACCCTTCCTCCCACCCATGGTAAACTGAATCCTGTGGTGAGGCAGTTGCTCTGAAACAACTTGTCTTCCCTTCCTGGTCTCTGTGCTCTTTTCACCCTCTCATTTGCCATAGGTCATCTTCCATCTGCTTGGCCATCCAACAATATTACTGCATTACAAAAAAAGATGCAAAAACGGATCCCCTCAATTACAGACCTATCACCTTACTTCCAATCATCAGCAAGGTCATGGAATCAATCATCACAGTTGATGTGAAAACCTTCATTTTCTCTAACAGTCTCATCTCAGATCACCAATATGGATTCACACCAGGTCACTCCACCTTGGACATGTTACTTCTACTTACACAATAATGGAGGGAGGCCCTCAATGTCAGACATGACATCAGGGCCATCTCTCACGAGACATCTTGTGCTTTTGATACAGTCTGGCATCCTGCCTTACTCTCCAAACTCTCTACCTTTGGCTTAGTGACTTCCTCTACTCTTGTTGCCAATGTGTGGTACTCAACGGAATCCTTTCATCTCTCCGTCAAGGATGGAGTGCCCCAAGGCAATGTTCTGGGCCGAGTCCTATTCCTAATCTTCATCAATGATCTTTCCGACACTGGAAAATTCTCTTTATATATTTGCGGATGACTCCACCCTCTGCCACGACATCCCTCCTTCTTCAGATAGGCAGGCTGCTACCTCTTCTCTCTCTTCAGACATTGAAAACAGAAATCACAAGCTGGTCAAACACTTGGAATATGTCTTTCAATACTGAGAAATCTCACACTCTCACTATCTCTCTCTGAAAGGATCGTCTGGAAAACCCTTCTATCGACTTTCTCAACAATCCTCATGAGGAAGTTCAGTCATTCATACTCTTGGGTCTCATTGTCATCCATGATCTTTCTTGGGCAAACGACATTTCAAAGCTGGCCTCCAAAGCCAGTCACCGACTGGGCATCTCCATCATACAAAGTCCTTCTTTGGCACACCTGAACTCTTATCCATCTACAAGGTATTCATCCGCAGCTTGATGGAGTACTGCTCTCCCCTCTGGGCTGGCTCACCTGCCTCATACCTCGCTCAGTTTGACAGCGTGGAAACTGAGGCCTTCAAGTGGAATCTCGCACACTGAAGCTGAGTCTATCACTTTCCCATTGCAGGCAAGTTGATGGTGTCTCTGTCTTCTGCTGCCTCCTTTCTGTTATTGCACTCTCTGTTATTTCCATGTTTTGTCCCCCACAGGTTTCTGGAGGGCACACACGGTCCACCATCAACCCCCTTCTTGTGAAACTACCTAAATACAGAATCACTGCTCACCTACACGTATTCGCTCTTCTTTTTCCACCTGGAGAACCAACTTTTACACTCTCTTCAATCTCATTTTTCCCTCCAGGTCTTCAAGACACCTGTTCACCACCATCTCAGATCATCCCCAATCCAAAACCATGATCTGTTCTGTTCCCTTGGAGGCGAATAGCTGTTGTTGGGAGATTATGGCACGCGCAGGACGAAGGGAGGTGAAGGCATGCACCAGAGGCGCTCACCACGACGGAGGACAATGGCTTATACTCAAACCCACAACAAATAGACAGACACAAGCAATCTTAATGAATAGGGGGTTTAATAAATGCAAGTCAAACATTCATAATGGAAATAAATCAAAACGGGATGATAATGAAACGTGAGGTGAACTCAACCTAATTTTGAGGCGCATCGACATAGACAAGGGGTAGATAAAACAAAAGAAAAATCCCTCCCTTTCTTCTGACACTTAGCTTTGTGCCCAGAATTGGTCTCTTGTAAACTCGGGCGCTCGAATCCACGTCGTCCTGTGTGGGAAGCTCGCAAAATGGCGCCCAGCCGTTCTCTGGGCGGGAAACGTACAGGAGGCAATTCGGGTGGTGATATTCAACACCAGGGCTCAGAAACCGCCGTGCAGCTTCTTTTCACGACTGCACTTGCCGACGCCGCTCCTCTGCAAAATGGCACCACCTTCTTCCCCGATGGCACAACACGAGGTTCCGAGGTGCGATCACACATGACCCAGCTGAACAGTCAATGGCTAGCGTCTTGCTCCATCACGCGAGAAAATTCACCTCAGCATGAACGCGAGAATCGTGCAGCCTTCTTCACCGTGTCGAGGGGAAGCCAGAAAAACGAGACCTCAGTCTCCAAGCGCGTACCTCTCAAAAACTCCCTTCATGCTCCTGTTTTGTCCTGATCGACCGCCGATCCTGACTCATTCCTCCTCCCTACCTCAAACCTCTCTGATGTCATCCCGTCCATCATCCACCCCAGGGGTGTGGTCTCGCTAGTTATCATTCCTGGAGGCGGAGTTTTCACCTGCTTGGAAATGTCCGGCTCAGTTGTTGTTGTTGTTGTTGTTCCGAGGACGTGATTCGTTTTTATCACCGGTCTTGAAATGCAAAAACATAGGAACAGGTCACAGGGGGCAATCACATACTGGGAGACATTAGCCTTAACCCCAAACTAATCAGCACAGCACCACCCCCAGTGTGGTGACACGTAACACTTAAGCTGACAGTTTCCCTACTTAAGTTACATTGAAATGTCTCCTGCCCATCCATGGACATTGCTACCCCATACAATCCTACCTTTGCTATGAAATTCCTCCATCTACCCCACAAACACAACACATGCTTTGTCCCCCACAGATTTCTGTAGGGCGCACATGGTCCATCACCAACCCCCTTCTGGTGAAACTACCTAAATCCAGAATCACTGCTCACCTCCACTTATTCGTTCATCTTTTTCCCACCTGCAGAACCAACTTCTACATTCTCTTCAATCTAATTTTTCCCTCCAGGTCTTCAAGACCGGTTCCCCACCATCTCAGATCATCCCCAATCCAAAACCATGATCAGTCTGTTCTGCCCTCATTCACCCACCCCGACCCCAATCCCTTCCAAAGTTCCATTTGATCTCTCCGAACAGTTTGCTTCTCTATCCACCTTGTCCACCCCATGCATCCTTTCCTGCCTTCAATTCCTCCCCGCACCCTTTGTTTGTTCAAGTCTCCCTCTATCTTGTCTTTCATCTCTGCTGTTGGTGTCCCCCTCCCTCTCTCCACTGTTCCTTTTGTCCTGTTATTTCCTGATCTGTTCAGTGTACAAGCTCTTCCACGAGAATCGACTCTCAAAAACATTTTTTTTTTTCAATGTTTCAGTTTCCTAGGTCAATTCCTCTTGGAGTAGATGATGAAACATTCAACATACATACTTTCCAGCCATTTTATTATGACCATGGCAATGCATATTAAAAAAAGTCCTGCCATACATTCTCAATGCCCACCCCACCACCACACAAAGCACCTGTGTGCAGAATCACACCTGCTTTTCTTGAGACAAAGCATCCTCCAAGTCAGAACACATGCTACGTAGTTGTCGCATACTCTCTGCACTCTGCTCCAGTCGTGCACGCAAGGACGTCTCCAGTTGACGTGCTTCTTGCAAGGACATGCGCAACTCACCCGCTTCGCCTTCATCTACAACAAATACTGTATATCAAAAAGACAAAACAAATTTGCAAGACAAGCCAGACCAGACATACAAGAGGCCAAGAAAAGGCAGAAACAACCATATACCTACCATCTTGATTCTCTACTGAGGTAGGTGGTCGTGATGCCGAGGCAAGGCGGGCCTCTGTTTCTGCTAACTTAGTACGCAAAGTGGAGGCAGAAGTTGAAGCTTCACGTAGCTGCTCGCGCACTGTGGCATGGCTTGCACTCTCAGCAGCCAAAAGCTTTCGGAGCTCAGACGTCTGTGCCTGTGCAAGAATGAAAAAAAAAACCAATGTCCTGGTAATGCAGGTGAAAGTACACCGTCAACTCTTTTATGTGTGACTGATGTGCAAATTCCTCCACAAGCCAAGAGTTGGTGAAAAAAAAAATTTTTTGAAAGAGGATCCCAAAGACAACTTGCCAACTGTTCACAAACATCAAGATGAGGTAACCTTGCACAAACCTCAGCATTTCGAACGGCTTCTCTCCTCGTTTCTTCTTCCTCTTGTAATCGTTGGCGCAGTTTATTCAACTCGGCATCTTGCTTTTCGAGGCGGCTTTCCAGCCGTTGTTTGTCACCAACCTCAGCCCGCTCCAGGTTCAACTAAGAGCAAGAATTCTTATTCTACAGAAACCAAACTGGTTTGCAGAATATTATTGTCCATTACACCAAACTGGTACACAGTAGCAATGTCACATGTGCAGGGTATAAAGGGAAGCAGAGATAGAAATTTTCAAGTTTTTTTTTTCATCTCCTCCAAAAGAGATTGCTGTTAGCTGCACTCGAAAGTAAAACCTACCTGGATTAGGTTAAGGTTTGTGAGAAGAGAAGCTTGGGCCCTCTTCTCAACAAGAATAGCCTCCCTCTCCTTGCATAGACGGGTCTCTGCTGTACGCAACATGTCTCTTTCTTGCCGTAGGCTGTCTGCCTGCACCTGCACAACCACACACGGCACCACTAAAGATTTTGAACTCATTCATGCTTGTTAACCAACACTATGAGCTAACATAGGATACAGATCATTAATCCGAATCAATTATATTTGGTTTAAGATAAAATGGAATACTCATCCCTGTGAAGTCTCTCGCCGGTGGATAAGATGAACAGTGGATATTTTATCAACAAAAAATTGATGAGTTTATTTATCTAGCGGGAGGTCTACAGTCAGGGCAAAATATTCAACTTGAAACACCCGTCACACCTCAATGACCACAGGGATAAAACACACCCATTAACTTTTAGTTCATAAAATCCATTATATTTTATAAAAGGCCAACTACACAACCTTGGCCAATGGCAACCCCCCTCCAACACCAAAAATTTGCAGAGATTCAGAAATTAAACGGTGCTAGTTATATTGTCTGAAGGCCGTTGCATCCTTCTTTCACATAACCATCCAACCTGTGCTCTGTTGAGCTTTTCATTGGCAGTCGTTAGATCAGAGGTAAGAGAAATCACTGCCTCTTCTTGCTTCTGGCACGACAGCGACATCTTGCTGGTTCTGTCGCGGAGAGTGCTTAGCTCCTTTCGGTAGCTCTCCAGGTTAGTCTGCATGATTTCCTGCCTGCACTCCCAGTTAACACAAACTACAAACTTTTGGCAAAAATCAAGCAGATATCGATACAAATGCATCGATACGAATACCAAACCACATATGCAAATAGTAAACAGAAGAGTCAATCACCCCACCCTCAAACAGAAACGGTCTTAAATAAATTAATAAATTTCCAAACCGTTTTGTGGCAAACTCGAGCTGTGAGGAGACGCGAGTGTTCTCAGTGCGAAGTTGTCCTACTTTCTGATGGAGGCTATCAACAATATCTTGCTTCTCCCTCTCCTTGTCCCTCGCCTCAGTTCGAACTCTCTCCATCTCCTCCCGCATCTACACCCAAACAAGGTGAACAGCAGTTAGGTGAGGCACACACTGATCAAAATAAATAAATAAAAACAAATAACAGGCAGACCACACGAAAGTTCAAAGTCTCACCTGAGACAAAGCAGCCTTTGCTTCTGTGGCTGCCTTCTCACTTGCGGCCAAGCCTCCGGCTGAGCTGTGTTCTGGTCCGGTAGTTTCACCATCCTGGTCCGAGTGGATCTGGGCTTCGGTTTCCTTCTCTGGCCCTAGATGAGAACAAATTGAAGTCCAGACTTGACAGATTTGTGGCAATCAGCAGATCTTTGGTTTGTGGCACAATATTAGTCAAGTTATCAACTTATATTACCTCCGCCACCGAAGGTGGGTGGAGGTTATGTTTTTACCCGTCTGATGTCTGTGAGCAAGATATTTCAAAAAGTTGTGGACGGATTCGGACAAAACTTGGTGGACAGGTTGGGTGCGTGACAAAGAACAAAAGATTCAATTTTGGTGGAGATCCAGATCCAGATCCAATAATTTTTTCAGTGGTCCTTTAGTCTTGAGTGATAGGGCTACACGATACATAACATCACTAAAAGAGCCTACCCGTCACTTCGCTGATGGACCAGTCATCCTGTTTGCCAAAAATTTTGGGCGAGAAGGAGAAGGACAGGAAGACAAATTTATCCGTGCATAGAGTGCTTTAACCCCGACTCCCCACCTCCCGTCCCACTCCACCTCCACTTTGCCCCCCCCCGCCCCCCCCACCGTTCGCTCTGATGTCCCTTCCTGCTCGAAAGGTCTCACACACGATGACAGGCTTTGACAGGTCCCTTCATTTTATTTTTGGAGGGGGGGGGGAAGTGGGAGGATGGGTGGAGAAGGAAATGGAGAAAGAAAGGAAAAACAAATTTACCCGTGTGAAGAGTGCTTTAGCCTCAGTGTTGCCCAGGTAAAAAAGGAAATTGTAATACCATCTGCCACGACCACCAGGTGGTGCGATACGGTACAAATTTACATCGAGAATTTATTGCAAGAAGGTAAACGTGCAAAACAATGGGTCAAATAGGGCGACAATAGGGGTGTTTTAGGATGTTAGGTCAACATTGGGTCAGTTTGAACGCTGATTTCCTTGAATCCCGATTTAACGCGACCCCGCTTTTTTCGCGATGACATTTTATGGACCTCAACTATCGTGTTATAACGGGGCCACACTGCAGTTGTTTATTATCATTATCAAGTATTATGTACTGTACATAATTGTATGTGCTCTACTGTACTTTTAGACGACTGGCAGTGCTACGATGGCTACGACATCACTAGGCGATAGGAATTTTTCAGCTCCATTATAATCTTATGGGACCACCGTCGTATATGTGTCCATCGTTGACCAAACATCGAAAATTGCGGCGCATGACTATATATATGTTGGGATTTGTACCTTTGTTAAAGCTTTGTTTCTCCAAACTCAATTCACTCACCTGCAGTTTATTAAAATATATTCCTGCTTGCTGTTCACAAAGGAACATTGGAATACCGTGTGTAGAGATAATGATGGGGTCAGTCTTGAGTAATCCACAAGAATGCTGTTAGCAGCATTAGGGAGTAACTTTGCTCCTTGTTATCTTGCTTGATTCATGGTTGTTGAAGACATAAGCCAGTTGCTAAAGGCAGCTGGTCAGGTTGAAAGAAGGACAATTGCGAAATAAGCATTTGTCCAAGATAGAACCGTATATAAGAGAGTGGCTCAACTGATAGAGCCAGAGACACTCTACCGGTAACCTCAATTGCCAATTGGTGTTCCTGGTGTTTGCTGCTCTCCGTGCGGCCGCATGTATTCGTAAACAATAAACAATTTTCTCTCAAGTACATCGACATCTTCATGCCTTGGTGAAGGGTGTATGACACCTCGACATACAGTATATATCTCAAAAAGTTTTGGACACTTGGACGAACTTGGGACAGGTTGGGAGTGGACATGTGGACAAATTGATCAATTAAGGTGAAGATCCGAATGCAATAATTTTTTTAACATGTAAGTGATTATTCACCATTGAGAGAACGGACAAAAATGATATATAGCAAAATATCTCAAAAAGTTGTGGACAGTTGTGACAAAACTTGGTGGGAAAAAAAAAAAGCGGACGAGATGGTTTGTGACAAGAACAAGCCGATTAGATTTTGGTTCAGGTCCGAATGCAGGTCCAGCCTATCAGTGGGATCCAAAACGTTAAGCAGGATCACTGCTCACCACACTTATTGTTCTTTTTTTTTTTTCTCCGCCTGTGGAACAACTTCCACATTTTCTCCAATCTCATTCTCCCTCCGGGGTCTTCAAGATACCTGTTCACCGCAATCTCAGATCATCCTCAATCGAAAACCATGATTTTTACAACCTTTGTTAACCCTAACCAAAATCCCCCTCCTCCTAATTTTCCAGTTTTCCTCTTTGGAGTTTCCTTCTCCATGCATGTGTTCTGCGTCCTGGTTTTGTTCCGTTATGTCCGATCCATTCAGTGCACTCGCTCTCTCCACAAGCCTCTAATACGTACAAAAAAAAAACAAAAAAAATTCAGCCTGGTGGAGGGTATGCACTCGACCGAATGCTGTTCTAGTTGTATTTTGTAACATCTATGATGCTATTACAATGGCAATCAGATCGTGTATTCTTGTTACATGATCAATTGAAAATGAAAAGATTTCAGATTTTGATTCTCCTCTCAGTTATTTTTTTATATTGTTAGAATTAAAAAAAGTCATCTTTCTCACTCACCTCCACTCCCCCCCCCCCAGCCCCTCCCAATCCACCCTCTCTTCCTATCCGGAATGATTATTCAAACTGCATTGTGGAGATCTCATCCACCAAGATCCAAATTATTCAAATGTGATGTAATGTTGGTTGAATCAATTTGTATGAAAATGGACTGGAAGGCAAACTTTTAGGTTCAAAGCAAGGTAAAATAAACGACCATCAAAAATAAATTCCACACCAATCAAATATGAGCAATCCTGACCCTGCAAGCCGGAGAATAAGAACTTGGACTTCCGTTTCTGCTTTACCCAAAGTGTCTACGGACTTGAAAGTAATGCTTCTGCAACATACACTTCGAGTTAACAGGCAATTAATTAAAGTCAAGCAATCTATCTGGCAGGTATTTCTTAATCATATCCTTTCATATGTATTTGCGAGCTGAATGGCTAGTTTTCCCGTATTTACGAGCAGAGCCATATCACAGTCGTGGTTAAAAAAAAAGAAGTTTGCATTCATAACCCGTTATCCAATACGAGATAAGTGGGACACCATACGTCCTCACATGAATATGCTCATCAGACAAGGAATCTGCAACCAACCTTAAACTTTCACGAAACAGCCACAATTATGCAAGGGTTGTGGAAGCACGAGTGGAGGGGGGCTTAGCACTCTTTTTTTTTTTTTGACCCACACCACCACTGCACAAGTTTTGGCTTTTTTTCTTTTTTTAACGACATTAAAGCAACACTAAATCCGGGTCAGATTGCGGTAGTGTGTGTTCAGGTGTGTGCTGAGGTGTCATACACCAGACAGAGGTCTCCTTAGGTTAACCTGTGGCAGTCCCTTCAGGTGGGTGCCTGCAATGTCGATCCCTAAAAGAGGATGATCACCTGTCTCTGTTTTCATCTCAGTCAAAG
>CM068967.1:14387717-14398024 GCA_035128595.1 Eptatretus atami | reverse complement strand
AATGGTAATTGTTCTTCAGATTGGCTGCATACATGTCAGTTTTTGTATCATTGCAATTTTAATTGCCCATACCTCGGAAACAAATTCTAAATACACGTTCTTTCAGTCATCGAGCATGTACGTATCTGTTTAAACTTCGCAACAAGTTCGTTTTCCATGTCCGAGTAAATGGCCCATTTCCGCTCTTGATCTTCTTCGAACCTTTCACACTCTGAACAATTATTTATTTCCTC
This sequence comes from Eptatretus atami, assembly GCA_035128595.1. Taxonomy (NCBI): domain Eukaryota; kingdom Metazoa; phylum Chordata; class Myxini; order Myxiniformes; family Myxinidae; genus Eptatretus; species Eptatretus atami. Next base: position 14,397,791 of record CM068967.1, on the reverse strand, counting down.
ATTCTTCCCCATTCGCATCAAAGTCCTCGTGTTACGTTCAAATTTATTACACGTCTGTTATAGTCCATGAGCCAAGACCCGAATTTTGGGATATCGGTACCACCCGGGGTGACTAATTCTCTTAAGGTGTTTTTAGCTTGCTACATGTCTCTAGTTTATGTTTTGATATGATAGCCCTTGCACACTGTAGCTTAATGGTCGTTATCACTTCTTGATAGACACACCCTACCGAAAATTCAGAAAAATTTTAAAATGTCAAATTTGGGGACAGGAATGCCTAAATGTCACTAAAATGAATATAGTAATTGTCACATTTAATACAAGTCCTGTAAATACACACTAAGCATGCCATGGGGTTGTACTTACTATTATGGCAAATTACTCCTCCTCAATATCATCTACGTCAGACTCGGAATCTGACTGTTGTGCTACCGGCTCTTCTTCAATAGCCTTGTTCTGGCATGTTGTAACCTGCACATGTCCGTACACTTCAGGCCATTGCTGAGGCAAGTGCACTTGGGAGTTCGCATGACCGCACACACTTGCAGGACAGTAGCTGCATAACAGCATCTGGTGCTGGTGAGCCTCGCATCCAGTTGACAGAAGCTTGCCGTCCTCATCTGTCATCCAGCCGCAGTCTGTTGGGTTCGTAACAAATGGCTGGCTCTGCAGACTTCCCTCCAGATCGCAGCCTGGTAGTTTGCACGTAGTGCATGCATGAAGAGGCAGTCCTCACAAGGAGGGAGTTGACTTGACTCCACCTCTCCACATCTCCGACAGAACAGCTCATACCGAAGCTTGTTCACCTCAGTTGTGTGGGCAGATGGCAGGTACATGTGGCAGGTGATTTCCTGTAGCTTCTCAAATAGTTCAGGAGACACTTCCCATGAGCGCCCAAGTTCGTGGAAAGCATCCTGGTATGTCTTGTCCATCTTCACCTGCTTGAGTGTCGTCATCTTCCCCCGGCCAGCGAATGCACTGACGGTATCACAGCCTGTAAAGGCATGCATACCAATCAATGAATCACACACGCTGCCTCCCAGTGTACGGCTCAGTGTGGTGATATCCAGGAATCTTGTCCGGTTTTCGTCCCGCACTTCTGGACAGGTGGGATGGGATCTTGTGGCACATGCCCAGACACAGGACCATGACATCTGTATCCTCTGCAGTGATGATGACAGACTTGTACCCAGATTCTGCTGCATGAAGTACATGGAGAAGGAGGCGTGTGTCTTGCTTCTTCTGACTTGACTTTAGCTCAGGAGCCTCTTCCCACTGCTCTTTGGTGATCTTGAAGCAGAGCTGCTCACATGTGACATACAGCTCCTTGCCCTCGAGCTTGTCCTGTGCTGTGGTTTTTTCCATTTTTCTACCAGGAACTTGATGAGACTTGCCTTGTTGGAGAACTACCGAGTAACTTTCTCCACTGCTGGATGTTGTGCCCAGGTTGAATGTTCTTGAAATGGATCCCTGTGCCTGCACTTCTGTTGGCTCGTTCTGCATCTTTGATGGATGTCTCCTTGTAGACGTCAAACACAACATCAATGCGCCTGCTCTTAGCACCCTCATGGACAACGTGACTCAGTGCTGTGCCTGCAAGCTGTGAAAAAGTTTTGTCGTTTCCCTTCAGTTTCTGGACCAGGCTCATCCCATCAATTATGGTAGCAGAGGCTCGGGGATCACCTCTGCAGGAGAAACATTCCTCTCCAACTCCCTTGCTAGGGCAGCCTTGTTGGTCTTGCGGAGAGACCCATCACCACTGGCAAGTGCCATGGCAAAAAATATCACCATTAAACATTACATGAACAAACAAACAAACACATTTACATGGAAACCATTCTACATATGTTTGCTCCTTCCAATAATAAATTATCCCAAAATATCACAAAAAAATCACCAAATATGAAATAAACCCTAAATATGGGGAAACTTGAAATATACATCAGAATAACTCTTGTAGAGAATCAAATTAGCTACAAGAGCTGTTAGAATATATTTTTCAATTTCTCCCATATTTAGGGATTTATTCCAGATTATGGCAAAATACCCAAAATTAAATTTTTTTTAGGGTAAATCCCAAAATATAGGAAATTTGAAAAATACCTAGGAACAACTCTGGTAGAGAATCAAATTCTACATAGGTGTCCAAAGTTTCGCGTTGATCGTGTGATTGATTTTAAAGAAAATGAGGAAAACCCAAGCGTCACGCTGAAAATCTGTTTTTATGGGTAGCACCCCCATTGCATCACAAAATCAGACTAAGCTACCAGTGCGGGAAGGCTATCATATCTTAATGTATTTACAGTCAGCTCACTATCTATAAACATTTTAGTACCATTTGTGTTTAGTCACCCCAGGTGGTACCGATATCTGGCCTGGCTCATGGACTATTACTGGTTCTTACAAGAGTGGTAAAACGTGATAATCTCAATCTTATTTTCACGGGTGTATGATCGACGCTTCACTAGCGTGTCCATTTTGCTCGTGATTAAAAACGTTGCATTGTTTACGACCCTTGTCGTAAAACACCCTTTTACTACCATTGTCATAAAACATTCTTTTTACGACTCTTGATGAACAACATTGTTTTGAACATACAGTTCTTGCAAGTACCAGTCCCAGACGTGTAGGAAATTTGGACTTGAAGCTTAAAGTACCAATAATACACGTAATACTGTCGTGTGTCACGAGTTGATAAAATTTTCAGTTTTCAAAGCCTTACGATGATGTTTTTACATGCGCTTATTTTTAATGGAGAAATTAAATACGGAGGCCTGCGGCCGTTTACAGTTAATATGCCCTTATATTTAAGCATACGTTTATTACCCAGGTTCTGCTGTATCGTACTATATATTGTTTTAGCCCCATCTATCTTTCTCAATGGTGAAGAATCACTTTAAAAGTTATCAGATCCGTATCCGGATTCGGATCTTCCCCAAAATTGAAACATTTCTTCCTTGTCACACACCCAACGTGTCCACCAAGGTTCGTCCGAATCTGTTGTCCACAACTTTTTGAGATTGGCCCAATCCCTCAATGGTGAAGAATCACTGAAAAATTTATTGTAGCTGGATCCGGAAATGGATCTTCACCAAAATCTAATCAGTTCGTCCTTGTCACACACCCAACCTGCCCACCAAATTTCATCTGAATCCGTTTGCAACTTTTTGAGATATCCTGCACACAGACAGACAGACAGACAGACAGGGGTGAAAACATAACCTCCCTCCACCTTCGGTGGCGGAGGTAATAACCAATTGCTTCAGAAAACAGTCGCGAGGACAAAAGAAAACGCGATTGCTCATATGCTGGAGCTTAAAAGTTAAACTGCACCTACTTCCTGGCTAAGCATGTCTTGACATCATACATTCCAGGTGTAGCAGAGTGCATCAAAGTGTGAGTAATTTTATTTTATTTTTTTACTTCTCAAAAGGCAGGCTGACAGGATTCTGGACCTCCTCATAGTCCATGAGCCAGGCCAGATATCGGTACCACCTGGGGTGACTAAACACGAATGGTATATCGATATGATATATCGATCGGTATATCGATATGAAAAATTATTCCAATATTACCAGTATATCGCTACATCGCCGGACCCAGGTCTAGAGCTACCAAATCTTGGCCAACCTTTGTGTGGACCAGCACAAATTATTCAATAATCTCCATTACCTTACAAGATGAAGAAACGTCAACTCGTGTCTCGTCAAGATAGTGCGAGATCAATTAAAACAAATACTACCAATAATAATAGTAATAATAAAATAAATATTTGAACAAAGTAATTATACTTTGCTACAAATTTAGCAAAACGAGCAGAGTACCCGCCCTATGGGCAATCTTGTTCCAAGCATGCAACACGTTCTTCTGACACATACCTTTATTTGGGCAGTGTACAAGAAACTGACAGCTGCCTCAATCACTCCCGATAATAAAGAAAATAACCCGGATCACGTGCACGAAGCAAAAACAATTATATGCAATAACATGGTTATATAATTATATAAAAAATTATATGCAATAACCTGTTGCATATAATTCAAAACACCTCACCACACTGGAAAATGTGGGGACAGGAATACTGGACAGTACCGTAAAGGGTGAGACTTGTAATACCCTCTCCTACCTGGAGCAACACTACACGATACACATTTACAGAGAGAATTTGCATCCCACATCATCCCGCTCCCCAGACCACCGGCAAAGATAAAAACACTCCTATGCACAAATTAGGGTTATGCTGATCCGATGTAGCGAGTCTGAACGTAATCGGCCCAGAACTGTAGGAGGAGCACAGCAAAAACTACACACATACACACATCCGTGAATTATATTAAGGATGCATCTCAAAGATCGTTCATGCTTAACGAGACTCAACAGCATCTAAAACATATACCGAACACAGATCAAACACCTAATAAGAATGGAAAACTATTAACCAGCAAAATCATACATTGTCCATCAAAACCAACATGGCCTATCTGAAACAATCACCAAACAGATTAATTTGAAAGGGTTGGTGGAACCTTAAAAGTTGTAACACACCTGTGTGAGGGTCATTCCACTGCGGATGAAGCGGCTGGCAGAGGCAGCTGCAGGCGAAAGACTCGTGAGTTCTTCCTCGGTCAATTCCACTCCTAAAACCAACAGAACCAATAAAATGCTGGTCTCTAAACTCGTGCTAACCATGTTAGTAAATGCACATACAGCAGTCCCAACCATTCACGTCTGAGAACAATTATTAGGAATCCGTGACGAGGCAGCAACAACCACGAGTGCACACCTGACTTGGATGAAAGCCAATTAATTGAGGAGTTATAACCTCCCAGACTAACCTCGGTGCGGATAGCGCTGGACCATTGGGGAAAAGATGAACATAGACAGATCAGAAATGAAGTTCAACAAAAGGGGATTTATTGTGTACAGGACAATGTAAAATTCGAAGGTATGGTACGATGCAGAATTTTAATGGACAAGCAAGCAATCATCAAAAGGAGGAAATGCAGTAAAAAAAAATGTACACAAGGATAATGGTTGCAAGCAATGAAGAGAGCAAGCGAGTACAGGAAAGAAAACGGACAAGAAGCAGACCATAACTCTATGCCTTACCTACCAGCTATACATAAGACATGGGTACCCAAACACATCAACTGCAGAAAGTGAAGATAAAAATAGAAAGAATGAGGTTTATCGCCCTCTCTGCTCACCGGGCGGGGCAGTCATGCCTCCGCAACCCAAACACTAAAGGGGAGGGATCAGAAGGAGGAATACTGATGGTGTCTAAAGGTGCTTGATCGTAGAAGTTAGGTGGGTGCTCGTAACGCGTGTGGTGCATGTGGTGCAAGAGGAAACTGTGAAGGTGCGTATCTGTGGTGGCGCCCTTAAAAGGACAGTTGGTGGCAGCAAAGACCTCATCGAGCCCTTACTGTCAAGTAGAACGAGATATCATGAAAGCAAAGAAAATAATTCGCGAGATGAATAACCTGTGTGAGAATCTAAAGAGTGTATGTATGCGAGGCTTGGCTTCAGCCCTAATCACTGCGCTCGCTCCGTCTGTCCAACGGTCCGGCTACCCAGCTCCGACCCACCAACGTGAGCGCCACCATTCGAGCCCCGATCGTTCTTTCGCGAAACAACACAAATCAAGCACAGGGCAGGACGAGCACCGGAGCCTACACCAATGCAGGAACAAAGCCAGAAACCACACCACCAGCTGTTGCCTGCGGCGTCTTTGATCATCGCTTTGTGAGGGTGGGGCCTAAAAGTGGATCAAAGAGGTTTGTTGGTGTGAATATGCCTGCCGATTGGCACATTCCCACTCTTCCAAAGGCACCCATGCAAGATCTCCTGCACAACTGAGGCTTATTCTGTCTCCCAACCGCAGTATGCGAAGGGTTGTCCTCGATTACATGGGCTTGTGCTCGGGACACATTCCAGGCGTGGGGCGAATGCTGTCAGCTCTTAATTGCTTGCACGAGCGAACGGAATGATTATTTAGCAACAGGACGCGAATGGCCAATTTGCGCCTGTTGTCCTAAAGTTTGGATAAAGTCTATAGAATGGAGGTGCTTGCCATTGTGTCCTGCGTTACCTCCCCTGTGCTTCCAAGCCACGGCGGCATCTGTGAGGGGGTGTAGATGAGTTTGTGGAACCACTTACACTTTGATTGTTTGTGGAACCACTTTCCTGAGTTGGTCAATCCCACGCTCTTCCGTGAGCACAAATTTCACCAAAATGAATAAATAACTGCCGACTCACATCCACAACCTCATTCAACCAAAGGTAGAATCCTACCTCTGCGGGTAGCCGAGGCGAGCAAGCGGTTGCTGTGGGCAATCTCCGTCTGGACGGCGGTTAACTGGCTCTTTAATTCTTCTATCTCTAGCTTGCTCTTCTCCTCCACCTCCGACAGTTTTGCTTCCGCCTCGCTTTGAGCTGGTGGAGAATCGTCAACAGAAACAGTATCACAGGGTGAGAGAGAGATGAGAACGTGTTTCAAAAATTAGATATTTCTGAAAAGCTCATGAAACTTTGCTTTTGAATATTTTATCCTTTACTTACATTCAAGTTTTAAACTTTGGTGTCAACATTGATGGCCAATGACAGTACGTTTCACATCAAGCAGCAAATTCAAAGTTGCCAGCAATTCAAGAGAGGAAATAACAATGATGCTAAATAAATAAATGACTGAAAGGTGGGGGGGATGTGAGATGAGAGATTATTGATGCGTTGCACGTTCAAGACTGCAACGATCAGACATGATGATGTTTCAGTTCGGAAAAGTGAACAAGTGGGAGATTAGTGAGGGGGGAGGGGCTTATTACAGTCGTTATTGTGGAAGGAAGAAATACACGAATGCAAGCTCCAGAAATGTAACAGGTAAATATCAAACACATTAACAAGGATGTACAAGGGGAGAATACGAGAGGGGGCTTCCCAACATTTACCCCTGATCACATACCCAACCGTAAAGACCACGGCAGGCCTCATTCCACTGCAATATGTTGGGAACATCTAATTTCATTATATTTTGTTGGTATTTTTGTTTTTCGACTTATTGATGACGTTTCAGCAATACACGGTTTTCTTCAGCTTCAATACTTCAACGGTCTCTCTCGGCAGGCTGGTGAAGCAAGCAAAGTATCTTTTTGATTATATATTTTTATTACGATAAATCATGATGCTTATTCAAGGCTGATGGCACCAATGACTGGTATAGATAGCTGCCTCGTAGGCAAGGATCAGGTCTGACGCTTCAACTACAAACCGGTCTTCATCTGGGACTGTGGAAGGATCGTGTGCCTGATGTTGATCATCTTGCCATGGGTCAGCACATTACCGAAATAAAGCAGGTGGCAAGACCAAACATCCTTGGCAGGACCAAAAGACGATGCTGTGCAACAATGAGGGATCGGTTTGGGAACGTGAAAGACACCGTGGGGTACTGGAGATTCAGAAAGCGGAAGCAGCGTACATTCAGTAATGATGAGCACGTTATGCAGCCCATGCCAAACGTGAAAAATACAATCATATCTTATGATTGCTGTACAGAGGTGCATCAACTTCTTCTTCAATGGCCACAATTAGTCCCATGTTCTTGTGGGATTGGATACGGGAAGTTTTTGGCCCAAATCTTTCACGAACCAGCTGGCCAGTCCTGATGTTCGACTAAATAGTTAGAGCAGGAATTTGGAAATTCTCTGGGGTGCTGGTGATAATTCACCTATTCTTCGCAAAAGACACCGTGTGGTCTTTAATGCCCACCAACTACGAGTAATCGTGGCAGATGGGACGCCAAGTTTAACATCCATCCGAGGGACGGCACACACACACACTGATGAATCACTCTGCCTGTGAAACACCAGGATGACAGTTTATAGCTGGGTCGGAATTCAAACCCAGGCTACACAGCTTAGAGGTGAGTGTGTGCACCTCCAGGCCATTCTGCTAGCCCAGCTGGCATGAACAACTTAAAATCCAGAAGAAAAAAAAAAACAAATCTGTAAATGTCTCTCACACCTGAAAGAAAAGCATTCTTTTCAAATGCACCTTTTGAATCCCTGATTGTTAACAATATCAGAGCAGTTGGTAGTGGAAATATAAGTGACACTGAGTAACAAGGAACCTTTTTGAATCAAAAACAGCAAATTTAAAAAAGTTATAAATAGCTGCCCAAGCATTTATTATGTAAATCATTTTTGACAATTTTCTTCTCAAAAAATAAATAAAGCTCAAAATGTGAGGAACAACTCTTAAAATCATGACAAGAAAAAAATGAAATCAAAGACCTTCACACAATACATATGCCAAATGTAAACCCTCAGCAAACGTTACACAGACCTTCCTCACCTTTTCCAGCCACTCTTAACACAGAGTGAAGCTCTTCAACACCACGCATCAATTCCGCAGATTTCTGTTCTGCATCATCACCCGCAGACTATGACAGAGGTCAAAGTGAGAGCCTCAGAATCAAACTCGAGGTTAAAGGGAGAATTAATATGAATACCAAGAGCAAGAATTGCTTTGCAACACATATCCCCGAGTAATATTGAAAAGAAAAAAAAGAAAAATCATTTACTGATATCTTTTGTAGACTAGAAACCAATAAAGACTACTGGGATAGCAAACCGGAGATAAAAATTAGCTTTCTTTCATGCACGCTCGGGCTGATACTGGAACTAAAGAAAGAAGAAGAAATAAAAACCTCTGAATTAAAGTATACAAAAGACATAACTGAAAAATTGATGAAACACCATAAAATTCGAACTTGTTCTGCAACTTATCATAATAAGGCCATGTACAAAGTTTCAGTTGAATATGTCAAAGGGTATGGAAAAAAAAGTCTGGAAAACCACAGGTGGGATGCACAGACAGAGCAAACATATTGTCCCCTCCGGTGATACGGGTAGGGGACTAACAACAAGAGCGAGAATTGCTTTGAAATACATGTCCCCTTCCGATGTGATATTTTGTAAGTCTAAAAAAGGGCATAACTGAAAAATTGACGAAACACCCTGAAACTCGAACTTGTTCTGCAACTTATCATAATCAAGCCATGTACCAAGTTTCAGTTGAATAAGTTAAAGGGCATGAGAAAAAAGTCGGGAAAAACCACAGGTGGGACGGACGGACAGATAGAGAGCAAACCTAATAGTCTCCTCCGGTGAAACCCGTAGGAGACCAAAAATAAAACATAATAGAGTACGGAAATGTTCAATGAAGGGAAGGATAGGTGGGTTTGTAAAGAAATGTTCACCTTGTAAAGAGCCATAAGCTTGGATTGAGCAGCAAGTTCCTTGCGGAACTGTTCCTCCGTGCTTGATTGTACATCTCGTTGCTGGCAACAGGGGGGGTTTATCATTAAAACCATGTATATATCCTACACATCAAAAATAAGCATTTGACCAACACTTCATGACATTTCGAGTCACATTCGGTGGCCCAAGGTGAATAGGTTAAAGAGTTTGTGGCAGCAATGACAACACTAACCTCCTTGAGCTTCTGCAGAGCATCTTCAAGCCTTTTGCATTGCTCTTCGTGTTGTTCCTTTAACGTTTTCATGGTTTCTTCCATGTTTTGTTTCTACACACGCAAAATTGGGTTGAACATACCATGATCTAATGTACGAGTACACGGCAGTACTCAAATGGCAGATCCAAAACCAAGGTACTTTCACCTCTTGTGTGAGTGAATCCAGCTTCCCTCGGAGTTCCAAACCCTGCTGCGCATGTTCTCGTCGCAGCTTTGCCAAGTCATCGCTCGTGCGCTGGAGTTCATTATCGAGCCAAGACCGTTGGCTCTCCAGCAGGTTACTCTCGCGTTCCAGCCTTTGCTCGCGCAGCTGCACCAGAAGTTGAAGCACATTTTGAACAAAACATTTCCGTATGCAGAACACAGTTTTCTCAATAAGATGGTTCTCAGCCTTCAAGTTTGTATACAACTCAAAATTAAATTATATACAACTAACCAACGTCGTCAACACCAACCAGCAGCAATTAGTCGCCTCGGTCAAAAGTGACAATATTAATTTGAACCAAAATAATTTTATAAATAAAAATAAATGAATAAATAGAA
>CM068967.1:14349805-14360361 GCA_035128595.1 Eptatretus atami | reverse complement strand
CACACACACACACACACACACACACACACACACACACACAACACACACACACACACACAACACACACGATGTCAAGAAAAGATCTTATAGTTTCCTTTTATTTATCAATCAATCAACCCAACATAAGAATCACTTAAACCATACCAAACATAAGAATCACTTGAACAAATGAATTAAAATAACTTACAATTAAACTAACAATTAAACTAACAATTAATGAGACAAACAAATTTGCCAACCAGCCAACTAAGCAATTAACCAAACCCCTGTGCACAGGTCGAACAGATTGCCAGAGCGAATGTAACAATCTGCTTGCCGATCTTCAGTCACCCCTGCTGATATACTTTTTTTGGCGCATTACTCTTGGAGCAAGACCCTTTTTGCGGTGAGTGGCCTGACCTGCTCTTGCACAGAGCATGCTTCATGTTTAGCCAATAAGCGTGTGGATCTGGAGAAGCGCCATTTATGGGAGTCTCTCCCTGGTTAAACAGTCAACAGGGTCCTTGTTCGTGAACTTTCACAGGACATCTGCATCAGCATCACCATATCTTTCTTTATCTCAACGCTCCAGAGGAGAGAGAGAGAGATACATGGGGATGGAGAAGGGGAGGTGATCCCCCCCCACCACCCCTTTCCTGGGTCAACAGTGCTTTCCACACCACAGCCGTGCTGCGCAGTGTTTTCTACTCGGCCCGTCTCTTCCAAATACAATTCATGGTTATATTTTAAATCATTTAAAAGGAAAACCCCACATCGGAACATTAACAAAAAATTTAACTATATGCAAGCAACAAACAAAGCTTAATAAAAAGGAAAATATTATAAGCAAGTTAGATAAAAACATAAAAGAAAGCTGAAATCCCTATTCCAGCCCCCACACTATCACAGCCGCAGTCCATGTTCACTGACCTATGGGTTCGATTTGAAGTTCCTTGAACTCATCAGCTCAGTGTGATGTGGTTGTGAAAATGGTATGGCGGATGTTGTTATTTATCACTTGCAGGGGTATCCGGCGTTGCCCAGTATATTTTTTGTGGGGGCCGAAAACACTTCCCTATACCCACAAAGGAATGGGGCCGGGGATCATTTAATATTACTTTTCACATCGCTACAAAGGCTTAAGTACTGTCAGGAGATTTTAAAATGGCCCGTCACGGTCACCTGTCCAACTCACAATCCTGTGAGATTGCAACTGCCAAAGTGACCATGACAACCGAAAACAAGAGATTGCAAAATCAACTTCACACACACAGATGTACTGTACCCATGGTGGTCGCAATGTCCCATTACCCCCCCTGCCCTCCCCAAATCATCTACCCTGGTAGGTTTCATATATATACTTGCAAATACAACCCGTCGCTTTACTGACGGGATATTAAGGGGGGGGGGGAAGAGAAGGAGGTACGGAGAGAAGAGAGGATGGAGGGAAGGGAGAGGTGAGGGGGTGGTGAGGAGAGCGACACCTCATCAGACGTCATTATACACTTCGGGAGGGGGGGTTGGGAGTGAGGAGGATGTGGGAGAGAGGAGTGGGGGGAGGCGGTTTGGGAGGAGGTAAGCGTGAGGGGAGGTGGAGAGACAGGCAGCGTGATGGGAAGGGAAGGCAGTGTGAGGGGTGGGGAAGGGAAGGAAGTGCCGGTGGAGGAGAAGGCAGCATGAGGGCGGAGAAGGGAAGGGCGATAAAATGTGCCCAAACAGCAACATTTTATTTTAACCCCCGGGTTTCTATATAAAACCGGGCGGGAGCATTTGAAACCAACGCTATCTACCTGGCAAAGGCCTGCATGCATGCTCACAGATGCAGCGACCTTTGCACCCCTCCGTCAGCTCACTCTGAATCTGATTAGAACATGCTACCCAATGGGGAAACAGTTTAAATTCAAACTAAAACCGTCAGTCCTTAACAGTTCCCTCAACGGAGGGGTATGGGTTGGGTGAAGGGTGGGAGAGAGACGGAGGGAGATGAAATGGGTCATAGAGAGGGAGAGCGGTGGAGAGAGGAAGACAGGTGGGAGGGAAACAGGTGGAGAGAGGAAGACAGGTGGGAGGGGGGGGTAGGAGAGAGGGAGGGGAGGTGGGGGGGGAGGATTCCGGCGATGTGTTTTCCAGTTAAACATCCATCCGAGAGACGGAACACACATTGATGAATAACCCCCTGCCTGCGAAACACTGGATGACATTATAGCTGGATCGGGACTCGAACCCAGGCTAGACAGCTCAGAGCGAGCCTGCGTACCTCTCAGCTATCCTGCCGTGAAGTGCCGATTCATTGTTTTGTTACAACTAAAAATATGTTTTTTTTATTTACTCTCTCTCATTGTAATCACCTAATTTATTTTGTATTCCTTTCTCCGGAAATGTCCCCACGGATAAATGAGCCAAGCTCAATTGGGGACACGGATAAATGTCCCCTCTCAAGCAAGCACTCCAATGGAATGGCTGGCTTGGCGAGCGATTACTGATCGGTCATGTAAACCCATGCACCTGGAAACGTCAAAGTAATGTCTGAATTGGACATATGAACACTTCTTTAGCAGTCGGAACTGTTGTTAAGTTCAATTCTGGGAGCTTAATTTTTGTAATTCAGCTTAGTTTAAGAGATTCTCAAGGTTATGGCATGTGCGGAAAGTGAAATAAAAGCCACGAACGCTGGCGTCTCCGGGCCTTTATAAGCATTGAAATGTTATCCAGCGATTCGTAGGTATCATGAACAGGCATTCGATGATATCTGAGGAAAGTAAAAAAAAAAAAAAATTTATCTTAAACAAATCTTGCGGCCTGTTCCGAGCCAAGGCATTGTTGAGCAGGCCAAAAATGGTGGCTTAAGACTCTTGCGAGCTGACAGAGGGCAGACCAAGATGGTGTGCTACCACCTTGGTGAGGCTTATTTTGTTTTTTTGTGATGAGCACCCCCTAAATTATCTTCAAAAGGGGTGTTTTAAATTAATCCAAAGACCCAATTTTTATTCGTGCACCACGTTGTAGTTTGCTGGTATGCATGGAAAGTTTGGAGCCGCTAGATTTCATGGTTTTTGGCGTTGAGGAGACGGACGGACACACACTGACATTAATTATTAGAGAATAAAACGTGCCTTCAACTCGGTGTTTATTCCTGCCTGTTCGGCCTTTGTCCCACCTCTACTTGAATACTCGTGTCTACGCATGCTACCTCGTCTCCAACGAGACCGTCAAAATTGAACGTGTCCAACAGCTCGCGACCCGGATGGTTGGAGTTGTTGTACCGTGCCCTGACGTACCACATCAGGCTTTCCCACCTAAACCTCTTTTCCATGCAGCACTGGCCCCTCCGATGTATCATATCGAGGTCTTTAAGATTGTGTGGAGTGATGAAAACTTAACCAAAATCAGTTTTTCATCTTTCGTCAAGACAACGCTCGGTGTGGACACCTTCTGAAAATCATCAAGCAGCGGGCGTGAAGGAATTTCTGCTCCTTGGCCTTTTCATGTCGAGTTGGATGTCCGTGGTGTTACTATCCATATTGCTGACCCTCCAATCAACTGTGGTCCACTCTTCGTTTATGGAAATAGGCTGCGGGTGAACCGGTTGAAATGGGGTAAAGCTCCTGGGATCTGTGGCATCCATGCTGAACTTCTCAAGCTTGTGGAAATGCTGTACTCATGTCATTGCATGCAGTTCTATGCTCTGCCTGGAAACACGGCATCATCCCAACTGAGGCCTGGAACACAGGCCTGGAACACAGGCATAGGGGCCTTGTTGTCCCTCTCTGTAAAGGGAAGGGTGATCGCCAAGACTGCAACAACTCCGAGGGGTGACACTGCTCTCAGTTCCGCGCAAGATCTTTGCTCGGATATTTCCCGATAGGGTTCGCCACCATCTGCTTGAGCATCAGCGTCCAGAGCAGTCAGGCTTTACCACCAAAGAGGTCAACGATTGACCGTATCCTGCTCTTCGGTCCTCACCGAACGCAGACGAGTTTTGCAGGGGCTGCTTGCAGCCTATGTTGATCTCTGTAAAGCATTTGATTCAGTGAATCAGGATGCCCTCTGGAGGATTCTTGGTCTTCGTGGGGTGCCACCAACTGATCAATCTGATGTCTAAACTCTGCTCTGTACTGAGAGTGCTGTGAGATGTGTGGTACCATCTCCTATTTATTTCCAGTTGTTACTGGAGTTTGTCAGGGGTGTGTACTGCCCACACACTTTTTAGCACTTGGATGCACTAACCCTAACAGCTTGGATTCTGGGAGGATGTCGGAGAGATAAAGCTGCGGTGCATCATTTGGGAATGTTAAGATCTCTGACCTTGATTTCGCAGATGATGCAGTCATCTTTGCGGAGACTTCAGATATCCTTTTGGGGCCTCGAGGTATGAATCAGGAGTCGGAGCCACTGGATTACGGGTTTCCTAGGTCAAAACGAAGATCCAAGCTTTCAATGACATCATGAATGCTGCTATTTTGTTTGTACCTGTTTGTGGTGAGGATGTTGAGGTCATGGAGAGATTCACTTACCTTGGCAGTGATATTCATGTCTCTGATGGCTGTGAGCCAGAGGTCAACAGATGTCTGGGTCGGGCCTGGGGAGTCAATGGATTCACTGGATCATGGGGTGTGGTACTGCCTGTGCCTGTGCGGGAGGATGAAAGTCCAAGTCTTCAGGTCTTTGGTGCTTCCAGTCTTTCTCTACGTGTGAGACTTGGACTCTGACCAGGGATTTGAGATGGCAACTGAATTTTTCCTTTGGTACCAGGTCTCTTCGGAGAATCCTTGGCTATCGCTGGTCGGACTTTGTGTCCAACGTGCGGTTGCTGGAGAGACTCGGATGAGATTTGTTACCTGCATGGTCGTGACATCAGCTGCGGCTGTATGACACTGTGGCTCGTTTCCTGACGCTGATCCTGCTCACCAGATTCTCTCAGCGAGGGAGTCTCGTGAGTGGAGGAGGCGAACGGACTGACCACGTGCCTCGTGTTGTTAGCAGTTTATCGCTATCTCAAGGAGATGAGGATAGGCCAGGCATCTGCCTGGGGAATGCCAGACGAGGCCCCTGGAAGTACCGGCGGAAAGTGGACGCAACAAGCGCTGCTCCGGCGCATGCTCCCATACCTGACCTGACCTGACCTTTTCCCATCGAATTGTGAACCTGTCGAATACCCTTCATTCGACGTTGGTTCTACGTACCATCAATTTGTTGCGTTTAAAGTTAGACTAGTGTCAATGGGTTCAGCTAGTCCCAAACATTATTTAGCCTTTCTGTCATTAAAAGTACATCCCTTTTCAGGTTTTTTTTTTTTTGTCCTTTTTAATCAACTTTTGTCAGTTCTTTCCTTTGGCAATCAAAATCCAAAATATTGGTCTGCCCATGCATAAAGGTGGAAATTAATCCATGAAAATGATCATCAAATGGGGCCAATGGCCTCTAAAAGGATCAATATTCATGATGATGAACATTCGAAGCATCTCTTTTAACCGCTTGCTCCACTTGCCGAGCGGTTGATACGGAAGAATTAGCTTTGGAAAGTGTCCATTGGATCCTTTGAGCTACTGTGCTGTTTGTGCAGAGACTGGACGCTGGGTGTGTGAAGAAGAAGAAGAGTTCGGGGTGAGAGGTCAGGAGGTGTATGTGCAGTGCAACGCTGGTTACGTTCCCATGTTCGGTTGAATAAAACCGTTGGAGAATATTGGATCCTCATTCTTGAGTACTTTACGATACAACAGCCACATCATTGTCAATTACGGAGAATAATTTTGCGCCATGTTCTATGAGACATTTTCGGAGCAACGACATCCAGACCCTGAGAACAATTCGTAATCTCTTGTTCAATGTGTAATTGTTTGTACATCACCATGGTTAGTTACGTTCACTCAATCTGAAAAAAGGGGGAAAAAAGGAACGAATTAACACCACACACAAAGGCAACGTCATTTTTGCAAAGGGTTTACAGACATTATGGCCGGCCACACGCCCATGTGTATTAGGCGGTGTATAAGATTTAAGCGTCGTTTAGTCTGTTATTTTAAGAAAAAAATAATCTCCGTACATCGAAATGACATTTTATTTGAAGGGATGATATGAATGAATCGTTGCACTTATCACTACTTTATAACAACAATATCACAAAACAAGAAAACTGTCGATAAAAATTCATGAACCCAAAACGCTCCGCGAGAGCACGGCGAATGCACGGAAGATATTATGAAGAGGAAGAAAGAGGTCAGTTGTTGCGGCTTCCTGCGTCAAAACGTTGAATCTTCACTAACATTTTGTTTTCGGCACTATATATTTATATATTTATATTAATCGGTTTTGTTTATGTATGGGGTTCCTTACTATCTCACAACAGCCATCATGAATATTTATACACGTCGGTTTGAAAAAGAGCGGTGTATAGTACGCCAGAGCAAGTTCATTGGAGCTCATCCGAAATTCAAACGACATCCGATTAAAAAAAAGCTTGTCATAATTTGTGGGTCGACGATATTCGAGGAAAACAGACCCGATCTCTGTAAACTGCCTTGACCGAGCGAGCAGGTCCGATGTGGTGAAGGACGTGCTGAGGAGGTTGTAGTTATTGTTGTTGTTGTTGTTGTTGCCAAGGATTCCTCATGGCGGCCCGTTGGAGAATGACGCGGCGCGCGAAAACTCGCCGACAGTCGTGCTAGGTGGAAGCTCTTCAGGCCCAGTGGAGCACACGAGGTGAACGCAGGTGAGAGAACCTACTTACCTCAGAAAAGAGTAAATGGAAACATTTCACGAATCGTGTTCGAAGGTAAAAAAAAAAAAACACAAATATTAATTTTTCCAAACAAATAGTTTAAAATGGTGTTTTTTTTTTAATATAAATAATTTGATCCCAAAGTGATCGCATCGTTTAGAATGAGGTGTTTGTATTTAACTTTAATATCTGTAATTCCAGATAACTTATTGTCATCGTCCTTCCGTCCGTCTCCGATTTCGACTTCTCCGACCAAACCGCTGGGCCGTCCGGTTTGAAAATTTGGTTACAACGTTTCTTCTCGTGAATCTGTTAACAGGCATGCGCAAAGCTCGTACCGGTCACGTGACTCTAAATATGTCAAAATGGCCGACTTGGTCATATTTGGGGAAAATCGTGCAAATTCCTTCCAAACTTTTCTCCTGATCCGTCAGTCAGACTGCGACCAAATTTGGTTACATTAGGCCAGGGCCCAGATAAACTACAGGTCCAGTGGTATATTTTTTTTTTATCATTACGGAGGTATTAAATTCGAATATTGTTCAAAAGAAAGGCCTTCATTTAAATCGGCCCCTTGACCGACGAGAAAGGCAAGTATCAATGTATTTATAGCTAAATGTGTATATAAATCTAGCGTGAGGACATTGAGAGATATCCATTGTACCTTTTATTGGTAACACTGATTGGAGACCTGATGGAAGGTGAACACAGGGAAACCCTTTTTGAACTCGACCAGTGATCCGACTGAAATGCCAAAAATCAGGATTCTGCGCCTCCGTCTCTCTTTGTCTGTCTATCTCTGTCTCTCTCTCTGTTCTCTGTGTCTCTGTCTCTCTCGCTGTCTCGCTCTCTCTGTCTCATCATTTCCTAATAAGGTGGATCTGCCTGTGGTGCTGTTGTAGGTTGTATGTGGGTATTAGTTATTACAGTATTCAATACAATAAACTTTAACGCAGCTTGAGGCCATTTGGCCCATCATACCTGCGCTTCTCACACACATAATCCAATGAATCTTTTATCCCTCAATTTCTGTGTGAGGAGAGGAGTTGGGAACAAGGACAGGCACAGCACATCATTAGGGTGTTGTCATACGTGGCAAGTTGAAAGTGACAAAAAACACGGGCTGATAGGAATCGAAATGTGTTTTAACCTCCGCCATCGAAGATGGACGGAGTTACTGTTTTCACCCCTGTCTGTCTGTCTGTTTGTTTGTTTGTTTGTAACACAGTATTACGGAAAAACTCTGGACGGATTTGCGACGAAACTTGGTGGGGGATAGTATGGTCCAAGTCATGCCATTAGATTTGGACTTGGTCCAAAGTCCAATATGGCCGCTATGGCGGCCATTTTGAAAAAAATATTTGAATTTTGTTTGGCATTTCTACATGTTTTAAAGTGATTTCCAACCAAAAAAAAAATTGTTGAGAAAAAAAAAAAAAAAAAATTTGCAACTTTTTTCAAAAAAAATTCGATTTTATTTGAAAAATATTTGAATTTATTTTTTTTTTGCATTTCTACATGTTTTAAGTGATTTCCAACCGCCCCAAAAAAATTTGTTAGAGGAAAAAAACCCAGAAATTTTGCTTTTATTTTTGACTTTTTTGGGATTTCAACATGCGCGTCGATCTAGTTTTAGTTTTATCAATCGTGGTTCAGTAAAGTCGATCCGTTTTTGACCTACAATTAATAGGATATCAGGTTCATCTTAGTGACCCAGCAGTATTGGCGCGGAGGTTTTGCCATTACCGAGTGCTCCCCCTCTAGAGTTATTTATTTATTTGGTCTGCATCATATGGTGAGGTGATATATGTTTACGGATTTGAAACTTGTGCACAGAAACAGCCAGAGTCCCCGTAGTTCAGTTATTTCGATAATATGGTACAGTAGAATCCATCCCACTATGTCTAATGGGATATTTTGTGTGTGCGCTGTGAGTTATTTTATAGTTAGGTTATTTAAATCCTCCAGATCCCTCCACTTGCGGCCACAGCTGTCTTTCAGCGCTTGTGCCTTCACCTCGCGCCGTAGCATACGAGGCAAGGTCCTCGGCTGCTTGATTCGAACTTCCTCGAATTGTCTGCAGTTGAAGGTACATTATCTTTGCTGTGATTAGGCCATTCAATTTGCTGATGATTGTGTCTCTCCAAATGGAAACATTGTAATTCAAGGTACAGGGTTCGAGCCCCGACAATTGGCGAGCCAGGCAGGAGACTACGAGAATCTGAAAAGGGCTGTGAACCATCCCAGTGGCCAGGGAGCACTACCCTTTGCTGAGCGGCTCACCAAAGACCCGTCCGAAGGTCGGCAAACACACCTGCACTCGGTTGGGGCTTTGAGGGGTGAGCGCTTACTGGCTGGGAGGGTATCATAGCACACACACCAGGTTCCGCTAGATTCTCGAACTAAAAGGGGGCGAAGAGAGATAATAACCATAGCAGAATAGTTACTTGCTGCAAAGAAGGCAAGGATGAGAGCTTGTGATATAGAATCCTACTATTGTCAATAATTCCCTTCAAGTTTTTTTTAAAAAAGGGTCAATAATTCACCCCCTTCTCCCATTTGTGGTCCAGAGAGCCGAGACTATGCAGATAACAATGCCGATCCGTAGAGGCGTGAACCAGGTTCAAAAGAGGGCAATAGATGAACCGAGTTGACATCCACGCAGCGCCGAGTTCCGTGTAGTTTCAGCCAACGTGGTGGTGCGCACAGTATTAGCTGGGCACGGAGACTGCATCGGGAGATAAGAGCGCACGGCAGCAGGGGATTAGGGCCAAAAGCGCACAGGAGCGTGAGGCTAGCAAAAGACCGAGGGGAGTAAGGTCAAGTTGAGTGAGGGGAAGGCCAAAATAACGTGAGTCAAAACCCGAGGATAAACAACGACTCTGGAAAAAGCCCAAGGGGAGCAGCGTCAAGTTGAGGGGAAGGCCAAAATAACATGAGTCCAAACCCGAGGATAAACGACGACTCCACCAAGATGGGAAATCGGTCAAGTAGAATAACTTTGAAACAAAGGCGGACGGATGATTACAAGCTGTATGGAGTGTGGGCAATAGAAGAGTTAACATTGTGGGCAGCGTGGACAAAGGACACACCACATCCATTCCCAGAGGAAGGGACATTTAATAGGTAACCGTTGGAAACTTTGCGGATGGCTCTAAAAGAGAAAGAGAAAGGGAAATTAACAAGGTCCCGGGTGAATTGGGAAGTTTTTGGATGGTGGATGGAGCAGTGTATGAGGACAGAAGAAAATTCTACAGTGGCGAGCCTGAGATCAAGCCTTAGCAACTAAAGCGGCGCTAGAACGAGTACACCAGCTAGTACCAATGATAGAACAAAATTTGAGAAATACGGCGCCACCTGCAAATGCCCAGATGGCACTCGTGGGCAGGACAGGACAAACACAACCTGAACCAGTGACAGATAACACTTTCCCCGCCCAGGCGTCTCAAAAGGGAACAAGGGAAGGAAACGCAGGACCGTATAGGGGATTAGTACATACGTTGAACGATATAGTGGAGCAGACAATGCCAAATGCAACACCAGTTTGCCCAATGATAGAAATAGTCCCCCCAGGGGCCCCAGGAGTAGGGGGTGGCAGCACGGGTGCACCGCTGCTGGAAGGAAGCAGACCTGCAAGGCATGCGACGACAAATGAAGGAACTAAATGAGAACCCAGAAGAGGCTGTAAGGTGGCTCAAGGAGTTTATTAGAGCTCATCAAGCTACACATACCGATATAGGAATATTAATGACTACTGTGTTACCAAGCAGCGTGTGGAGACGCACGAAGGAAGCAATACAGTGGCCCCCAGTGCTGCCAGCAAACGAGCAGGAACATGTGACCCAGGCCTGGATTGATC
>CM068967.1:14310854-14327111 GCA_035128595.1 Eptatretus atami | reverse complement strand
CACCACCTCCAAAACCATGATATTGTTTGCACCCGTTAACCCACCACCTTTGCTGATGTGTCCATCTTGTCCACCGTTTGCGTTTCCCCCTTCCCCTCATCATTACCTGCATCCCTTTGACCGTCTTCGTCTATTCCCTGCTGTTGCCATTTCTCCCTTCTCCTCTTGTTGTTCTCTTGTTATGTTGTTTTGTTCTTTTGTTATGTTGCGTCCGCCCACGTGTCAGCAACAGCCAATGAACGTCGAGCCCGCCCACTTACCGCTCGGCACTCAACATACCTTGATCCCAGCTGATCGCGGCAAAGCGCTCTGGAAGAGAGGAGGTGCACGGAGTAGGTCGTGATCCGGCCGACAGCATGGAGCTCTCACAGTCCTTCCGGAAAAAACTGAGCAATCTCACGCAGTTCTTTCAGGAGATGGAGTCGGACGTGGCGACGATGCAAAACGATATGAAGAATGACGTGAGCTCGTCCAGGTGAGCGATCGCGGCAGGTGAGGGTTAGGGTGCCCTGTGAAAACCACGATGGGTGGGGATTGCCTTTCAGACGGGTGAGCCAATCATCGGACCCTCATCCGTGCCTCTGTGGTGACCGTTTGAGGGAGGACAGCGGTCTTGTTCTGAGGCAGTGGGTCATTGGTGTGGTCAGTAGTGTTTGGCCACCTCGGGGACGCAAAAAGGAGAATAATAAAATAATGTTCAGGACAAGAGTAATAATTATAATAATAATAATTTTTAAAAAGTGAAAATAATTTTGTGGGGAATTAACAGAAAATCTCAGGATTGTGTGGAATGCGAAATGTTTTTGTTGTTTTGTGTCAACAATGTCACTCGAAGCCACCAAGGAAGATCTCGGGCACCAGGGCGACATGCAAAGCTCGGCCACGTGTCTTACCCATGGTATTCTTTACCATCACGTAATTACTACATTCACATATTTCAATGATGTTTACATATTACTGTTTTATTTTAAAAACAAACTAACTCATGACTATATTAAACAACAAGTGTGCACCAACCTGAACCTTAAATTGGGGACAAGAGCATCCATCGCCCGTGCCCTGGTCCACACCCCCCACCCTTCATCCCCACCTCCTCTCCTACCTTCCCACCCCATTCCCCACACCAGGTCACACTACCCTCCTCCTTTCCTCGCTTCCCATGCCACACCCCACAAAAATTTTTTCTGTTCCTCTTTTCTCCCTGTAGTCCAGCAGCGTAGTCTGATATTTCAGATCAATTGTTCAAATTCGCATAAAAGCACCAAAATTGGTACACATGTAGAATATGGTATTCCGAACAATTCTAGATATGGAGCCACCCGAGATTGTGCCTTGGTCAGCCAAAGCTGACTGCGACAAGCCAAAGCTGACCAAGGCAAAATCTCGGTGGCTCCATATCTAGAATTGTTCGGAATACATTATTCTACATGTGTACCAATTTTGGTGCTTTTATGCAAATTTGAACAATTGGTTTGCTATGCTGCAGTACTACTGTCCTTGTTATCAGTCTGTGAAGTTCTGTCTGTCTGTCTGTCTGTCTTTCTCTTTCTGTCTGTCTTTCTCTTTCTGTCTGTCTTTCTCTCTCTCTCTCTGTGTCTGTCTGTCTGTCTGTCTTTCTCTCTCTCTCTCTCTCTGTCTGTCTTTCTATCTCTCTCTCTGTGTCTGTCTATCTCTCTCTGTCTCTCTGTCTATCTCCCTCTCTGTCTCTCTGCGTCTGTCTCTCTCTTTGTCT
Organism: Eptatretus atami; assembly: GCA_035128595.1. Lineage (NCBI taxonomy): Eukaryota > Metazoa > Chordata > Myxini > Myxiniformes > Myxinidae > Eptatretus > Eptatretus atami. The sequence continues at coordinate 14,325,379 of CM068967.1, read as the reverse complement.
CTCTGTCTCTGTCTGTCTCTCTGTCTCTCTCTCTTTCTCTCTGCCTCTCTCTCTCACATTCTCCATGAGCCTAAACTACTGTGCACAAAATAAATTAAATGGAGCATCTTTCCCCACCACCTTACTCCAGTCGTGAAGAACGACGGTTCAATAGTAAAGGTCATTTCAATGTGTTTACCTCAACTTCTGAACTCATTAACCTTCTTGTTCCACGGTCACAATGATGCATTAGGTGTGTATACAAAACCAAACTCTGTGCCTCTGATGAGTACCTGCTAACAACACCTGCCCCTCTGCTTGCACCTGCCAGTGCACACCATTGTGTTCCGATACCCTGACCTTACATCTTCGGTTAAAGCCATCAATGAAGAGCGGCACGATGCAATAACACTTATCTGCGCACTGACGTTCTGTTTTGGATCTTGATCACCCACATGTCGTGCGTGAGAACCCTCCACATAGCACGTGTGTGGATCGGGTTTTGTACAGTGTGGTGCATCAGTACAAACCTCTCTGTTTCGACTGGTGCACACATTTGTCTTTGTTGTATGTGGACCAACCTGTTCAACAGCCTTCCAGCTTCCATTGCACCATGTCAGATGCCAATGTGCTTTTGCCTTCGGGAGGTTTTGTAATCATGAATATCGTAAGAATTCTCTCCAAATTGTGAGGTCATGGTTTTACTGAAAGCTGGTGCTTTGTACGCTGGTTGAGATGCTAACAATATGCAGCTCATTGTCTGTCGATGCACCTGTGATGGTGGACGAGCTGCGAGCACCGTCGTTGCTTCTTCATGTGAGAGGTGTCGTTCCCTCATTTTGAGAAACAATAAACCAACACACCGTCGTCATGGAAATGCACTGTCGTCAAAATAAGACGGTGGTCAAAATTATTAATCATAATTTTGTTTTTATCACAATGAAAAATTATGCAGCAATTAACCTACGCCGTGTGCGTAAAATAAAGAGAGTAAGGTACGCCATTTCCTATAATCTCAATGTATGGAATGCCTCAAACATTTCAGATAACGTTCATCATCATCTGTTCGAGCGAATTCTGGTATTTATGATGAGTTTCTTCCAATCCTCATGATCTTCCGTAACAATTGGAAGTTGGTCCCCTATTCGGACTTGTATCCTCGAGCTGATCCACGTACTTGAGAATAGGGCGGCCACGAGACCTCTTGCCTTGCTTTGGTTCCCACAGCAGAAGTTTCAGCGCAACTTCCTGCTTGCTTCTCTAACAATGGCTGGCAAAGTTAGTCCATGTTTTTTTTTTTTAAGTACAGTACTAGATACAAAGGGCAATCTGCCATGTAGCTTTCATTTGTTTGTTGTTCTCTCCAGCCGATATGCAGTGCTGCCCTCAACTCAACACACTGGTTAACAGCCATCAAGTTGCCTCTCAAGAGTCCTTGTTGGTGTCCAACTCTCGGCACCATAAAGAAGCGTACTCCCTACTCTTGTGCGGAAGAACTTCACGTTAAGGTTTCTGTCCAGATTTGATTTCCATGGAGTAATCATCTTATTGAGCACTATCCAGGCCTTGGCTTTTCTTACTTCAAAATCTTTGTGACTTTTTTTGATACAGCACCCAAGATATTGAAAGTCAGCTACCCTTTTTAAAGCTTTTCCACGAGTCGCTATATTTTCTCCCTCTTGATTGAATAACACAAATAATATGGGACCGATAATGTTAATGATGAGGAATTTTGTTATTTTAGGCTTTCTTGTGCAGAATATTTTTTTTCCTTTTTACACTTTCAAAGTCTCACAGAAGAGCGTGTGTGTATCAGATACAGGGCAATGGCATGAGACGGCATCATTATACTTTCACATGTGTAACAAAGACATTACGAGCAATATAATGTACAGACATGACAGAAGTAAATAGACACCTTAAATTTATTCATTTCATCTGTACAAAGCAAGTTTTACTCGGCGATTTGTACTAATATTCAACTATTTATTTGCAGAAACGAGTTCCTTGGTCGTGTATGACAATTAACTATGCTTCGAACCCAGGGAGCACACAAACTTTCCGATTTTCAAAGAGGACGAATTGTTGGCCATTTGGAAGGTGGAGTCAGCCAGCATCAGATAGCTCAGAACCTTGGCATTCCGCTTTCTACGGGCAACCGGGTCAATTCACCAGCGAAGGCAAGGAATCCACAGCTTTCTATTCTGGTCGATCTGGGCCCTTAGAAAGGTGTCTTTGAGCTGTCAAGTGGTCCATTGAGTAAACTCCCCATTGCAAGGCAGCAGATGTTGCAGAGGAGGTCCAAGTTAGCTCAAGAACTGCCGTACGGTACCTTCATCAATTGGGCTACTATGGGAGAGCAGCAAGGAGAAAACCTCTTTGACTACCCAACCTTCAAAGGAGAAAGAAGTGGGCTAACGAGATGTCCAACTGTCTTGTCTTGGACTTTTGGACTGTCTTGGACTTTTGGAGATGTCTTGGACTTTTGGCAAACTGTAATTTTTCCAGATGAGTCCCAATTTGCTCAATTTTCTGACAGTGAACGCGTATCGGTCTGGAGACTTCCCAGTCAAGAGTTTTCTTTGAACCGATTGCAGGCAACTGTCAAACACGGTGGTTTTTCAGTGATGGTGTGGGGAGCAATCGAGAGCACTGGTTGGTCAGAGCTTGTGGAGTGTGTTGGCAACATCAACTCTATGATGTACATTTCTATCCTTGAGGATGGACATCTCCCTGTCTTCTCCACTGGTCAGATGGTCAAAAACAACACTCTGTTCATTGGAAGATGGAGCTCCATGCCACACTGCAAAAAACACCAAAGAATGGCAGGACACGAAATGGGATCAAGCGATTTCCATGGCCAAGTCAGTCTCCTGACATGAATCCCATTGAACACCTCTGGGCATATTGGATCGAGTTGTGTGAAAAAGTCCAGGAAACCAACATCATGGCAGAATTGTGAACCTTTTGTGTGAAGCCTGGGCAGAAATCCCAAGAGAACATTTCGGAACTCGTTAGTTCTATGCCTGAAAGAGTAAAGCGTTGAAATTTGCACATGGCAAGTCCCCAAATACTAGTGTATGTATTAAAATGGATCAAATGTCTTCAAATGTTAAATAAATAAATTATTTTTAAACATGGTGTCTATTTACTTCTGTCATGTTTCTGTTCTGTATATGGGAATGAACTATGGTTACGGGCATCATACCTCAGCCACCGAAGGTGAAGGAGGTTATGTTTTCACCCCTCTGTTTGTTTGTTTGTTTGTGTCCAGGATAGCTCAAAAATTTGTGGATGGATGCGGATAAAATTTTGTGGACAGGTTGGGTGTGCGACAAGGACGAACTGATTTGATTTTGGTGAAGATCTGGATCTGGATCCAGATCCGACTACTAGAATTTTTAAAGTGATTCTTCACCGTTGAGAGACAGGGATAAAAATGATATATAGCACGAAATCTCAAAAAGTTGTGGACGGATTCAGACGAAACTTGGTGGACATGTTGGGTGTGTGACAAGGAAGAATTTTGGTAAAGTTCTGAATCTGGATCTGGATATGATAATTATTTAATTTCTAAAGTGCTTCTTCACCATTGAGAGAAAAGGCAAAAACGATATATAGCATGATATTTTCAAAATGTATTGGGCCCGATATGTGTCGTGGATCAGGCATTACGTGGCAGAGGTATGTGCTCTACCGAGTGCCCTTATAGTTAACTAAAGGGCACTCAGTAGAGTATAACCTCCGCCATGTAATGCCTGATCCATGAGAACATATCAGGCCCAATACATTTTTGACCATGCTATATATCGTTTTTGGCCCTATCTCTCAATGGTGAAGAATCACTTTAAGAATTAAATGAAATTGCTCATTGAGCAAGGAATTGCCGGAATAGCTTTGTCATATCTCCATGATCTCTGAAAAAACAAAAACCTGGAAATCAATTTAGTTCTTATAAGTTGATAGTGCTACTGTTTAATGAGTTATAGTGTTGCAGGGCTGGGTATCGGTGGCGAGCACGACCGTTAGAGGGAGCAGTAGAGTCGGCTCCACCAAACACACCGGAATTGAGGTCGTGCCTTTTGGATAAGTCCGAAAGGCACGGGTCCCTTACTGGACCATGAATCGCCAATAATTCGACCGCGTGGGGTAGGGTCAATTGCCAAACTTCAATATACCTAATTACCCACGCGGACAAAACTACCGGGGAATTGACACCCTCGAGAAGGACGAGCCGTTACCGAGCCCGAACAGTGTGTAACCTGAGCGGAGATTACCAAAGCCCGTCGGACCAAATGAACAATTTACGGCCTCGCTATTTCTCAACACACACCGTGCCAAGCCAATTAAAGAAGCACAGAAACAAGCTGGAACATTTAACAAAAGGGATATTTATTTATAATGGGGTAGGGGAGCACACAAGAAGGCAGAGTTAACCGAATAAGAAAATGTAATTTACAAGGAAAGGAAAACACTAATACAATTCTACTTTCAGACGGGGCCCACGGACACACAAACACACAAACACACTAAAGAAAATGGACCTCAATGGGTCTTCAGTCAGTAGAGCCGGGCCGGGGTACTGTCCCGCCTCGTGCAGTCACACCGACCCGAACCACCACGGTGGGACTTGAACCCACGACCTTGGCGTTGCCAGCACCAAGACTGCAGACCGCTATAAAAAAGCCTTCCTCTCCTCTCTTCCCTCGAGGGGGAGGTACTGGAGTCCGGCAGCAGTGTCGAGCAAATAATGATTGGTTTGAAACCGGATAAAAAACCGTGCCTACATTACTGCAACTTGTTTGGCAAGTTAAATTAACAAAGTTCATGATGGAAAAGTATGAACAAGTTGGCACCGATGAAAAGTGCACTACACTATCACAAAGCACTCCTGAAACCTCCTTTCAGTTACTCCATCCTGCTTTGTATTGTGATGCTCATCTCCCCATCTAATTCACCATCTTGCTGCACTAATGGGCCCAGGTACTTAAACTTCTTGCACCTCCTTGACATTTTCCCCTTTCATCACCACTCCATTTCCGTCTACCTCTTCACTATCACTGTGCATCTCATGAACTCTGTCATTGACCGTCTAATCCTCAAGCCCCGATCTTTTCAATGCCTTATCCCTCCATCTTCCAACTTTCAATTCCAACTCTCCCTTACTTTCGGCACATTATGTACCAGGTCATCCGTAAACTGTTTTCTCACATCAGCTGTCAGAACATCATCATAATAAACAAACAAAATGGGCTCAATGCAGAACCTTCATGTACCCTGACTTCCACCATGAAACTCTGTCACTCCAACACTGCTCCTCCTTGTGTTGAGCGCCCCATTCTGCACATCCTGGATCAGCTTCACGATCCTTCTCTGGCACGGATTTTCTTTCTCAAACAGACCCATACTCGCAACATCATTTCCCACTATATGGTCACTTGTACCCGTTGGAAACTGCACACCCTCAATGCCATCCTTATCCGTTATCTTCAATGGTCAGCAGCAAGCAGAGCAAACAATGCGCGTTTCTTTCATGAAGGTGAGGTTAGGTTATTTTTGTCCATAATATTCCTCCGTTCTTCAACCTTCAAATTACCATTTTACTTCCATTCACTTTTCAGACATGGTCCATTTGTTTTAGTCAGAATGGTCCATTTGTTTAGTCAGAGTGGTCCATTTGTATTATAGGTCATTTGTATAGTCAGAATGGTCCATTTGTATTAGTCAGAATGGTCCATTTGTATTAGTCAGAGATGGTCCATTTTATTAGTCAGAGATGGTCCATTTGTATTAGTCAGAGATGGTCCATTTGTATTAGTCAGAGATGTCATTTTGTATCAGTCAGAGATGGTCCATTTGTATTAGTCAGAGATGGTCCATTTGTATTAGTCAGAGATGTTCATTTGTCTTAGTCAGATTTCCTTCCACTTGGTCAAACTCCTCTCCTTTTCCTCTACAACCCACTTATCTTCCCTTCTCTCTTCGTCTTGTTTCCTTATTATTTTCTCAATGAATTTTCTCAAAATGGATTAATTTTAAATTTTTGTCACCGATCTTCATAAAATACCCCATTAGTGACAAAGTGAAAACATGTTTTTTAGAAATTTTTACAAATTAACTAAAAATGAAAAGCTGAAATGTCTTTGCAACAATAAGTATCACCCCTTTGCTGTGACACTCCATATTGAGCTCAGGTGCATCCATTTTTTCTTGACAATCCTTGAGATGTCTCCACAACCTGATTGAAGTCCACCAGTGGCAAATTCAATTGAATGGACCATGATTAGAAAGAAACAACCTTTCTATATCAGGACCCACAGTTGACGGTGCATGTCAGAGCAGAAGCTCCACCATGAAGTCCAAGGAACTGTCCGTAGAACTCCGATTCTAGAACTGTGAGAAAGGCACAGAATTCTGGGAAGGGTACAAAACAATTTCTAGAGTTCAAAGTTAGTGTGCCCATAATTTCCTATAATTGTACATTTGTTGGTCGATCGTCATTTTGGGTGAGACCATTCATCCATGACCTCCTCCCTTGGTTAAGTTCGTTGAATGCTGTGTGTGTGTGTGTGTTATTTGCATCTGAAAATCATCGAAAAAAACACAGGCCTTGGCCCGATCTCCACCAAATGTTGCATTCGAGTTGGTAGTACCCAAGGTCAGGTCATGAGATAAAACCCCCTTATGGAGGAGGGTGGGGGGAGACGACTTGCAAATGTTCCCAAAGGGAGCAGGTGTTTATAGTAATGTAAATAACCTATATTATTCTTCCTCCCTCTCACCTCCCCATCCCACTCCTCAGTCCTCACACACTCCATAATCCCCTCCCTTGACTTTGTTCGTTCTTTCGGGCTGGCGAAATGGCCTCGACCTGGAGGTACACACTCCCCTCCAAGCTATTCTAGCCTGGGTTTCGAATCCCGACCCAGCTATAAACAGTCATCTCCGTGTTTCATACGCAGGGTGATTTATCAATGTGTGTGCCCTCCCTCGATGGATATTAAACGAGGCGTCCCGTCTGTCAATATTAGATGGTCAACGTTAAAGACCATTAGTCCGTGGACGGTGTCCTTCACAAAGAGTTGTAGTTTGACAAAAAAAGAGCAATCGAGATTGCAGACCCTCACCAGGACTTGTTTTTGTTGGTGTTTGTGTGGTATATTTTGTGTGGGTTTGTGTACTGTGTGTGTTATGTAATTAATAAGAGACATAATTAGAACTGCCACTTATAACTGCTTGTCAGTACCAAGACGTGGACCGGGAACCAAGACGTCCCGCTTTGATGGCAACCCCACTTTGATTGGACACCTGACCCTAATCCATGACGTTTAAAAAAATATTATTCAATTGAATTCAGAATGGGATTAAAATGAAATTCAATTCGAATCAAATGGAAGACCAAATAGGAACAATTCTGCATTTGGAGTCATCAGAAGGAACCGAACAAGCAAAAAAAGCAAATGAAGTCATCAAAGAGAATCCTGGATAGATTCACATTTCAGCTGCTACTCCTCCACCTCAAAACCCAACAGCCACAGCCAAGTGAGCCTTACTCAAAAAATGGGAAAAATAAAAAAACAGAACCCAGATCAAATAATTAAATAATTTGGCTGCCAGACCATGTGTCCGATCAAATTTAAAACATGGATTCCCCATCACCACTAGATCATAATTGTGACGTTTTATATCAATTGATTAAGCGGTTTTTTAGATATCCTGACACACACACACACACACACAGAGAGATAGAAAACAGACAAACAGACGACGGATGAAAACATAACCTCCTTCCACCTTCGGTGTCGGTGATAAAAAAAATCAAGTTGTACAAGATCTTCCCAACACATCATGGGGTGGGGCAAGATCTTCACAAGTCTTGACCAGTAACCATGGTTGGATCACCGAAAATGATGTTTTCCAGGAAACTTCCTCCACTCATTCGTTGGTCTGTCTTTGTTTTTTTTCCCTGCTGTGGAACCAACTTCCACATTCTCTCAATCCCATCCTTCTCCTCCAGTTCTTAAAAGACAGCTGTTCACCACCATCTCAAATCATCCCCCATCCAAACATGATATTGTTTGCACCGTTAACCCACCACCTCCAAAACCATTGATATTGTTTGCACCCGTTAACCCACCACCTCCAAAACCATGATATTTGTTTGCACCCGTTAACCCACCACCTTTGCTGATGTGTCCATCTTGTCCACCGTTTGCGTTTCCCCCTTCCCCTCATCAATTACCTGCATCCCTTTGACCGTCTTCGTCTATTCCCTGCTTTGCCATTTCTCCCTTCTCCCTCTTGTTTTCTCTTGTTAGTTGTTTTGTCTTTTGTTATGTTGCGTCCGCCCACGTGTCAGCAACAGCCAATGAACGTCGGAGCCCGCACCACTACCGCTCGCACTCAACATACCTTGATCCCAGCTGATCGCGGCAAAGCGCTCTGGAAGAGAGGAGGTGCACGGAAGGTCGTGACCGGCGACAGCAATGGAGCTCTCACAGTCCTTCCCCGGAAAAAACTGAGCAACTCACGCAGTTCTTTCAGGAGATGGAGTCGGACGTGGCGACGATGCAAAACGATATGAAGAATGACGTGAGCTGTCCAGGGAGCGATCGCGGCAGGTGAGGGTTAGGGTGCCCTGTGAAAACCACGATGGGTGGGGATTGCCTTTCAGACGGGTGAGCCAATCATCGGACCCTCAATCCGTGCCTCTGTGGTGACCGTTTGAGGGGGACAGCGGTCTTGTTCTGAGGCAGTGGGTCATTGTGTGTGGTCAGTAGTGTTTGGCCACCTCGGGACGCAAAAAGGAATAATATAATTATGTTCAGACAAGAGTAATAATTATATAATAATAATTTTTTTAAAAAGTGAAAAATAATTTTGTGGGGAATTAACAGAAATCTCAGGATTGTGTGGAAATGCGAAATGTTTGTTTTTGTGTGCCAACAATGTCACTCGAAGCCACCAAGGAAGATCTCGGGCACCAGGGCGACATGCAAAGCTCGGCCACGGCTTACCCTGGTATTCTTTACATCACGTAATTACTACATCACATATTTCAATGATGTTTCACATATTACTGTTTTAAAAACAAACTAACTCATGACTATATTAAACAACAAGTGTGCACCAACCGAACCTTAAATTTGGGACAAGAGCATCCATCGCCCCGTGCCCTGGTCCACCCCCCCCCCACCCTTCATCCCCACCCTCTCTCCTCACCTTCCCACCCCATCCCCACACCCAGTCACACTACCCTCCTCCTTTCCTCGCTTTCCCATGCCCCAACACCCACAAAAAATTTTTGTCTGTCCTCTTTTCTCCCTGTAGTCCAGCAGCGTAGTCTGATTTCAGACAATTGTTCAAATTCGCATAAAAAGCCCCAAAATTGGTACACATGTAGAATAATGTATCCGAACAATTCAGAATGGAGCCACCGAGATTGTGCCTGCGTCAGCCAAAAGCTGACCTGCGACAAACCAAGCTGACCAAGGCAAAAATCTCGGTGGTCCATATCTAGAATTGTTCGGAATACATTATTCTACATGTGTACCAATTTTGTGCTTTTATGCAAATTTGAACTAATTGGTTTGCTATGCTGCAGTACTACTCGTCCTTGATCAGTCTGTGAAGTTTCTGTCTGTCTTGTCTGTCTGTCTTTCTCTTTCTGTCTGTCTTTCTCTTTCTGTCTGTCTTTCTCTCTCTCCTCTGTGTCTGTCTGTCTGTCTGCTTCTCTCTTCTCTCTCTCGTCTGTCTTTCTATCTCTCTCTCTGTGTCTGTCTATCTCTCTCTGTCTCTCTGTCTATCTCCCTCTCTGCTCTTCTGCGTCTGTTCTCTCTTGTCCTCGTCTCTGTCGTCTCTCTGTCTCTCTCTCTTTCTCTCTGCCTCTCTCTCTCACATTCTCCATGAGCCTAAACTACTGTGCACAAAATAAATTAATGGAGTACCCCACCACCTTACTCCAGTCGTGGAAGAACGCGGTTCAATAGTAAAGGTCATTTCAATGTGTTTACCTCAACTTCTGAACTCATTAACCTTCTTGTTTCCACGGTCACAATGATGCATTATGGTGGTAACAAAACCAAACTCTGTGCCTCTGATGAGTACCTGCTAACAACACCTGCCCTCTGCTTGCACCTGCCAGTGCACACCATTTGTGTTCCGATACCCTGACCTTACATCTCGGTTAAAGCCATCAATAAGAGCGGCACGATGCCAATAACACTTATCTGCGCACTGACGTTCTGTTTGGATCTTGATCACCCACATGTCCTGCGTGAGACCCTCCACATAGCACGTGTGTGGATCGGGTTTTTGTACAGTGTGGTGCATCAGTACAAACCTCTCTGTTTCGACTGTGTGCACACATTTGTCTTTGTTGTATGTGGACCAACCTGTTCAACAGCCTTCCAGCTTCCATTGCACCATGTCAGATGCCAATGTGCTTTTGCCTTCGGGAGTTTTGTAATCATGAATATCGTAAGAATTCTCTCCAAATTTGTGAGGTCATGGTTTTACTGAAAGCTTGGTGCTTTGTACGCTGGTTGAGATGCTAACAATATGCAGCTCATTTGTCTGTCGATGCACCTGTGATGTGGACGAGCTCGAGCACCGTCGTTGCTTCTTCTGCTGAGAGGTGTCGTTCCTCATTTTGAGAAACAATAAACCAACACACGTCGTCATGGAAATGCACTGTCGTCAAAATAGACGTGGTGGTCAAAATTATTAATCATAATTTTGTTTTATCACAATAAAAATTATGCAGCAATTAACCTACGCCGTGGCGTAAAATAAAGAGAGTAAGGTACGCCATTTTCCTATAATCTCAATGTATGGAATGCCTCAAACATTCAGATAACGTTCATCATCATCTGGTTCGAGCGAATTCTGTATTTATGATGAGTTTCTTCCAATCCTCATGATCTTCCGTAAACAATTGGAAGTTGGTCCTATTCGGACTTTATCCCTCGAGCTGATCCACGTACTTGAGAATAGGCGGCACGAGACCTCTTGCCTTGGCTTTGGTTCCCACAGCAGAAGTTCAGCGCAACTCCTGCTTGCTTCTCTAACAATGGCGGCAAAAGTCCATGTTTTTTTTTTTTAAGTACAGTACTAGATACAAAGGGGCAATCTGCCATGTAGCTCTTCATTTGTTGTGTATTCTCTCCAGCCGATATGCAGTGCTTGCCTCAAACTCAACAACCTGTTATAACAGCCATCAAGTGCCTCTCAAGAGTCCTTGTTGGTGTCCAACTCTCGCACCATAAAGAAGCGTACTCCCTACTCTTGTGCGGAAGAACTTCACGTTAAGGTTTCTGTCCAGATTTGATTTCCATGGATAATCTTATAGAGCACTATCCAGGCCTTGGCTTTTCTTACTTCAAAATCTTTGTGACTTTTTTTTGAAACACACCCAAAGATATTGAAAGTCAGCTACCCTTTTTTAAAGCTTTCCACGAGTCGCTATATTTTCTCCCTCTTGATGAATAACACAAATAATATGGGACCGATAATGTTAATGATGAGAATTTGTTATTTTAGGCTTTCTTGTGAGAATATTTTTTTTTCCTTTACACTTTCAAAGTCTCACAGAGAGCGTGTGTGTATCAGATACTAGGCAATGGCATGAGACGGCATCATATACTTTCACATGTGTAACAAAGACATACGAGCTATATAATGTACAGACAGACAAAGTAAATAACACCTTAAATATTCATTTCATCTGTACAAAGCAAGTTTTACTCGGCGATTTGTACTAATATTCAACTATTTATTTGCAGAAACGAGTTCCTTGTCGTGTATGACAATTAACTATGCTTCGAACCCAGGGGCACACCATATTTGGATTTCAAAGAGGACGAATTGTGGCCATTTGGAAGGTGGAGTCAGCCAGCATCAGATAGCTCAGAACCTTGGCATTCGCTTTCACGGGCAACCGGTCAATTCACCAGCGAAGGCAAGGAATCCACAGCTTTCCTATTCTGGTCGATCTGGGCCCTTAGAAAGGTGTCTTTGAGCTGTCAGTGCGTCCATTGAGTAAAACTCCCCATTGCAAGGCAGCAGATGTGCAGAGGAGGTCCAAGTTAGCTCAAGAACTGCCGTACGATATCTCATCAATGGGCTACTATGGGAGAGCAGCAAGGAGAAAACCTCTTTGACTACCCAACCTTCAAAGGAGAAAGAAGTTGGGCTAACGAGATGTCCAACTGTCTTGTCTTGGACTTTTGGACTGTTCTTGGACTTTTGGAGATGTCTTGGACTTTTGGCAAACTGTAATTTTTCCACATGAGTCCCAATTTGCTCAATTTTCTGACAGTGAACGCGTATCGGTCTGGAGACTTCCAGTCAAGAGTTTTTCTTTGAACCGATTGACAGCAACTGTCAAACACGGTGTTTTTCAGTGATGGTGTGGGAGCAATCGAGAGCACTGGTTGGTCAGAGCTTGTGGAGTGTGTTGGCAACATCAACTCTATGATGTACATTTCTATCCTTGAGGATGGACATCTCCCTGTCTTCTCCACTGGTCAGATGGTCAAAAACAACACTCTGTTCATGGAAATGGAGCTCCATGCCACACTGCAAAAAACACCAAAGAATGCAGGACAGAAATGGGATCAAGGATTCCATGGCCAAGTCAGTCTTCCTGACATGAATCCCATTGAACACCTCTGGGCATATTGGATCGAGTTGTGTGGAAAAAGTCCAGGAAACCAACATCATGGGGCAGAATTGCTGAACCTTTTTGTGTGAAGCCTGGGCAGAAATCCCACAAGAGAACATTTCGGAACTCGTGTTAGTTCTATGCCTGAAAGAGTAAAAGCGTTGAAATTGCACATGGCAAGTCCACCAAATACTAGTGTATGTATTAAAATGGATCAAATGTTCTTCAAATGTTAAATAAATAAATTATTTTTTAAAACATGGTGCTATTTACTTCTGTCATGTTTCTGTTCTGTATATGGGAATTGAACTTGGTTACGGGCATTATTACCTCAGCCACCGAAGGTGAAGGAGGTTATGTTTTCACCCCTCTGTTTGTTTGTTTTTTGTGTCCAGGATAGCTCAAAATTTGTGGATGGATGCGGATAAAATTTTGTGGACAGGTTGGGTGTGCGACAAGGACGAACTGATTGATTTTTGGTGAAGATCTGGATCTGGATCCAGATCCGACTACTAGAATTTTTTAAGTGATTCTTCACCGTTGAGAGACAGGGATAAAATGATATATAGCACGAAATCTCAAAAAGTTGTGGACGGATTCAGACGAAACTTGGTGGACATGTTGGTGTGTGACAAGAAGAATTTTGGTAAAGTTCTGAATCTGGATCTGGATATGATAATTATTTAATTTCTAAAGTGTTCTTCACCATTGAGAGAAAAGGCAAAAACGATATATAGCATGATATTTTCAAAAATGTATTGGGCCGATATGTGTCGTGGATCAGGCATTACGTGGCAGAGGTATGTGCTCTACCGAGTGCCCTTATAGTTACAATGTGATCATATACTAAAGGGCACTCAGTAGAGTGTAACCTCCGCCATGTAATGCCTGATCCATGAGAACATATCAGGCCCAATACCTTTTTGAAATATCATGCTATATATCGTTTTTGGCCCTATCTCTCAATGGTGAAGAATCACTTTAAGAATTAAATGAAATTGCTCATTGAGCAAGGAATTGCCGAATAGCTTTGTCATATCTCCATGATCTCTGAAAAAACAAAAACCTGGAAATCAATTTAGTTCTTATAAGTTGATAGTGCTACTGTTTAATGAGTTATAGTGTTGCAGGGCTGGGTATCGGTGGCGAGCACGACCGTTAGAGGGAGCAGTAGAGTCGGCTCCACCAAACACACCGGAATTGAGGTCGTGCCTTTTGGATAAGTCCGAAAGGCACGGGTCCCTTACTGGACCATGAATCGCCAATAATTCGACCGCGTGGGGTAGGGTCAATTGCCAAACTTCAATATACCTAATTACCCACGCGGACAAACTACCTGGGAATTGACTCCCTCGAGAAGGACGAGCCGTTACCGAGCCCGAACAGTGTGTAACCTGAGCGGAGATTTACCAAAGCCCGCGGACCAAATGAACAATTTACGGCCTCGCTATTTCTCAACACACACCGTGCCAAGCCAATTAAAGAAGCACAGAAACAAGCTGGAACATTTAACAAAAGGGATATTTATTTTATAATGGGGTAGGGGAGCACACAAGAAAGCAGAGTTAACCGAATAAAAATGTAATTTACAAGGAAAGGAAAACACTAATACAATTCTACTTTCAGACGGGGCCCACGGACACACAAACACACAAACACACTAAAGAAAATGGACCTCAATGGGTCTTCAGTCAGTAGAGCCGGGCCGGGGTACTGTCCCGCCTCGTGCAGTCACACCGACCCGAACCACCACGGTGGGACTTGAACCCACGACCTTGGCGTTGCCAGCACCAAGACTGCAGACCGCTCGACAATGACCACAGACCGCGCCGCAATCGCCACCAGGACTGCAGACCGCTATCGCCACGATCCTCCAGAACGC
>CM068967.1:14295961-14310829 GCA_035128595.1 Eptatretus atami | reverse complement strand
TGCAGATCCGCTCGACAATGACCACAGACCGCGCCGCAATCGCCACCAGAACTGCAGACCGCTATCGCCACGATCCTCCAGAATGCACTCTTGTCTCCCCAACCTCGTCCAGACAACCACTCTCCTCCTCTTGAGGAGGGAGGGGTTCTTCTCCCCGTCACTTGCCTCCTGATCGGACGGTGGGGTTCAGGCGACTCGTGGCGGCTCCCGATTGGCCGGGCCCGAACACTCCATCTGGCTAAGGCGGAGCCAGCCTGAGGTGATAGCTTCCCTGATTGGGCAAGGGGTGGTCTGGGGAGGGGCAACGACCACCCTCCCACCGTGCGTGTCTGAGAACCCAAACGGAACAGCAGGGGAGCCACCTATTCTCCATCCACCTGGTAGCGGGGAGGGCGATATCGGGTTGGCTGTCGGGCCGGCCGCCGTTGATTGGACGTCTCACGGTGGGCGGGAGGAACCTCACCCCTGTACTGAACGATGCACTGTGGGCGATGGCGCGATGGTGTTGTTATTGTTGTAGTTGTGATTGTAGAGGATGTAGTTGTTGAAGATGTAAAAACCTTGCTAAAAAAATAACTCGTAGCGCACACATGAAATTCCCATTCGACAGAAGGAGGAATTCTAACTGTAAACACATACTTATCGAAATAACTAAGCTGAGGGGCTGCTTCTGTCTGTGTGCACAAGGTTTCCAAATCCGTAAACACTACCCCCTCCCCTTTTTACAGACTCGTCCCAAGTTGTCAAATTTTTGTGTGCCATGCAGGTGTAGGTTTTCCCTGGTACGTTTTACATATGGATCCCTGAGTGCGACATTTGTATACATGTCCCAAAAATAAATAACCTAGTGCGCTACGTAACTAACCTAACAGACTCACCTGGACAACTCTAACTAAATTGCCGCGCTTAAGACAGACACACAGGTGGGTTGCAAAATATTTACAATATTACCTTATCTATTTACACTAACCATGGCCCAGGACCTGTTATGCTGTGAAAAGAGGAACGTATTGTCAATCATTTTGTGTGGTGAGTGCACAGCAGCTTGAAAGTCAGATGTCTTTCAGGGCCTGCTCAAAATCCCCTTTTTTTTTTGTCTCACTGAAACCTTCTTTTTTTTTTCCTTTCTTCCTTTATACCTCAGCTGCTGGAGAAACTCACCCTAACACGGCAGGCCATGCGCCGTCCCACAGGCCATTTGAACTGGCCTTTATGCAAGAAGGAGGTAGCCAGGCTGCTCAATGCAGTCCCTGGCTCATGTGGATGAATGGGCAGGATGCAAAAACACAAAATGGATGATGGATGCAAAACGTATGCACGGGCTGCACAATGCATCCTCGTGGTGTGGCTGCCTGCAGGCAGCCCTTGCAAAAACGCACTGGAGGTGGATGGTTCCTGGTGCACATGGATGGGGATGAGACACAAGGGGCAAATGCAAACAGGGGCAGCAGGCATGGGGTCAGGCAAGACAGGCAAGTGAAGCATGGCAAAGCAAGTGCGGACAGCAGCTGTAGCACAACAGACCGGCATATGAAGCTGGCGGTCTCTGGTATGGTCCGTGAGGTTGTGTGGGAGGGAGTGCGGTGGTGCCGGCCACTCCGAAAGCAGGCTCGGAACCTTATTTTTTTTCCCTACTTGGTCTTTTCCCCAACTATCGCCTCTTGCCTGTCTTTTCCATACCCACTCCTTAGTTTGCCAACAAAAAAACAAGTTAGACCCCTTTTTAAAAAAATATTTATTTATTAATACATTACTTGTACCTAACCGCTCCTACTTGTCGCTGGTCCGGCTAACGCTATCCTGTCCGTCTTACTCCACCCCTAAGATCCTTTTTGGAGGGAATACAGGGAGAGTACCAGTTGTTCCTGCCTCGAGGACCAACAAACCTCAGAATAGCTCCACAGAGTTCAGGCAATCTTCCCAGCATGAGTCCCAGCGGCTTCGGGAACGAAGGGATGGATGGTGGCGAAGGGGTACATTTCCTACTTTATCCTAGTCCATTTATTAAACTTTAAATTCTCCCCGGGGCTTTTCAACACGCCTGTCTCTTTAAACTAGTCGGTTCTAACAACGCACGATTTCCGTCGCCTTGTGTTGGTGGTCCATTATAAATTTGGGCCTTGCCCCAAAATTTTCTCTTCGTGCCCTTTGCACAATTTCAGGCTGGGCACGTGGCTCAACTGGCAGGGACTTCCGTCTGCCGAACTGCCACTAACGGCACCCCCGGCCCCTGAGGGCTGGTTCTCCGAGCCTACCTGCTCCCTATGAACGCGGGGAGTTGCCCTTCCCGGCTACCTCCCCGTATATGCCCACGGCATCTCGGTGCTATGTGTCGCGTTTCGAGGGCCAACCCGTGCCCAGTACACGTATCCCGGTCCCTTGGACCCATGGCCTACTCTGGCCGACTAGTCCAGTGCCCGTGGGTGCCCTTCTACTCGATACTAACCTTTCAACAGCCACGCCTCCCAGCAGTCAATTGGACTCCTCGCACCTTCAAAAAGGGTTTCGAGCTTCTTCCCACACCAACACAAAACGAACCTCCTTTTGCGTAACTTTAACTAACCGCCACTAGCTAACCTTACACTGACCCTCGGGTTCCCTTGGGTGCGGATCACTCCCCCCCCAATCATTCATTCGCATCCATGCATTCCACATTCGCCTCATTCACACACTCGGGCCCAGCTGTCCACATTCATCATTGTACAAACATTCCCTTTTATTTTATTTCTCATATCACACTCTAACAACCATGTCCTCCTAATTAGCTCGTGCCCCTCGTGCACTAGATGGCAGCCTACCATTTAACCTATCACTAAGCTAGCGTCCCCACTACACATTCCATGTCTGGTCCATGTCTCCCAAAATCATTTTCCATTCTAAATCTTAAGCTAAATTCCCTTATCCTCATTACACGGGCCTTCATAAGAAACTAACTCATGCCCCAATGAGCCGGTCTATCTAATGCCTAAACCATTCCCCACTAACTTTGCTGCCTATGCCAGAAGGATAGTTTACTACATCCGGCGGTGGGCCTCGTGTCTATCGGAGCGCAGCTCCACGACGGCGCGTTCTTGCATTCGCAACGTCCCTTCCCTATGGCAGGCGATAATAAAGTGTATCGTCGCCCGCCACTTAACATTTGCAACAAAGCGGGCTCGCTTTCGCAGGGATTCCCCACGTGGGAACAACGTGCGCTGTTCGCGGCCTGTAACTCTGCGCCGCTATGGGGGGGGTCCCCATACGTCACCGCGTGCAGCCAACCTCAGCTTTCCCGTTGCACTGGCCGCACGACCATCTCCGAACCTCTCCGCCAGTTCTGCAAACGAAACACGCGCTCCAAGCATTTGTGATGCTTCACACACATCCTGCATCTGGACGCGATTTCGCAAATTTCATCCAACCTTCCTTTTAACTAGTCACTGCATGGTTTTGTACCACTGCACTTAGACTGCACCGGTTCTCCAAACTGCTCTCTTGGCCGTTCCAAAACACAACGACCTCTCAGCATGCTGTCCTGGCGGATCCCGGTTCACCAAACAACTTCTTGCGCTCCTATCCACTCCCATTCAACTGTCTTGCCCTCTGATCTTGTCCGATACCAATGCCATGCACGCACTCAACTTCACTTGCCATGTTACTCACACGCACTCGCACGTATTCAAAACACACCCTGCACCATCACAACTCGACCCACACACTCCTCACAATCACATCGGTATTCGTGTTAACCCAAGATCCCTATCTCTATCCCCCCCCCCCCCAAACTCTGCATACCCCTCCACATCATGCACCCCTCACCCCCGACTCACTGGCTCATCCACTTTCGAGGACATACCGTCTCCTCTCTTTCCTATTAGTTGCACTTGATGCTCTTCACCTTGGGTCTCAACACATTCCACCAGCTCAACCCAATTGTCCCTCACTACATCTTGTGTGTGCTCGTCTTAATATTCATTATCGTTTCTCCTTTACTTCTAATTTCCCATGTCTCTTTCATTCATTCCTTTTCTCTTTTAATTCGGCTTTTTTTTTGTCTCCTTTATTTCTCTCTCCGTTCACCTCCTTTAATTTTTCCTCGTCCTCTTCTGTAATTTACACTTCTCACCCATCATTATCTTCGTCACTCAATCGTCCCTGACCGTCACCCGTCTCCTTTCTGGCCAACAACATTCCACACTCCTCTGTTCTCTTCCCCATGTTCTTCCCATTATCTCTCTTCATTCCCCTCCATACCTCCTCATTCCAACCCCATCCCCTCAATTTCCCCTCTCTTTTCGCATTAACACCCCTCATCTCATCCCATTTTCTTCATTCCTGCACATCACCCCCTCATCTCCTTTCCATTCCTCCATCGATCCATCAACTTTCACCATCAAAATACTCTCTCACCCTCATCACTCTTGTCTCCCCAACACTCGTCCAGACAACCACTCTCCTCCTCTTGAGGAGGGAGGGGCTTCTTCTCCCCGTCACTTGCCTCCTGATCGGACGGTGGGGTGTCAGGCGACTCGTGGCGGCCTCCCGATTGGCCGGGCCGAACACTCCATCTGGCTAAGGCGGAGCCAGCACGCCATCGCCCACGTGCATCGTTCACGTACAGGGGTGAGGTTCCTCCGCCCCACCGTGAGCACGTCCAATCAACGACGGCCGCCCGACAGCCAACCCGATATCGCCCCTCCCCGCTACCAGGGTGGATGGAGAATAGGGTGCTCCCCTGGCTGTCCCGTTTGGGTTCTCAGACACGCACGGTGGGAGGGTGGTCGTTGCCCCTCCCACCAGACCACCCCTTGCCCAATCAGGGAAGCTATCACCTCAGGCTGGCTCCGCCTTAGCCAGATGGAGTGTTCGGCCCGGCCAATCGGGAGGCCGCCACGAGTCGCCTGACACCACCGTCCGATCAGGAGGCAAGTGACGGGGAGAAGAAGCCCCTCCCTCCTCAAGAGGAGGAGAGTGGTTGTTGGAGAGGTTGGGGAGACAAGAGTGCTTCTGGAGGATCGTGGCGATAGCGGTCTGCAGTCCTGGTGGCGATTGCGGCGCGGTCTGTGGTCATTGTCGAGCGGTCTGCAGTCTTGGTGCTGGCAACGCCAAGGTCGTGGGTTCAAGTCCCACCGTGGTGGTTCGGGTCGGTGTGACTGCACGAGGCGGGACAGTACCCCGGCCCGGCTCTACTGACTGAAGACCCATTGAGGTCCATTTTCTTTAGTGTGTTTGTGTGTTTGTGTGTCCGTGGGCCCCGTCTGAAAGTAGAATTGTATTAGTGTTTTCCTTTCCTTGTAAATTACATTTTTATTCGGTTAACTCTGCTTTCTTGTGTGCTCCCCTACCCCATTATAAAATAAATATCCCTTTTGTTAAATGTTCCAGCTTGTTTCTGTGCTTCTTTAATTGGCTTGGCACGGTGTGTGTTGAGAAATAGCGAGGCCGTAAATTGTTCATTTGGTCCGCGGGCTTTGGTAAATCTCCGCTCAGGTTACACACTGTTCGGGCTCGGTAACGGCTCGTCCTTCTCGAGGGAGTCAATTCCCGGTAGTTTGTCCGCGTGGGTAATTAGGTATATTGAAGTTTGGCAATTGACCCTACCCCACGCGGTCGAATTATTGGCGATTCATGGTCCAGTAAGGGACCCGTGCCTTTCGGACTTATCCAAAAGGCACGACCTCATTCCGGTGTGTTTGGTGGAGCCGACTCTACTGCTCCCTCTAACGGTCGTGCTCGCCACCGATACCCAGCCCTGCAACACTATAACTCATTAAACAGTAGCACTATCAACTTATAAGAACTAAATTGATTTCCAGGTTTTTGTTTTTTCAGAGATCATGGAGATATGACAAAGCTATTCGGCAATTCCTTGCTCAATGAGCAATTTCATTTAATTCTTAAAGTGATTCTTCACCATTGAGAGATAGGGCCAAAAACGATATATAGCATGATATTTCAAAAAGGTATTGGGCCTGATATGTTCTCATGGATCAGGCATTACATGGCGGAGGTTACACTCTACTGAGTGCCCTTTAGTATATGATCACATTGTAACTATAAGGGCACTCGGTAGAGCACATACCTCTGCCACGTAATGCCTGATCCACGACACATATCGGCCCAATACATTTTTGAAAATATCATGCTATATATCGTTTTTGCCTTTTCTCTCAATGGTGAAGAACACTTTAGAAATTAAATAATTATCATATCCAGATCCAGATTCAGAACTTTACCAAAATTCTTCTTGTCACACACCAACATGTCCACCAAGTTTCGTCTGAATCCGTCCACAACTTTTTGAGATTTCGTGCTATATATCATTTTATCCCTGTCTCTCAACGGTGAAGAATCACTTAAAAAATTCTAGTAGTCGGATCTGGATCCAGATCCAGATCTTCACCAAAAATCAATCAGTTCGTCCTTGTCGCACACCCAACCTGTCCACAAAATTTTATCCGCATCCATCCACAAATTTTGAGCTATCCTGGACACAAAAAACAAACAAACAGAGGGGTGAAAACATAACCTCCTTCACCTTCGGTGGCTGAGGTAATAATGCCCGTAACCAAGTTCAATTCCCATATACAGAACAGAAACATGACAGAAGTAATAGACACCATGTTTTAAAAAATAATTTATTTATTTAACATTTGAAGAACATTTGATCCATTTTAATACATACACTAGTATTTGGTGGACTTGCCATGTGCAATTTCAACGCTTTTACTCTTTCAGGCATAGAACTAACAGAGTTCCGAAATGTTCTCTTGTGGATTTCTGCCCAGGCTTCACACAAAAAGGTTCAGCAATTCTGCCCATGATGTTGGTTTCCTGGACTTTTTCCACACAACTCGATCCAATATGCCCAGAGTGTTCAATGGGATTCATGTCAGGAGACTGACTTGGCCATGGAACTCCTGATCCCATTTCTGTCCTGCATTCTTTGGTGTTTTTTGCAGTGTGGCATGGAGCTCCATCTTCATGAACAGAGTGTTGTTTTTGACATCTGACCAGTGGAGAAGACAGGGAGATGTCCATCCTCAAGGATAGAAATGTACATCATAGAGTTGATGTTGCCAACACACTCCACAAGCTCTGACCAACCAGTGCTCTCGATTGCTCCCACACCATCACTGAAAAACACCGTGTTTGAACAGTTGCTGTCAATCGTTCAAAGAAAAACTCTTTGACTGGCAAGTCTCCAGACCGATACGCGTTCACTGTCAGAAAATTGAGCAAATTGGGACTCATTGGAAAAATTACAGTTTGCCAAAAGTCCAAGACATCTCCAAAAGTCCAAGAACAGTCCAAAGTCCAAGACAAGACAGTTGGACATCTCGTTAGCCCACTTCTTTCTCCTTTGAAGGTTGGTAGTCAAAGAGGTTTTCTCCTTGCTGCTCTCCCATAGTAGCCCATTGATGAGTACTCGTACGGCAGTTCTTGAGCTAACTTGGACCTCCTCTGCAACATCTGCTGCCTTGCAATGGGGAGTTTTACTCAATGGACGCACTGACAGCTCAAAGACACCTTTCTAAGGGCCCAGATCGACCAGAATAGGAAAGCTGTGGATTCCTTGCCTTCGCTGGTGAATTGACCGGTTGCCCCGTGAAAGCGAATGCCAAGGTTCTGAGCTATCTGATGCTGGCTGACTCCACCTTCCAAATGGCCACAATTCGTCCTCTTTGAAATCCAAATATATGGATGTGCCCTGGGTTCGAAGCATAGTTATTGTCATACACGACAAGGAACTCGTTTCTGCAAATAAATAGTTGAATATTAGTACAAATCGCCGAGTAAAACTTTGCTTTGTACAGATGAAATGAATAAATTTAAGGTGTTATTTACTTCTGTCTGTCTGTACATTATATAGCTCGTATGTCTTGTTACACATGTGAAAGTATATGATGCCGTCTCATGCCATTGCCTAGTATCTGATACACACACGCTCTCTGTGAGACTTTGAAAGTGTAAAGGAAAAAAAAATATTCTCACAAGAAAGCCTAAAATAACAAATTCCTCATCATTAACATTATCGGTCCCATATTATTTGTGTTATTCATCAAGAGGGAGAAAATATAGCGACTCGTGGAAAGCTTTAAAAAGGGTAGCTGACTTTCAATATCTTGGGTGTGTTTCCAAAAAAGTCACAAGATTTTGAAGTAAGAAAAGCCAAGGCCTGGATAGTGCTTAGTGATTAATCCATGGAAATCAAATCTGGACAGAAACCTTAACGTGAAGTTCTTCCGCACAAGAGTAGGGAGTACGCTTCTTTATGGTGCGAGAGTTGGACACCAACAAGGACTCTTGAGAGGCACTTGATGGCTGTTATACAAGGTTGTTGAGTTTGAAGGCAAGCACTGCATATCGGCTGGAGAGAATACAACAAATGAAGAGCTACATGGCAGATTGCCCTTTGTATCTAGTACTGTACTTAAAAAAAAAAACATGGACTAACTTTGCCAGCCATTGTTAGAGAAGCAAGCAGGAAGTTCGCTGAACTTCTGCTGTGGGAACCAAAGCAAGGCAAGAGGTCTCGTGCCGCCTATTCTCAAGTACGTGGATCAGCTCGAGGGATAAAGTCCGAATAGGACCAACTTCCAATTGTTACGGAAGATCATGAGGATTGGAAGAAACTCATCATAAATACCAGAATTCGCTCGAACCAGATGATGATGAACGTTATCTGAAATGTTTGAGGCATTCCATACATTGAGATTATAGGAAAATGGCGTACCTTACTCTCTTTATTTTACGCCACGGCGTAGGTTAATTGCTGCATAATTTTTATTGTGATAAAACAAAATTATGATTAATAATTTTGACCACAGTCTATTTTTGACGACAGTGGCATTTCCATGACGACGTGTGTTGGTTTATTGTTTCTCAAAATGAGGAAGACACCTCTCAGCAGAAGAAGCAACGACGGTGCTCCGCAGCTCGTCCACCATCACAGGTGCATCGACAGACAAATGAGCTGCATATTGTTAGCATCTCAACCAGCGTACAAAGCACCAAGCTTTCAGTAAACCATGACCTACAAATTTGGAGAGAATTCTTACGATATTCATGATTACAAAACCTCCCGAAGGCAAAAGCACATTGGCATCTGACATGGTGCAATGGAAGCTGGAAGGCTGTTGAAACAGGTTGGTCCACATACAACAAAGACAAATGTGTGCACCAGTCGAAACAGAGAGGTTTGTACTGATGCACCACACTGTACAAAAACCCGATCCACACACGTGCTATGTGGAGGGTCTCACGCAGACCATGTGGTGATCAAGATCCAAACAGAACGTCAGTGCGCAGATAAGTGTTATTGCATCGTGCGCTCTCTATTGATGGCTTTAACCGAAGATGTAAGGTCAGGGTATCGGAACACAATGGTGTGCACTGGCAGGTGCAAGCAGAGGGGCAGGTGTTGTTAGCAGGTACTCATCAGAGGCACAGAGTTTGTTTTGTATCACACCTAATGCATCATTGTGACCGTGGAACAAGAAGGTTAATGAGTTCAGAAGTTGAGGTAAACACATTGAAATGACCTTTACTATTGAACCGCGTTCTTCCACGACTGGAGTAAGGTGGTGGGGTACTCCATTAAATTTATTTTGTGCACAGTAGTTTAGGCTCATGGAGAATGTGAGAGAGAGAGGCAGAGAGAAAGAGAGAGAGACAGAGAGACGACAGAGACGGGCAGAGAGACAGACGCAGAGAGAGACAGAGAGGGAGATAGACAGAGAGACAGAGAGAGATAGACAGACACAGAGAGAGAGATAGAAAGACAGACGAGAGAGAGAAGAGAGAAGACAGACAGACAGACAGACACAGAGGAGAGAGAGAAAGACAGACAGAAAGAGAAAGACAGACAGAAAGAGAAAGACAGACAGACAAGACAGACAGAACTTCACAGACTGATAACAAGGACGAGTAGACTGCAGCATAGCAAACCAATTGTTCAAATTTGCATAAAAGCACCAAAATTGGTACACATGTAGAATAATGTATTCCGAACAATTCTAGATATGGAGCCACGAGATTTTTGCCTTGGTCAGCTTGGTTTGTCGCAGTCAGCTTTTGGCTGACGGGCACAATCTCGGGTGGCTCATTCATGAATTGTTCGGTACATTATTCTACATGTGTACCAATTTTGGCGGCTTTTATGCGAATTTGAACAATTGATCTGAAATCAGACTACGCTGCTGGACTACAGGGAGAAAAGAGGAACAGACAAAAAATTTTTTGTGGGTGTTGGGGGCATGGGAAGCGAGGAAAGGAGGAGGGTAGTGTGACTGGGTGTGGGGATGGGGATGGGAAGGTTGAGGAGAGGAGGGTGGGGATGAAAGGGCTGGGGGGGGGGTGGACCAGGGCAACGGGGCGATGGATGCTCTTGTCCCAATTTAAGGTTCTGGTTGGTGCACACTTGTTGTTTAATATAGTCATGAGTTAGTTTGTTTTTTAATAACAGTATATGTAAACATCATTGAAATATGTGATGTAGTAATTACGTGATGTAAAGAATACCAGGGTAAGACCGTGGCGAGCTTTGCATGTCGCCCTGGTGCCGAGATCTTCCTTGGTGGCTTCGAGTGACTTGTTGGCACACAAAAACAAACATTTCGCATTTCCACACAATCCTGAGATTTCTGTTAATTCCCCACAAAATTATTTCACTTTTTAAAAAATTATTATTATTATAATTATTACTCTTGTTGAACATATATTATAATTATTCCTTTTTGCGTCCCCGAGGTGGCCAAACACTACTGACCACACACAATGACCCACTGCCTCAGAACAAGACCGCTGTCCCCCTCAAACGGTCACCACAGAGGCACGGATTGAGGGTCCGATGATTGGCTCACCCGTCTGAAAGGCAATCCCCACCCATCGTGGTTTTCACAGGGCACCCTAACCCTCACCTGCCGCGATCGCTCCCTGGACAGCTCACGTCATTCTTCATATCGTTTTGCATCGTCGCCACGTTCCGACTCCATCTCCTGAAAGAACTGCGTGAGATTGCTCAGTTTTTTCCGGGGAGGACTGTGAGAGCTCCATGCTGTCGCCGGTCACGACCTCCGTGCACCTCCTCTCTTCCAGAGCGCTTTGCCGCGATCAGCTGGGATCAAGGTATGTTGAGTGCGAGCGGTAAGTGGTCGGGCTCCGACGTTCATTGGCTGTTGCTGACACGTGGGCGGACGCAACATAACAAAAGACAAAACAACTAACAAGAGAACAACAAGAGGGAGAAGGGAGAATGGCAAAAGCAGGGAATAGACGAAGACGGTCAAAGGGATGCAGGTAATCGATGAGGGAAGGGGGAAACGCAAACGGTGGACAAGATGGACACATCAGCAAAGGTGGTGGTTAACGGGTGCAAACAATATCATGGTTTTGGAGGTGTGGGTTAACGGGTGCAAACAATATCATGGTTTTGGAGGTGGTGGGTTAACGGGTGCAAACAATATCATGGTTTTGGATGGGGGATGATTTGAGATGGTGGTGAACAGCTGTCTTTTAAGAACTGGAGGAAAGGATGGGATTGAAGAGAATGTGGAAGTTGGTTCCACAGGCAGGGAAAAAAAACAAAGACAGACCAACGAATGAGTGGAGGAAGTTTCCTGGAAACATCATTTTCGGTGATCCAACCATGGTTACTGGTCAAGACTTGTGAAGATCTTGCCCCACCCCATGATGTGTTGGGAAGATTCTTGTACAACTTGATTTTTTTTATCAACCGACACCGAAGGTGGAAAGGAGGTTATGTTTTCATCCGTTCGTCTGTTTGTCTGTTTATCTTCTCTCTGTGTGTGTGTGTGGTGTGTGCAGGATATCAAAAACCGCTTAATCAATTGATATTAAAACGTCACAATTTGATCTAGTGGTGATGGGGAATCCATGTTTTAAATTTGATCGGACACATGGTCTGGCAGCCAGAATTATTTAATTATTTGATCTGGGTTCTGTTTTTTTATTTTTCCCATTTTTTGAGTAAGGCTCACTTGGCTGTGCTGTTGGGTTTTCGAGGTGGAGGAGTAGCAGCTGAATGTGAATCTATCCAGGATTCTCTTTGATGACTTCATTTGCTTTTTTGCTTGTTCGGCTTCCTTCTGATGACTCCAATGCAGATTGTTCCTATTTGGTCTTCCATTTGATTCGAATTGAATTTCATTTTAATCCCATTCTGAATTCAATTGAATAATAATTTTTTTAAACGTCATGGATTAGGGTCAGGTGTCCAATCAAAGTGGGGTTGCATCAAAGCGGGACGTCTTGGTTCCCGGTCCAGTCTTGGTACTGACACAGCAGTTATAAGTGGCAGTTCTAATTATGTCTCTTATTAATTACATAACACACACAGTACACAAACCCACACAAAATATACCACACAAACACCACACAAAAACAAGTCCTGGTGAGGGTCTGCAATCTCGATTGCTCTTTTTTTGTCAAACTACAACTCTTTGTGAAGGACACCGTCCACGGACTAATGGTCTTTAACGTTGACCATCTAATATTGACAGACGGGACGCCCTCGTTTAATATCCATCGAGGGAGGGCACACACATTGATAAATCACCCTGCGTATGAAACACGGAGATGACTGTTTATAGCTGGGTCGGGATTCGAAACCCAGGCTAGAATAGCTTGGAGGGGAGTGTGGTAACCTCCAGGTCGAGGCCATTTCGCCAGCCCGAAAGAACGAACAAGTCAAGGGAGGGGATTATGGAGTGTGTGAGGACTGAGGAGTTGGGATGGGGAGGTGAGAGGGAGGAAGAATAATATAGGTTATTTACATTACTATAAACACCTGCTCCCTTTTGGGAACATTTGCAAGTCGTCTCCCCCCCCTCCTCCATAAGGGGGTTTTATCTCATGACCTGACCTTGGGTACTACCAACTCGAATGCAACATTTGGTGGAGATCGGGCCAAGGCCTGTGTTTTTTTCCGATGATTTTCAGATGCAAATACACACACACACACACAGCATTCAACGAACTTAAACCAAGGGAGGAGGTCATGGATGAATGGTCTCACCCAAAATGAGATCGACCAACAAATGTACAATTATAGAAATTATGGGCACACTAACTTTGAACCTCTAGAAATTGTTTTGTACCCTTCCCAGAATTCTGTGCCTTCTCACAGTTCTAGATCGGAGTTCTACGGACAGTTCCTTGGACTTCATGGTGGAGCTTCTGCTCTGACATGCACCGTCAACTGTGGGTCCTGATATAGAAAGGTTGTTTCTTTCTAAATCATGTCCATTCAATTGAATTTGCCACTGGTGGACTTCAATCAGGTTGTGGAGACATCTCAAGGATTGTCAAGAAAAAAATGGATGCACCTGAGCTCAATATGGAGTGTCACAGCCAAAGGGGTTGAATACTTATTGTTGCAAAGACATTTCAGCTTTTCATTTTTAGTTAATTTGTAAAAATTTCTAAAAAACATGTTTTCACTTTGTCACTAATGGGGTATTTTATGAAGATCGGTGACAAAAATTTAAAATTAATCCATTTTGAGAAAATTCATTGAGAAAATAATAAGGAAACAAGACGAAGAGAGAAGGAAGATAAGTGGGTGTAGAGGAAAAGGAGAGGAGTTTGACCAAGTGGAAGGACAATCCTGACTAGACAAATGGAACCATCTCTGACTAATACAAATGGACCATCTCTGACTAATACAAATGGACCATCTCTGACTGATACAAAATGACATCTCTGACTAATACAATGGACCATCTCTGACTAATACAAATGGACCATCTCTGACTAATAAAATGGACCATCTCTGACTAATACAAATGGACCATGTCTGACTAATCAAATGGACCATCTCTGACTAATAACAAATGACCTTCTGATAATACAAATGGGACCATCTCTGACTAATACAAATGGACCATTCTGACTAAAATACAAATGGACCATGTCTGAAAAGTGAATGGAAGTAAAATGGTAATTTTGAAGGTTGAAGAACGGAGGAATATTTATGGACAAAAATAACCTAACCTCACCTTCATGAAAGAAACGCGCATTGTTTGCTCTGCTTGCTGCTGACCATTGAAGATAACGGATAAGGATGGCATTGAGGGTGTGCAGTTCCACGGGTACAAGTGACCATATAAGTGGGAAATGATGTTTGCGAGTATGGGTCTGTTTGAGAAAGAAAATCCGTGCCAGAGAAGGATGTGAAGCTGATCCAGGATGTGCAGAATGGGGCCTCAACACAAGGAGGAGCAGTGTTGGAGTGACAGAGTTTCATGGTGGAAGTCAGGGTACATGAAGGTTCCTGCATTGAGCCCATTTTGTTTGTTATTATGATGGATGTTCTGACAGCTGATGTGAGAAAACAGTTTACGGATGACCTGGTACATAATGTGCCGAAAGTAAGGGAGAGTTGGAATTGAAAGTTGGAAGATGGAGGGATAAGGCCATTGAAAAGATCGGGGCTTGAGGATTAGACGGTCAATGACAGAGTTCATGAGGATGCACAGTGAATAGTGAAGAGGTAGACGAAATGGAGTGGTGATGAAAGGGGAAAATGTCAAGGAGGTTGCAGAAGTTTAAGTACCTGGGCCCATTAAGTGCAGCAAGATGGTGAATTAGATGGGGGAGATGAGCATCACAATACAAAGGCAGGATGGAGTAACTGAAAGGAGGTTTCAGGAGTGCTTTGTGATAGTGTAGTGCACTTTTCAATCGGTGCCAACTTGTTCATACTTTTCCATCATGAACTTTGTTAATTTAACTTGCCAAACAAGTTGCAGTAATGTAGGCACGGTTTTTTATCCGGTTTCAAAACCAATCATTTTTGCTCGACACTGCTGCCTGGGACTCCAGTACCTCCCCCTCGAGGAAGAGAGGAGAGGAAGGCTTTTTTAT
>CM068967.1:14282352-14292473 GCA_035128595.1 Eptatretus atami | reverse complement strand
ACTCACCTGGTCGCAATCCACTTCGAGGGAGCATACCGTCTCCCTCTGTTCCTGAGGGAGGTTGCACTGATGCTCTTACCGGGTCTCAACACATTCCACCAGCTCAACCCCATTGTCCCTCACTAACTCTGTGTGTGTGCTCGTCTTTAATTTCATGTAGTTTCTCCTTTACTATAATTCCCATGGTCTCTGTTTTTCATTTTCCTTGTCTCTTTAATTCCATGTGGGCTTATTGTTGTCTCCTTTATTTTCGCGTCATTCCGTACCATTCCTTTAATTTTTCCGTCGTCCCCTCGTGTCTGAGTTTACCACTCGTCTCCCCATCAATTATCGTGGCGTCGCTCGATACGTCCCCGACCTCACCGCGTCTCCTTTGTCGGGCCGAAACATTCCACTCCTCGTTCGGTCGTTCCGCATGTGGTGCCGCCATTATGCTCTTCATGCCCTCCAGGACCTGCCTGCAGGTTCAACCCATGCCCTGCATTTCCCCTCGCTGTGTTCGCATAACACCCTCATCTCATCCTCATTTTGTCGTTCATTCGTTGCACTCGTTGCACACACCTCATTTGTGCTTTCCATTCCTGCCAGCATTGCCATCAACTGGCCAGTCAAATGGACTCGGCGCAGCCGATCCGCCATGGCTGGTGTGCGAGAACCGGCAGAGGATCGAGGGGGGGGGGAAGTTTGAACGAGGGGGGGGGTGTAGCTACGCCGCCCCGCACTCCAATACCCCTTTCTGGGTTTGGCTGCAGGGAAATGTCTTCTGCATGGGGTGTCATCCTGGACCATGGGTCCTTCTAAACTTAGGTCTGAACCCACCTGCTCCAGCCCATCTTGGCTTGCCATGTTGCGTATTGAGAATAAATTTTACTCGCTCGCATTTTGGGGAAACGGTGGGGGGGGGGGGGGATTGCTCCATACACCCCTGATCCGAATCCCGTTAATTTTGTGGAGGCGGAGGGGTTCGAACCCCGCTCCTGAACACCAATTGTACGGGCCAGGTATCGGTGGCGAGCACCACCGCCAGAGGAGCTTGTAGAGTCGCGCTCCACCGAACACACAGAAATTGAGGTCGTGCCTTTTGGAATAAGTCCAAAAGGCACGGGTCCCTTACTGGACATGAATCGCCAATAATTCGACCATGTGGGGTAGGGTAAATTGCCAAACTTCAATATACCCAATTACCCATGCGGACAAAGCTACCGGGGCATTCACACCCTCGACGGACCTCGAGCGGAACGAGCCGTTAACGAGCCCGAACCGTGTGTAACCCGAGCAGAGATTACCAAGGCCCGTCGGACCAAATGAATAATTTAAGGCCTCGCTATTTCTCAACACACACCGTGCCAAGCCAATGAAAGAAGCACAGAAACGAGCGGGAACATTTAACAAAAGGGATGTTTATTTATAACGGGGCAGGGGAGCACGCAAGAAGGCAGAGTTAACCGAATAAGAAAATGTAATTTACAAGAAAAGGAAAACACTCATACAATTCTACTTGCAGACGGGGCCCACGGACACACACACACACACACACACACACACACACACACACACACACAAAAGAAAATTGACCTCAATGGGTCTTCAGTCAGTAGAGCCGGGCCAGGGTACCTGTCCCGCATTGTGCAGTCACACCGACCCGAACCACCACAGTGGGACTCGAACCCATGACCTTGGCATTGCCAGCACCAAGACTGCAGACCGCTCGACAACAACCACAGACCACGCCGCAATCGCCACCATGACTGCAGACCGCTATCGCCACGATCCACGATCCTCCAGAACGCACTCTTGTCTTCCCAACACTCGTCCAGACAACCACTCTCCTCCTCTTGAGGAGGGAGGGGCTTCTTCTCCCCGCCACTTGCCTCCTGATTGGACGGTGGGTTGTCAGGCGACTCGTGGCGGCCTCCCGATTGACCGGGCCGAACACTCCATCTGGCTAAGGCGGAGCTAGCCTGAGGTGATAGCTTCCCTGATTAGGCAAGAGGTGTTCTGGTGGGAGGGGCAATGACCACCCTCCTACCGTGTCTGTCTGAGAACCCAAACGGAACAGCCAGGGGAGCACCCTATTCTCCATCCACCCTCGTAACGGGGAGGGGCGATCTCGGGTCGGCTGTCGGGCCGGCCGCCGTTGATTGGATGTGCTCACAGTTGGCGGAGGGAACCTCACCCCTGTACGTGACACGATGCACGTGGGCCATGGTGGCGATGGTGTTGTTGTTGTTGTAGTTGTTGATGTAGAGGATGTAGTTGTTGAAGATGTAAAAACCGAGCTAAAAAAACAACTCGTAGCGCACACACAAAATTCCCATTAGACAGAAGGAGGAATTCTAACTGTAAACACATCCTTATCGAAATAACTAAGCTTAGGGACTGCTGTCTGTCTGTGTGCACAAGGCTTCCAAATCCATAACAATCACACTTAGTTTGGTCATGATCATAACTCGGAAGTCAATCGGACTTGAAATGTCGTTTTTATCGCAATTTGAAATTTTTGACCCGACCCCCCTGACATTCGACGCCCGACCGCTAAGAAGGATGTTGGTGTGACACCCCAATGAGAGGTATGGTTGGATGCAGAATTGGAAAATGCACATTTTGGATTTGGTTTGAAGTCGATACGACCATTTTAGCGGACGTTATTGCGAAAATAAGAATTTCGGTTTTTCGGTGACCTTGACCTTTGACCTTTGACCTAGATTCACCAAAAACGACAAGTGTCTAAGTTGGACCATGGCCGACGTCTGTACCCAGTTTGGTCATGATCGCTGAAACGGTGTGGCTGCTACAGGGTAAACAAACAAACACACAAACAAACAGACAGACAGACAGACACACAGAATGACACATACAACCAACCAACATAATTGCCGAAATCCGAAGGATTCCGGCAATTAATAATTATCATATCCAGATCCGGATTCAGATCTTCACCAAAATCGAATCAATTTGTCCTTGCCTCAAACTCAACCTGTCTACCAAGTTTTCGTCCGAATCCGTACACAACTTTTTGAGATTTCGTGCTTTCTCTCGGTTTCGCTCAATCTCTCAATGGTGAAGAACCACTTAAAAAAATTATCAGATCTGGATCCAGATTCGGATCTTCACCGAAATTGAATCAATCCTTCCTTGTCATACACCCAACAAGTCCACCAAGTTTCATCCGAATCCGTGCACAACTTTTTGAGATATCCTGGACACAAACAAACAGACAAAGAAACAGACAGAAAATGGTGAAAACATCACCTCCTTCACCTTCGGTGGTGGAGGTAAAAATGTTTTAGCTTAAAGTACTTCAGCAAAAGTAAAAGGTGAAAATAACACTCGAACATTCTGTTCGTGACACAAGACTGTTACCAGGTGCTTGTTTAAGGCCCTGTCACACCTTGACGACTTAGCCAACGTATGCCTGACGTATGCAAAATTGGGCTAAAACGCTGGCACACGTCGAATACGTTATGGTAAGTTGTATACGTTAAGACACGCTGAAAAAGACTACCATACGTCGTAGTACGCTGGCTTTCATCGTTGTACTTTGCGGTTGTCCTCAAATTTTGCATAACTGAAATTTTTCGACTTATGCCAGCGTATGACTCACACGTTCCGCTACGCTGGCCATAAGTTGTAGGCACGTTATGCGATCGTTGACACACGTTACTTGTAAGTTACTCATAAGTCGAAACACGTCGAGTAATGCTTAGCGTACCCAAAACTTATTTCTAACCTATGAGTAACGTGCTTTGAACCTATGTGTAACGTACCTCCAACGCATATTGACGTATGTAGACGTATTTGATTGAAGTCTCCGGACGACCACAGAACTTACTGAACGTGTTTCTAATTTACAGCTACCGTATAATGGCGTATTGGCAGCGTTTAAAAAAAAAAAAACAACAACAATAACTTCCGATATTCGTCACGTGCCGTTATGTCACGTCCGATTGCCTCTTCAGTTTGCTCATGTCTTATTCTTAGTTCCTCCTCTGTGAATATTTTCTGTTTGAGGATATTGTCACGTCGACGTCGAAACTTAAAAGCAAATGTCCGAATATATTTTAAAATTCGTGATAGACTAAAAAAAACAAAAAAAAAAAAACAACAACAACAACTTCAGATATTTCGTCACGTGCCTTCACGGAGCCAAGGAGAGAAAAGAAAATGTGCCTTGACGGAGAAAATAAGTTTCGGGTATGCTAAACATTACCTCGACTTGTTTCGACTTATGAGTAACTTACAAGGACTTGTGTCGACGTGTGTCAGCGATCGCATATCGTGCCTACAACTTATTCCCAGCGTAGCGGAACGTGTGAGCCATACGGCGAGTACGTCGTAAAATTTTCAGCATGCTTGAAATTTCACGACGTACTAAACGTACCACGAAATATGACAGCATACTTCATCGTTTTCAGCGTGCTCTTAACGTATACACAACTTACCCATACCGTATTCGACGTGTGCCAGCGTGTTTAGACACATTTTTCATAGGTCGGCATACGCTGGCTAAATCGTCAAGGTGTGACGACGATGTTGACACTTCCAATTCTCAGGCGGTTATGATTTAAATCGGCGTGCGGCAGGTTTTTAACAGGCTACGTCACGAGTTCGTCGGCGATACGTGCAGCGCGCTATGCCTAAGTTAAACTATCGTTGGGCATAGGTTGTGAACGCCGACAACAGGCTAAGCATTCGTTGGTACAAGTTATCTATAAGACAACGAAACGTTCTGTGCCCGTTACTAATATGTTATGCATACGACCAACAAGTTATGAATACGACCAAAACTTTAAAAAAAAAACATCAAAATTTCAGCGTACGCCAACGTTTGTCATACATTTTTATACGTTGCCATTGCTGGCTAAATCGTCAAGATGTGACAGCGCCTTTACATGCGCAGGATCAAAATTTACTTTCACTTCGCAGTCCACCAGGGGGAGTAATCGCGTCGTTTTTCGGCCGCTGGGAATAGGGAGACAACTCCAATTTCCCATGATTCCATACCATTTTATTAGACAATCCATATGTTCATGCCATCCAAATTATTGTACGAAACCAGGACATGTCTTGTCACCTGTATGACAATAAAAAGGCAATGGATGAAATAAACAGGTCGATTGAGCTCTGCTAACCACCGCCGTTGGAAGCAAGGAGAAGCTGACGTTTTGGGTTTTAACCCTTCGGCGGAGTGAAAGATGACGCATAGGGTTAACACCCGGAACATCAGCTTCTTGCTTCCAATTGTTGTTATCACACCTCATTTCATCCATCATTCTACCTGTCCGCCGACGCAGATCCACACTTTACCAGTGTCTTCTTCATTCGTATGCAGCACAAGGCTGCGGTGTATCATCATTGGCCGAGGGCACGGCTGTGCCCCGAATGCAATGCCCCAAGTAGGTTCGGGCAGGAATTTGGAATTTGGCCATGGTGCTCACCTACTCTTTGCGAAGAACACCATGGGGTCTTTAACGTCCACCAATGAATGCTGGCAGATGGGACGCCCAGTAACGTCTGTCCGATGGGCACACACGTTGATGAATCACCCTGCCTGTGAAACTCCAGTATGACAGTTTATAGCTCAGTCTAGATTCAAACCCAGGATAAATGGCTTTGAGGTGAGTATGCATACCTCTCGGCTAGGCCATCCTGTCAAGCCACCTTTACCTGCAAGACTCGTTCTTCATTCAACAATGATAAGAAAAAAATACAGCTCTTGATATACACTGAAGATAAGGACTGCAGGCAACTAGTAAGTTAACACAAATAATATGGGACTTGAAAGAAAGGTTTTTGGACTTATGTGCTTGACTTACCCAAGCAAAGGCCAGAGCAACCATCGACTCAGCAAGTCTAGACAAATAAGTGATTCATAATTCATCTGGATAATGATAACAGTAATAATGAAGCAATTATTATAAGTTTTTCAGGCAATTTATTGTGTGCCACGTTTTGGATGGAACAGAATTCATTTATTTGGGTCAGTATTGACAAAGTGTGTAAATTCTGATGAGCCATTTTCTGTAAGTGCCAGAAGATATGTGCGGTGGAAATTCACTTAAAAGCCTTGTTTTCTCAATGAAGCAGTCTGGGCTTGCCACCCTGGTTGTAAGCGCACATGGTACAGCTTTAATGTGCTGCTTGGTGGCGTGGGCAGGCAGTGTGGCTTGTGATCAGTGAGCTGTGCGACGCCAGTTAACCTAGATTGCTCTCATTAATAGCTGTGTCACTGCCTGTCCAGGTACCGGTGGCATTACATTTCTTCCAAGTGATCATTTTGGTCATGCAAATAAACTATTCAACATATTTCTTTTACAGTTGAATCGTGCCCATTGGCATATCTTTCAAGAGATGGCAGCACACAGAATTTAGCTGTTGCCATAATTTAAGTTCTTAACACCCACACGAACCCAACCCC
Source organism: Eptatretus atami (assembly GCA_035128595.1). Classification (NCBI taxonomy): domain Eukaryota; kingdom Metazoa; phylum Chordata; class Myxini; order Myxiniformes; family Myxinidae; genus Eptatretus; species Eptatretus atami. The sequence goes on along the minus strand of CM068967.1, from coordinate 14,286,055 downwards.
GCTCCTCCCCCCACCCCCAACAACCCCTGTCCCTCCACCCAACTTCCCTTCTTCCAGCTCTGGGTTTATCTTTCACTTCATTCATGTACCTTTGCAACCCATCACTCCTTCCTCAGACGGAGTCCGTACGAGAGCAGTGTTTCAGCAGCAGGAGCACCAGGAAATAGCATGGAGGGCCGAAGGTTCGATAACATGGTGAGTAACTTGTTAAGTAAGTACAGGTGTGCTGATGGATGAATTTTATTGAATAGATATTTACAATGAAGATATTTCCTGGTTTTTATTGATGCAAACAAAAATGACCTTTTGATAAAGCTGGCATGTTTGTGAGCCTGCGTCGTAGTCGAGTCGAGTCGATCCTTTTACACAAGAGCTTTCATCACGCCAAATATCCGATACATATCTGAGACACCCACTCTGAGAGGAACCCAACAATTCGTGATGTTATTCATCATCACCTGTCCCTTTTCTATGTAAGGATTTTAATTTATGAACAGCACAGCTCAATCCTCGTTTTAAAAAACAAAAAAAGACTTCCTTGGATTATGCATAATTGACCTATGAACCTTTCGCAACCCTTTGAAGGTATGGCTGATAATATTTAGGAAACCTTCGATGTGAGTACATATCAAAGCACTTTTCCTGCGGTAATATCCAAGCCATATTGTTTGTTGTCCAAAGCAATCAAATTGTTGAGTTGAGCAATGATTATGAAAATGACACAAAGTTCAAACAGATCTACCTTTGTTTAAGGTTGTAGAATCTGTTTGATTTAAGCTCTTGGGGAAGTTTCCTTGTGCTCTACCTCGTTTGAATACTCATGAGAAGGTGTGTGGCCCAGCATACCAATGGTGAGTGGTGCAGTGAAAGGGAAGCACATTTACCGACCAGATGAGAAAATTCATGACATGTCTGGCCTACCACAGGAAAGAGGGAGAGAGAGAGAGAGGGTGAAGAGGGTGAGAGGGTGAGGAGAGAGAGAAGGGTGAGAGCGAGAAGAGAGAGAGAGAGCGAGAGAGAGGGTGAGAGCGAGAGAGAGGGTGAGGGGGTGAGAGAGAGAGGGAGAGGGTGAGAGCGGAGAGAGAGAGAGAGGGTGAGAGCGAGAGAGAGAGGGTGAGAGCGAGACGAGAGAGAGGGTGAGGGGGTGAGAGAGGGAGAGGGTGAGAGGGTGAGAGGCGAGGGAGAGGGTGGAGCAAGAGAGAGAGAGGGTGAGAGCGAGAGACAGAAGATGTGAGAGAGACAGAGACAGAGACAGAGACGGATGTGGAAGAGAACAATTTACGTTCACATTATAATTGTTCGTAATTCATCAGAGGTGAATGCATAATTTACTGGAACGGCATTTGGTGGAGTGCATTCCTCCACCAGGCTGAACAGTTTACGGTTTGTATCCCACTGATAGGCCAGATCCAGGCACCGTTCCATGAGTTTAGGTTGGGTTGGGTTGGGGGTGGTGGGGGGTTAAAAAATTTACATTGCACTACAATATGTAATTTTCCCGAGCAGAGCAAGGAGAACATTTTTTGTGCAGTTTATTTTTGTCATAAACAAGTAACCCCCCCCCCCCCAGATCTGCTATTGCATATCGTTTTTGGCCCAATATCTCAATTGTGAAGAATTACTTTAAAAATTCTAGTATCCGAATGTGGATCTTCACCAAAATTGAATCAATCAGTCATTGTCACACATCCAACCTGTCCATCAAGTTTCATCTGAATCGGTCTACAACTTTTTGAGATATCCTGCTCATAGACAAACAAAGAGAGGTGAAAGCATAACCTACATTTACCTTTCAGTGGCAGAGGTAAAAATAAATGTAAGGATGGTCCGTAATTGTTCAGAACTTTGAGGCAGGCTGTACCAGTTGCATTAAATAAAAGTACATCAAGTCCATTCCATTCTTTCCAGATTATTGGCACTGCTTAAGCAGTCGAAAGGTAAACATTATACAATGAGTGGTTAACCATTACTCTTACCAGTGGGAGTCGTCCAGAAATTTGGTGAATAGGTTGGGTGTGTGACAAGGAAGAAATGTTTCGATTTTGGTGAAGATCCAATCCGGAATTGAATACAAGGATTATTTAATTTTTTTAAGTGATTCTTCACCATTGAGAGATGGGGCCAAAAACAATGTATAGCATGATATGGGTGTCTGACAAGAACAAATTGATTCAATTTTGGTGAAAATCCGGATCCGAGTACTAGAATTTTTAAAGTTATTCTTCACCATTGAGAGATAGGGTCAAAACCGATATATGGCACAATATCTCAAAAAGTTGTGGATGGATTCAGATGAAACTTGGTGGACAGTCGGGTGTGTGACAAGGAAGAAATGATTTGATTTCGGTGAAGATCCGAATCTGGATCTGGATACGAGAATTATTTCATTTTTTAAAGTGATTATTCACCATTGAGAGATCGGGCCAAAAACGATATCGTACTGTATATCATGCTATTTCAACAACGTATTGGGCAAGATATGTTCTCGTGGATCAGGCATTACGGGGCAGAGGTATGCGCTCTACTGAGTGCCCTTCTTGTCTGACACTGCTGTACACTCTCAGAAACTGATGAAAAATACTTACAAAAAGAAACTCAATTATGTTCAAAAATCTGAAGTTTTCCAGTTATCTGACACTGCCATCCATTCTCAGAAACTGATGAAAAATACTTAGAAAAAGAAACTCAATCATCCTTTTGACAGCTTTTTTGTATGCAAATGACCGACCGTGTGACATTTATTTTGGAACAAAGTTCTAATTCCAGCAAAGAAGAAGTTCTGAATTAGAATTTCTGCAATGATTAACCGATAAGAAAAATAAATGTAGTGAAAAGCCAGTTCTGCAGGTGTGCATACAGTGGGGTACAAAAGTATGTGTTCACCTAAATCAATGTCAAGCTTTCTCAAATCACGATTTCAAACACAAATTTGTCATAATATTGTAGAAATGTATCCATATGCTTTAATTTATTATAGTTATTACTGACTTACACTTTGTGATTCCAGAATAAATGAAGGGTGAATACATTTGAGAGAAAGATAACATATATCTGAAGCTGTCTGACAATGCTCTGGAGTGCATCACAACACTGTTGTGAAAACATTGACTCAAAATACTCCATAAACTGATTAAATCAATCCCAAATGTAGTTGAGGCTGTTCTCAAGGCAAAAGGGGGTCACACTGATAAATGATTATATGTAAAGACATGCCGTATTTGATTTCTCCTCTTATAATAAGTCTTATTATATCCTTAAGAGTTCATGGAAATTCCTGGAAAGTGCTTTTGGTTTCATATTACAATCATTACCCCCCACACACATGAAGCAGAAAGCAGTGTTAAGCAATTCGTTCATGTCCATCCGTCCATCTGTCTGTCTGTTTGTCTCAGTGTATGATTGAGGAATAACTTATTTAAATTAAATGTTATATTTTGAACATGAATCGGAACATGAATAGGAAGATAAGTTTGTCGTTTCACAGTACTTTGGCTCTGAATTTGGCGTGATCGCACATGTGCAGAGAGGAGTGAGATAACATCTTTACTCTGCCTGCCTGGCAGTCAAACAAAATTGAAAATCATTCCAAATGGGAAACTTACTGTTTTAAAGAATGTCATAAAGGACACAAACAACAGGCACGAAGAACTAATGTAATGTGTTATATATATATATATATATATATATATATATATATATATAT
>CM068967.1:14270736-14282327 GCA_035128595.1 Eptatretus atami | reverse complement strand
GGAGAGAAGATACTGTAAGTACTGCAAAGCTGGAGGTTCTTGGAAGTGTTATGACAGGTGATTTGTATTCTACAGTGTTCAATATTCCATATTCTCATCATAAAGCTGTGTTGAAAATTTGATGACAAAAGCTCTACATACATACATACATACATACATACATACATACGCACGCATGCACACATGCACGATTGAAACCCCGTCTCCCGCTACATGGCTGATAAAGATTGTAAAAGTCGTATAAATAAATTCCGGAATTTACCGCCATTTTCCACAGTCTATTACATCACCATATATATATATATATATATATATATATATATATTAAACTAATATATGTATGTATGTATGTATGTATGTAGAGCTTTTGTCATCAAATTTTCAACACAGCTTTATGATGAGAATATGGGAATATTGAACACTGTAGAATACAAATCACCTGTCATAACACTTCCAAGAACCTCCAGCTTTGCAGTACTTACAGTACTCATACAGTACTTACTTCTCAACAATAATTTACTCCTGAAGTGATTTCGGGTTAATTAGGAAAAAGGTTTGATTTCTATGCAACTGAGAATCATCTGATTTTCTTTGTTAATCGAACTTATTCACATTTTATGCATTTTTTTTTAATCAGTATCACTTTGGAATAGTTTGTGAAGACTCTGTTTATTAAATTTAATTTGAAAGATCATGAAATACGCTCAGGTGGCATCAAAATGTGAAAACTTTGGAGTGGTGGAAGGGGGGGGGGTGAATACTTTTGCAGGTCCCTGTACAATACAGTACAGTAGTCTCCGGATATTAAATCCACCTCGGGCGGAGCGTTTCCTGGATTTAATATACGGCTGGATTTATTATCGTGGATTTAATATCCGGAGACTACTGTACTTCAATTGTAACAAAATAATGAATTTATTGATAGTTTTTAAAATCCTGAAGTTTAGTGCTGTTGAAGTAGTTCAGAAGCATTCCTGAACACCACCCGATTGAACCTTTATTTAAATTGAATAAGTACTGTGAGTACTGTAAGTACTGCAAAGCTGGAGGTTCTTGGAAGTGTTATGACAGGTGATTTGTATTCTACAGTGTTCAATATTCCCATATTCTCATCATAAAGCTGTGTTGAAAATTTGATGACAAAAGCTCTACATACATACATACATACATACATACATACATACGCACGCATGCACACATGCACGATTGAAAACCCGTCTCCGCGCTACATGGCTGATAAAGATTGTAAAAGTCGTATAAATAAATTCCGGAATTTACCGCCATTTTCCACAGTCTATTACATCACCATATATATACTATATATATATATATATATATATATATATATATATATATATATATATATATATATATATATAAACACTTACATTAGTTCTTCGTGCCTGTTGTTTGTGTCCTTTATGACATTCTTTAAAACAGTAAGTTTCCCATTTGGAATGATTTTCAATTTTTGTTTGACTGCCAGGCAGGCAGAGTAAAGATGTTATCTCACTCCTCTCTGCACATGTGCGATCACGCCAAATTCAGAGCCAAAGTACTGTGAAACGACAAACTTATCTTCCTATTCATGTTCCGATTCATGTTCAAAATATAACATTTAATTTAAATAAGTTATTCCTCAATTCATACACTGAGACAAACAGACAGACAGATGACGGATGGACATGAACGAATTGCTTAACACTGCTTTCTGCTTCATGTGTGTGGGGGTAATGATTGTAATATGAAACCAAAAGCACTTTCAGGAATTTCCATGAACTCTTAAGGATATAATAAGACTTATTATAAGAGGAGAAATCAAATACGGCATGTCTTTACATATAATCATTTATCAGTGTGACCCCTTTTGCCTTGAGAACAGCCTCAACTACATTTGGGATTGATTTAATCAGTTTATGGAGTATTTTGAGTCAATGTTTTCACAACAGTGTTGTGATGCACTCCAGAGCATTGTCAGACAGCTTCAGATATATGTTATCTTTCTCTCAAATGTATTCACCCTTCATTTATTCTGGAATCACAAAGTGTAAGTCAGTAATAACTATATATAATTAAAGCATATGGATACATTTCTACAATATTATGACAAATTTGTGTTTTGAAATCGTGATTTGAGAAAGCTTGACATTGATTTAGGTGAAACACTACTTTTGTACCCCACTGTATGCACACCTGCAGAACTGGCTTTTCCAACTAACATTTATTTTTCTATCGGTTAATCATTGCAGAAATTCTAATTCAGAACTTCTTCTTTGCTGGAATTAGAACCTTGTTCCAAAATAAATGTACACGGTCGGTCATTTGCATACAAAAAAAGCTGTCAAAAGGATGATGAGTTTTTTTTCTAAGTATTTTTCATCAGTTTCTGAGAATGGATGGCAGTGTCAGATAACTGGAAAACTTCAGATTTTGAACATAATTGAATTTCTTTTTCTAAGTATTTTTCATCAGTTTCTGAGAATGGATGGCAGTGTCAGATAACTGGAAAACTTCAGATTTTTGAACATAATTGAGTTTCTTTTTGTAAGTATTTTTCATCAGTTTCTGAGAGTGGTACAGCAGTGTCAGACAAGAAGGGCACTCAGTAGAGCGCATACCTCTGCCCCGTAATGCCTGATCCACGAGAACATATCTTGCCAATACGTTGTTGAAATAGCATGATATACAGTACGATATCGTTTTTGGCCCGATCTCTCAATGGTGAATAATCACTTTAAAAAAATGAAATAATTCTCGTATCCAGATCCAGATTCGGATCTTCACCGAAATCAAATCATTTCTTCCTTGTCACACACCCCGACTGTCCACCAAGTTTCATCTGAATCCATCCACAACTTTTTGAGATATTGTGCCATATATCGGTTTTGACCCTATCTCTCAATGGTGAAGAATAACTTTAAAAATTCTAGTACTCGGATCCGGATTTTCACCAAAAATTGAATCAATTTGTTCTTGTCAGACACCCATATCATGCTATACATTGTTTTTGGCCCAATCTCTCAATGGTGAAGAATCACTTAAAAAATTAAATAATCCTTGTATCAATTCCGGATTGGATCTTCACCAAATCGAAACATTTCTTCCTTGTCACACACCCAACCTATTCACCAAATTTCTGGACGACTCCCACTGGTAAGAGTAATGGTTAACCACTCATTGTATAATGTTTACCTTTCGACTGCTTAAGCAGTGCAATAATCTGGAAAGAAGGAATGGACTTGATGTACTTTTATTTAATGCAACTGGTACAGCCTGCCTCAAAGTTCTGAACAATTACGGCCATCCTTACATTTATTTTTACCTCTGCACTGAAAGGTAAATGTAGGTTATGCTTTCACCTCTCTTTGTTTGTCTATGAGCAGGATATCTCAAAAAGTTGTAGACCGATTCAGATGAAACTTGATGGACAGTTGGGTGTGTGACAATGACTGATTGATTCAATTTTGGTGAAGATCCACATTCGGATACTAGAATTTTTAAAGTAATTCTTCACAATTGAGATATTGGGCCAAAAACGATATGCAATAGCAGATCTGGGGGGGGGGGGTTACTTGTTTATGACAAAAATAAACTGCACAAAAAATGTTCTCCTTGCTCTGCTCGGGAAAATTACATATTGTAGTGCAATGTAAATTTTTTAACCCCCCACCACCCCCAACCCAACCCAACCTAAACTCATGGAACGGTGCCTGGATCTGGCCTATCAGTGGGATACAAACCGTAAACTGTTCAGCCTGGTGGAGGAATGCACTCCACCAAATGCCGTTCCAGTAAATTATGCATTCACCTCTGATGAATTACGAACAATTATAATGTGACGTAAATTGTTCTCTTCCACATCCGTCTCTGTCTCTGTCTCTGTCTCTCTCACATCTTCTGTCTCTCGCTCTCACCCTCTCTCTCTCTTCGCTCTCACCCTCTCCTCGCTCTCACCTCTCACCCTCTCCCTCTCTCTCACCCCTCACCCTCTCTCTTCGTCATCGCTCTCACCCTCTCTCTCTTCGCTCTCACCTCTCTCTCTCTCTCTCTGCTCTCACCCTCTCCTCTCTCTCTCACCCCTCACCCTCTATCTCTCTCACCCTACTCTCTCGCTCTCTCTCTCTCTCTCTTCGCTCTGCACCTCTCTCCTCTCTCAACCCTCTCACCTCTCACCCTCTCTCTCTCTCTCTCCTCTTTCCTGTGGTAGGCAGACATGTCATGAATTTTCTCATCTGGTCGGTAAATGTGCTTCCCTTTCACTGCACCACTCACCATTGGTATGCTGGGCCACACACCTTCTCATGAGTATTCAAACGAGGTAGAGCACAAGGAAACTTCCCCAAGAGCTTAAATCAAACAGATTCTACAACCTTAAACAAAGTAGATCTGTTGAACTTTGTGTCATTTTCATAATCATTGCTCAACTCAACAATTTGATTGCTTTGGACAACAAACAATATGGCTTGGATATTACCGCAGGAAAGTGCTTTGATATGTACTCACATCGAAGGTTTCCTAAATATTATCAGCCATACCTTCAAAGGGTTGCGAAAGGTTCATAGGTCAATTATGCATAATCCAAGGAAGTCTTTTTTTTGTTTTTTAAAACGAGGATTGAGCTGTGCTGTTCATAAATTAAAATCCTTACATAGAAAAGGGACAGGTGATGATGAATAACATCACGAATTGTTGGGTTCCTTCAGAGTGGGTGTCTCAGATATGTATCGGATATTTGGCGTGATGAAAGCTCTTGTGTAAAAGGATCGACTCGACTCGACTACGACGCAGGCTCACAAACTGCCAGCTTTATCAAAAGGTCATTTTTGTTTGCATCAATAAAACCAGGAAATATCTTCATTGTAAATATCTATTCAATAATTCATCCATCAGCACACCTGTACTTACTTAACAAGTTACTCACCATGTTATCGAACCTTCGGCCCTCCATGCTATTTCCTGGTGCTCCTGCTGCTGAAACACTGCTCTCGTACGAGCTCCGTCTGAGGAAGGAGTGATGGGTTGCAAAGGCACATGAATGAAGTGAAAGATAAACCCAGAGCTGGAAGAAGGGAAGTTGGGTGGAGGGACAGGGGTTGTTGGGGGTGGGGGAGGAGCGGGGTTGGTTGCGTGTGGGTGTTAAGAACTTAAATTATGGAACAGCTAAATTCTGTGTGCTGCCATCTCTTGAAAGATATGCCAATGGGCACGATTCAACTGTAAAAGAAATATGTTGAATAGTTTATTTGCATGACCAAAATGATCACTTGGAGAAAATGTAATGCCACCGGTACCTGGACAGGCAGTGACACAGCTATTAATGAGAGCAATCTAGGTTAACTGGCGTCGCACAGCTCACTGATCACAAGCCACACTGCCTGCCCACGCCACCAAGCAGCACATTAAAGCTGTACCATGTGCGCTTACAACCAGGGTGGCAAGCCCAGACTGCTTCATTGAGAAAACAAGGCTTTTAAGTGATTTCCACCGCAGCATATCTTCTGGCACTTACAGAAATGGCTCATCAGAATTTACACACTTTGTCAATACTGACCCAAATAAATGAATTCTGTTCCATCCAAAACGTGGCACACAATAAATTGCCTGAAAAACTTATAATAATTGCTTCATTATTACTGTTATCATTATCCAGATGAATTATGAATCACTTATTTGTCTAGACTTGCTGAGTCGATGGTTGCTCTGGCCTTTGCTTGGGTAAGTCAAGCACATAGTCAAAAACCTTTCTTTCAAGTCCCATATTATTTGTGTTAACTTACTAGTTGCCTGCAGTCCTTATCTTCAGTGTATATCAAGAGCTGTATTTTTTTCTTATCATTGTTGAATGAAGAACGAGTCTTGCAGGTAAAGGTGGCTTGACAGGATGGCCTAGCCGAGAGGTATGCATACTCACCTCAAAGCCATTTATCCTGGTTTGAATCTAGACTGAGCTATAAACTGTCATACTGGAGTTTCACAGGCAGGGTGATTCATCAACGTGTGTGCCCATCGGACAGACGTTACTGGGCGTCCCATCTGCCAGCATTCATTGGTGGACGTTAAAGACCCCATGGTGTTCTTCGCAAAGAGTAGGTGAGCACCATGGCCAAATTCCAAATTCCTGCCCGAACCTACTTGGGGCATTGCATTCGGGGCACAGCCGTGCCCTCGGCCAATGATGATACACCGCAGCCTTGTGCTGCATACGAATGAAGAAGACACTGGTAAAGTGTGGATCTGCGTCGGCGGACAGGTAGAATGATGGATGAAATGAGGTGTGATAACAACAATTGGAAGCAAGAAGCTTGATGTTCCGGTGTTAACCTATGCGTCATCTTTCACTCCGCCGAAGGGTTAAAACCCAAAACGTCAGCTTCTCCTTGCTTCCAACGGCGGTGGTTAGCAGAGCCTCAATCGACCTGTTTATTTCATCCATTGCCTTTTTATTGTCATACAGGTGACAAGACATGTCCTGGTTTCGTAAATATAATTTGGATGGCATGAACATATGGATTGTCTAATAAAATGGTATGGAATCATGGGAAATTGGAGTTGTCTCCCTATTCCCAGCGGCCGAAAAACGACGCGATTACTCCCCTGGTGGACGCGAAGTGAAAGTAAATTTTGATCCTGCGATGTAAAGGCGCTGTCACATCTTGACGATTTAGCAGCAATGGCAACGTATAAAAATGTATGCAAAACGTTGGCGTACGCTGAAATTTTGATGTTTTTTTTTTAAGATTTTGGTCGTATTCAATAACTGTTGGTCGTATGCATAACATATTAGTAACGGGCACAGAACGTTTCGTTGTCTTATAGATAACTTGTACCAACGAATGCTTAGCCTGTTGTCGGCGTTCACAACCTATGCCCAACGATAGTTTAACTTAGGCATAGCGCGCTGCACGTATCGCGACGAACTCGTGACGGTAGCCTGTTAAACCTGCCGCACGCCGATTTAAATCATAACCGCCTGAGAATTGGAAGTGTCAACATCGCAGTCCACACCTTGACGATTTAGCCAGCGTATGCCGACCTATGAAAAATGTGTCTAAAACGCTGGCACACTCGAATACGGTATGGGTAAGTTGTGTATACGTTAAGAGCACGCTGAAAACGATGAAGTATGCTGTCATATTTCGTGGTACGTTTAGTACGTCGTGAAAATTTCAAGCATGCTGAAAATTTACGACGTACTCGCCGTATGGCTCACACGTTCCGCTACGCTGGAATAAGTTGTAGGCACGATATGCGATCGCTGACACACGATACGACGTCCACAACAAGTTCCTTGTAAGTTACTCATAAGTCGAAACACGTCGAGGTAATGTTTAGCATACCCGAAACTTATTTTCTCCGTCAAGGCACATTTTCTTTTCTCTCCTTGGCTCCGTGAAGGCACGTGACGAATATCTGAAGTTGTTGTTGTTGTTTTTTTTTGTTTTTTTTAGTCTATCACGAATTTTATAAATATATTCGACATTTGCTTTTAAAGTTCGACGTCGACGTGACAATATCCTCAAACAGAAATATCACAGAGGAGGAACTAGAATAAGACATGAGGCAAACTGAAGAGGCAATCGGACGTGACATAACGGCACGTGAGAAATATGCGAAGTTATTGTTTGTTGTTTTTTTTTTTTAAACGCTGCCAATCGCCATTATACGGTAGCTGTAAATTGAAAACACGTTCAGTAAGTTCTGTGTCGTCCGGAGACTTCATCAAATACGTCTACATACGTCAATATGCGTTGGAGTACGTTCACATAGGTTCAAAGACGTTAAACTCATAGGTAGAAATAAGTTTTGGGTACCTAAGCATTACCTGTCGACGTGTTTCGACTTATGAGTAACTTACAAGTAACGTGTGTCAACGATCGCATAACGTGCCTACAACTTATGGCCAGCGTAGCGAGAACGTGTGAGTCATACGCTGGCATAGTCGTAAAATTTTCAGTTATGCTAAAATTTGAGGACAACGCGCAAGTAACAACGATGAAAGCCAGCGTACTACGACGTATGGTATCTTTTTTCAGCGTGTTTCTTAACGTATACAAACTTACCGCATAACGTATTCGACGTGTGCCAGCGTTTTAGCCCAATTTTGCATAGAAGGCATATCGTTGGCTAAGTCGTCAAGGTGTGACAGGGCCTAAACGACCTGGTAACATCTTGTGGTTCACGAACAGAATGTTCGAGTGTTATTTTCACCTTTTACTTTTGCTGAAGTACTTAAGCTAAAACATTTTTACCTCCACCACCGAAGTGAAGGAGGTGATGTTTTCACCATTTTCTGTCTGTTTCTTTGTCTGTTGTTTGTGTCCAGGATATCTCAAAAGTTGTGCCAGGATTCGGATGAAAACTGGTGGACTTGTTGGGTGTTATGACAAGGAGGATTGAGTTCAATTCGGTGAGAGCGAATATGGATCCAGATCTGATAATTTTTTTAAGTGGTTTCTCACCATTGAAGAGATTGAGCGAAACCGAAGAAGAAAGCAGAATCTCAAAAGTTGTGTACGATCGGAAGAAAACTTGGTAAGACAGGTTGAGTTTGAGGCAAAGGACAAATTGATTCGATTTGGTGAAGATCTGAATCGCGGATGCTGGATATGAATAATTATTAATTGCCGGAATCCTTCGGATTTCGGGCAATTAATGTTGGTTTGGTTTGTATGTGTCATTTGTGTGTCTGTCTGTCTGTCCCTGTTTGTTTGTGTGTTTGTTTGTTTTACCCTGTAGCAGCCACACCGTTTCAGCGATCATGACCAAACTGGTACAGGACGTCGGCCATGGTCCACTTAGACACTTGTCGTTTTGTGAATCTAGGTCAAAGGTCAAAGGTCAGGTCCCGAAAAACCGAAATTTTATTTCGCAATAACGTCCGCTAAAATGGGTCGTATCGACTTCAAACCAAATCCAAAATGTGCATTTCCAATTCTGCATCCAACCCATACCTCTCATTGGGGTGTCAACCGAACATCCTTCTTAGGCGTCGGGCGTCGAATGTCAGGGGGGTCGGGTTCAAAAATTTCAAATTGCGATAAAAACGACTTTCAATCCGATTGACTTCCGAGTTATGATCATGACAAACAAGTGTGGATGTTATGGATTGGAAGCCTTGTGCACACAGACAGACAGCAGTCCCTAAGCTTAGTTATTTCGATAAGGATGTGTTAACAGTTAGAATTCCTCCTTCTGTCTAATGGGAATTTGTGTGTGCGTACGGTTTGTTTTTTTAGCTCGGTTTTTACATCTTCAACACTACATCCTCTACATCAACAACTAACAACAACACACCATCGCCACCATGGCCACTGCATCGTGTCACGTACAGGGTGAGGTTCCCTCGCCAACTGTGAGCACAATCCAATCAACGGCGGCCGGCCGACAGCCGACCCGAGATCGCCTCCTCCCCGTTACGAGGGTGGATGAGAAAGGTGCTCCCCTGGCTGTTCCGTTTGGGTCTCAGACAGACACGGTAGAGGTGGTCCATTGCCCTCCCCCAGAACACTCTTGCTAATCAGGGAAGCTATCACCTCAGGCTAGCTCCGCTTAGCAGATGGAGTGTTCGGCCCGGTCAATCGGGAGGCCGCCACGAGTCGCCTGACAACCCACCGTCCAATCAGGAGGCAAGTGGGGGGAGAAGAAGCCCTCCCTCCTCAAGAGGAGGAGAGTGGTGGTCTGGACGATGTTGGGAAGACAAGAGTGCGTCTGGAAGATCGTGGATCGTGGCGATAGCGGTCTGCAGTCATGGTGGCGATTGCGGCGTGGTCTGTGGTTGTTGTCGAGCGGTCTGCAGTCTTGGTGCTGGCTAATGCCAAGGTCATTGCGGTTCGAGTCCCACTGTGGTGGTTTCGGGTCGGGTGTGACTGCACATGCGGGACAGGTACCCCGGCCCGGTCTAACTGACTGAAGACCCATTGAAGGTAATTTTCTTTTGTGTGTGGTGTGTGGGGTGTTGTGGTGTGTGTGTTGTCTGTGTCGCGTGGGCACCCGTCGCAGTAGAATTGTAATGAGTGTTTTCCTTTTCTTGTTAAATTTAACATTTTCTTATTCGGTTACTCTGCTCTTTGCTTGCGTGCCTCCCTGCCCCGCGTTATAATAACATCTCTTTTGTTAAATGTTCCCTAGGCTCGTTTCTGTTGCTTTTTCATTGGCTTGGCACGGGGTGTGTTGAGAAATAGCGAGCCTTAAAATTATTCATTTGGTCCGACGGGCCTTGGTAATCTGCTCGGGTACACATCGTTCGGGCTCGTTAAGCGGCTCGTTCCGCTCGAGGTCCGTCGAGGGTGTGATGCCCGGACGCTTTGTCCGCATGTGGTAATGGTGATGTTGAAGTTTGGCAATTTACCCTCCCACATGGTCGAATTATTGGCGATTCATGTCCAGTAAGCGGACCCGTGCCTTTTGGACTTATCCAAAAGGTACGACTCAATTCTGGTGGTTCCGGATGGAGCCGACTCTACAACGCTCCTCTGGCGTTGGTGCTCGCCACCGATACTGGCCCGTAACAATGGTGTTCAGGGGCGGGGTTCGAACCCTCCGCCTCCACACAAATTAACGGATCGATCAAGGGGTTATTGGAGCAATCCCCGCCCCCCCCCCCCCGTTTCCCCAAACATTGCGAGCGATAAAATTTATTTTCTCATACGCACAATGGAAAGCAAATGGGCTTGGAGCAGTGGTTTTCAGACCTAAAGTTAAGAAGGACCCCATGGTCCAGGATGACACCCATGCAGGAGGCATTTCCTCAGCCCAAACCCGAAGGGGTATTGGGAGTGGCGGGCGGCGTATGACACCGCCCCCCCTCCGTCAAACTCCCCCCCCCCATCCGTCTCGCGCGGTTTCCGCACACCACCTGGCGGATCGGCTAGCGCCGAGTCCATTGATGGGCCAGTTGATGGCAACTGCTGAGAGGAATGAAAGCCAAAGAGGGGTGATTGCAAGAATGAACGACAAAATGGATGAGATGAAGGGGTGTTATGCGAACAACAGAGGGGAAATGCAGGGCATGGGTTGAACCTGCAGGCAGGTCCTGGAGGGCATGAAGAGCATATGCGGCACCACAATGGCGGAAGACGAACGAGGAGTGTGGAATTTTCGGCTCCTTCGCAAGGAGCGGGATGAGGTCGGGACGATGAGTGGCACGAGATAGATTGATGGGGGAGACCGTGTGAAACTCAGACACGAGGGGATCGACGGAAAAATTAAAGGAGGTGACGAGACGCAGAAAATAAAAGGAGACAAAAGTCCAGGAATTAAAAGAGACAACGGAAAAATGAAACAGAGACATGGGAATTAGAAAAAGAAGTAAAGGAGAAATACATGAACTAAAGACGAGCACACACACAGAGTTAAGTGAGGGACACATGGGTTGAGCTGGTGGAATGTTGGTTTGAAACCGGTAAGGCATCAGTGCAACCTCCTCAGGAACAGAGGGAGACGGTATGCTTCCTCGGTCGATATGGATTGCGACCGAGGTGGTCTGGTCGGGTCGACGGGTGCATGATGTGGAGGGGTCCATGCAGAGTTTGGGGGGGGGGGGTAGAGCATCCCGGGACTCCTTGGGTTAACACGATCCCCGATGTATTGTC
>CM068967.1:14253562-14270711 GCA_035128595.1 Eptatretus atami | reverse complement strand
TTTTTGCGTTTTTGTGTTTTGCGGAAATGAAGGGTTTTACGGTGGCCGAGTGCAAATCCTGCCGACAACCTCCTAATAAAAAAGTAAGCCCAACGTGCAGGGAGGACGTGCCGCAGGAACACAGTTGGGCAACTGTATTAAATTATTTGTTTGAAAAGTTACAAAATAAGTGTAATAGGTTTCACCTGTATGTAATCAGTGGTTTAACGTAAAAATTTATCTCCACCACTTATCTAAGGAGTTTTAAGGTGCAACTCACTTGGTCAATCAACAAGGCAAACATGAAGACCAAGGAGCGTTCCAAAGAAGTCAGACATGAAGTGGTGGAGAAGCACCGTTCAGGAGAGGGTTATAAGAAGATTTCAAAATCACTCGTTATCCCTTCGAGTGCGGTGAAACCCATCATTAAGAACTGGAAGACGTATCATACTACCCAGACTCTACCCAGATGAGGTCGACCATCCAAACTCAGCAGAAGGGCAATCAGGAAACTGGTTCAGGATGTCACTGTAAATCCAACAATGACTTTGAAAGATCTGCAAGGTTCTATATCTGAGATTGGGGTCAGTGTTTGTCAATCAACAATATCTCGTTTCCTTCACAAGGCTGGTCTCTATGGACATGTGGCAAGAAAGAAGCCATTACTGGCAAAAACACATCTAAAAGCTCATTTGGAGTTTGAAAAAAACATTTTAATGATACTGCAGGTATGTGGAGAAAAGTTTTGTCGTCATACAAGCCAAAAATTGAACTTTTTGGTCTAAATTCAAAGCGTTACATCGGGCGCAAACCCAACACTGCACATCACCCAGTCAAGACCATCCCTACTGTCAAGCATGGTGGGAGCAGCATCATGTTATGGAGCTGCTTTTCATCAGCAGGGACTGGCAAGCTTGTCAAGATGGAAGGGACAATGGACAGTGCGAAGTACAGGAGAATCCTTGATGAAAACCTGCTTGGGTCAGTCGTAAATCTAAAACTGGGTAGGAGATTCACATTTCAGCAGGACGATGATCAGAAGCACAAAGCTAATGCCACACTGGAGTGGCTGAAGAAGAAGAAAATAAATGTTCTTGAGTGGCCCAGTCAAAGTCCTGACTTGAACCAAATTGAACATCTCTGGAGAGACATAAAGATTGCAGTCCATCGACGATCCCCAATAAACTTGGCAGAACTAGAGCAATTTTCACGTAAAGAATGGGCAAAGATTTCACCATCTCACTGTGTAAAGCTGGTGGAGACCTACCCAAACAGACTCATAGCAGTCATTGCTGTAAAAGGTGTTTCCACCAAGTACTGATCTTGGGGGCTAAATACCTGTACAACCAGTAAATTTTGATTTGTACATGTTTTTTACAGGTATCCCTGACATGTAACCTACTTCAACTATAACAGTGTTTCATTTGATCTCTTCACTTATGAATAAACAAGTTCATTTGGAAAAACTGTTTCTACATAATTCATTTAAATGTGGCATTATTGGTAGGGGGTGAATAATTTTGCAGGCCACTGAATATACCTAAAGTCCTAAACACTCCGCAGGGTATTGTGTTCAATGAACTCTCCAGTTACCTCTGCCACCAAATGTGGACAGAATTTATGTTTTCACCCCTGTCTGTTTCTCTCTGTTTGCCTTTGAACAAGATATCTCAAACGGTTGTGCACAGATTCGGACGGAAGTTGGTGGACAGGTTGGGTGTGTGAGAAGGACAAATTGATTCGATTTTGGTGAACATCCGAATCCGGATCCGGATACAAGAATTTTTTAATTTCTTAAATGATTCTTCACCATTGAGAGATAGGGCCCAAAACAATATATAGCATGATAATTGAAAAAGTTGTGGACGAGTTTGACAAAACTCGAGTAGATGACGAGAACAATGAGTTTGGTAGGTGACGAGAAAGCCGATTCGATTTTGGTTCAGGTCCGGATTCAGTTCTGGCCTATCGGTGGGATACAAAATGTAAGCTGTTCAGCCTGGTGGAGGTACGCGCTCCACTGAGTACTGTTCTAGTTTATTTTATTATCCGTCTCAATTGATAAATTTCCTGCTGGATTCATACTTCTGCACCCCACTCACTGTATGTGCTTTTAAGTGATACGTTGGCTTTGATATTGTTTATTCCTTCCAATGCATATAATCGCTGCTTTTGAGACCGAGATCAATCATAAAATAAAAGCAAATAATAAAAAGTGCGCGTGTATCTCAGAGTGGTTTGTTGTGCATGTGCTCGCTTTCACATGCCTGTGTCGAGTCCTTGGCACATGAACAAAGAGAAAATAAAGCTCCGTTTGCACTCAATTCATCTTTGGTATTTTTCAAAACTATCAAGATTGGAAATCTTAAGCTGCATAGGAAAGACGAAGTATAATTTGGAAAGAAAACTGTTGGAAAACATTTGAGTTACCTGTCTTTCCTATTCCCAGAATAATGTTTATTTGCTATTTTTGGAGATTTGTTTTATTTTGTTTTGGTCTCGGGTGTTGCTGTAAGCCTGACAGGATAGCTTGGATATGTGCGTACTCACCTCTGAACTACCTACCCTAGATGTCCCTTCGACTGGCATTATTTGGTAGATGTTATTGATCACATGGTGTTCTTCACAAAGAATACGTAAATTATGACCAGCACTAAACAAATTACAACTTGGGGTTGTGACTGACTGCTGGCAGAATAATCATCGGAATGTTCCTTAATGAAACTGAATCTCTGAGCCTGTTACTCCCACATCCCAGACAGGTCAAGTGGCCTCTGTCTTCTACCAGCTCCTTTTTGGTGTTGCACCTTCTGCCATTTCTGTGCTGTCCCCCCTTCCACTCCATCCCCCAAGGTTTCTGTAGGGCACACTTGGTCTGCCATTTACCCCCTTCCGCTGAAACTCCCAAAATACAGGCTCACTGATCACCTCCATTCATTAGTTCCTCTTTTCTATAACATATGAAACCAACTACCCCAGTCAATTCAATTTCATTCATCCTTCAGGGCTTCAAGATGGCTGTTCACCTTCTCCTCAGGTCATACTCATGATCTTTTCTCCCCTCATTAACGCTCTCCAGCCCACCTTCCTTTTCAAGTTATTGTGTTTGCTTTCCTTTCCCTACCCTTCCTTTTCATTTTTTGTTATATTTCTGTTTCATCCTCAGGTTTCCCTTTATCTGCTTGCTGTGTTTTTTTAGTCTCACCCGAAGGGGTTGCGAGCCTATTGCAACACCCCTGTCTGTCTACCTGTGTGTCTGTGTGTGTCTTCATCTATTCATTTTTGCTTTGAAAAGTTGTTTTTTTTCCTCCGCAACCGCTTGTCTGACCGATACGAAACTTTAAACATCTAGTAAGGACTTCCCAATGGAGCATATTTTTAATGATCACTCTGATGTCATAGGTCACATGGTATGGCGGCTATATTGGATTAAAAGAAGAAATTGAACATCTCCATCTTCCTCTGCAAAAAATTAGACATCTCAATGAAAACTAGATAGAAGGGCACTCGGTAGAGCGCATACCTCCGTCACGTAATGCCTGATCCACAAGAACAAATCGGGCCCAATATATTTTTGAAATATCATGCTATATAGTACGATATCGTTTTTGGCCCTATCTCTCAATGGTGAAGAATCACTTTAAAAATTAAATAACTCTCGTATCCATATCCGGATTCGGATCTTCATCAAAATCGAATTAACTCTTCCTTCTCACACACCCAACATGTCCACCAAGTTTCATCTGAATCTGTCCACGACTTTTTGAGATATCCTTTACACAAACAAACAGACAAACTGGCAGACAAACACACAGAAAGGGGTGAAAACATTACCTTCTTCACCTTCGGTGGCAGAGGTAATAATTGAAACTTGGCATATGTCACCAACTCCTGATGGGGTATATAGGGTGATAATTATGACATCAGCAGTGAAGTGGTATTCCAGCCATAATTGCTTGAATCAAAATCCTCATCTGAAAAATCTTAAACTTCATGTATCTGATATAAGTCCCGAAGTGAGTGAAGAATTAAATTTACGACATCACCGGTCACGTGGTCTGGTGGCCAGATTGGATTGAAAATAGAAACGTAAAAATATTCTTCTCCAGAACCACTTAACAAATTGATGCGTAACTTCATACATATCATCAACTCGCCATAGAGAATATAGTTTTAATTTTTTTTTCCTAATCACCTTCATTGATGCAATTTAGCTTTAATGTGCACAAAAGTGGTCGTTAAATATCCTAACAATCAATCAGTAATCAATAAAGCTACAGATAATGGCAAGGTATGTGACATAAGAGGGTGCATGGATGATATGGGTACAGTGGCCATAATAGCGTGTTCAATGAACGCATTTTTGTTCAGAATGTGTGCGCAAGATGAAACTATGAACTCCACTGAGTGCTGTTCTTGTTAGTTTGTTTTCTGGACACAAAATCGAGGCTCGTGGAGGAGCAAGAACATATAATGTATCAGGATGTAACTGAACAAAAGGAACAGGAGAAAGAGATGGGGGAAACCCACTAACAGCGTGGTTGAGGGCAAAATAGAGGGAGATTTTGATAAGTAAGGGATGTGTGGAAGAATGTGGGGTAGGAGAGGACACAGGGGGTGAAGAAGATAGATACAAAAAGCAAACTCTCAGGAGGGAAAGAGTGGAAATTTGGAAAGAGGTCAGCTTGGGGAGGGTTAATGCAGGAAGAAAAAATCATGTTTTTGGATGGGGGGGCGGGGTGATCTGAGATACTGTGGTGGTGAACAGCTGTCTTGAAGACCTTGAGGGAAGAATGAAATTGAAGAGAATATGGAGGTTGGTTCCACAGGACATAAAAAGGAGAGGAACTAATGAGTGTAGGTGAGCAGTGATCGTGGATTTTGGGAGTTTCACCAGAAGGGGGTTGCTAGTGGACCGCATGCACCTTGCAAAAACCTGAAAGAGCAGAGAATTCAGGAGCAGAAAAGAGGTGGTAGAATACAGAGAGAGACCACCAACCTGCACAACATGAAAGTGATCAGCCCATAGACACAGCTTCAGCACGGGAGATTACAATCTCTTTTGTTCTTGCATATGGCAGCTTGGGTGCCAGGTAGCTATCATTTCTTGGAAGTGTGGCTGTGTTGCTGATTTGCTGATGCTGTGCCCCTCTACCAGTACACTGGTACTCATTTAACCGATCTTGGAAGGATGACAGGCTGAGTCAACCCCACCTGGTGTTAATTCAGCAGCCAACAGGCCTTGAACTCAGGACCCTAAGGTCCTAAACCAGCCACCCTCACCACTAAGCCAACACCAGGCTTGGAAATTACAATGATCTTGACGGCCTTCATTTTAATGGCATCAAGCTGAGCAAGGTGTGAGGCAGGGGCACCATTCCTTAGGGGAGATAAGTGCTCCATCTTGTCTCCAATGTTTGAGATAATAATATTAACAATAAATATAATAATACTAATAATATGAGTTTCCTTACAAGGAACTTTGCCAGAGGAGGAGACCATTAGGCCCATCAAAGCCTGCACTATCATTACCAACTTGTGGTTGTTTGTCCATGTTCTATTATTTTAGATGCTAAACATCAAGCAAGAAAGCAGTACGTACCATTTAAGTTTTTGGTATGATTGATTGGTCGGGGTACAAACTGCCGATCTCCCAGACTCAGAGGGGACACTAGTTAAAACCATGATGCCACTGGGGCTGGTCTCCAGCTTATTCACCCCCTGTGTCTTCACTCCCCTCCCCTTGCTCTCATTCTCCCCCTCACCTATTCTGTCCTCCAAGTATCCCTCCGTTGTGGCCTTCTACCCTGATGTTGGTGTGTTTCCCTGCCTTCCACGATGTTGGTTCTGTTTTATCACCTTCGCCACCGGAGGTTATGTTTTCACCCCTGTTTGTTTGTCTGTCTGTCTGTCTGTTTGTGAGCAGGATATCTCAAAAGGTTGTGGACAGATTCTGATGAAACTTTGTGGACAAGGTTGAGTGTGTGACAAGGATGAATTTATTAGATTTTTATTTTGATGAAGATGAAGATGCAGATCCGGATCCAGATATGAAAATATTTTTCATTGATTCTTCACCAGTGAGAGATTGGGTCAAAAACAATAAATAGCACGATATCTCAAAAGGTTATGGACGGATTTGGACAAAACATGTTGGACATGTTGGACAGCTTGGGTTTGTGACAAGGACGAATGTATTAGATTTTGGTAGAATCCGGATCTGGATACCAGAATTTTAAAGGTGAGTCTTCACAATTGAGAGATAGTACCAAAAACGATATCTTCTTCTTCTCCTTCTCTCCCTTTACAAGGGGTGACGTCCAATGGTACCAAGCTTCTGTGTCTGATTCGATTTCGGTTCAGGTCCGGATGCAGTTCCGACCTATCAGTGAGATACAAAACGTAAACTGTTCAGCCTGTTGGAGGTATGCGCTCCACTGAGTGCCGTTCTAGTTTTCTGTTCTGTGTTCTAGCTCATATATGAGTTTCGTCTTTATCTATCTATAATTCCAGGTGTGTGTGTCTGTGTCTGTGTCTGTGTCTGCTGTTTCTCGACAACCACTGGTCCGATCTAATTGAAACTTGCCAGGTATATTGCTGGGGACCTGAGTATGTGCCTTTTCAAGGTTTGATATTAATCGGACAAGTGCTTCCCAAGTTATGGACATTTATTTACCAAACCAATGACAAGACACGTTGCTGCGTAGGCGTGGCCGATGGGGAAAGGGCGCCATTTAGTTACCGTGGCGTAGGAGTGGCAATGGTCAATGGCAGCGAATGTCATGGCATGCAAAGACAGGGAGGTAAACTTGATTTTAATTTGGATTTTAATTAACTCTGTGTGTGTATCACAGCAGTTGTTACTTCAATCATCATCATCATCATCTGATCGAGCGAACTCGGGCATGCAACAGCTAACAGCTCGGTTACTTCAATGCAAGCGATAATTCATGGAATGCATGTGAACATTCCGTACGGGCACGCACCACTTCCGGATAGTGATGACTTACTGTATTCTAATAATTTCTCGATTTATTATGCGCATTTATGGATAAACACAATGCCCCAATCCAGTCGTCGTTTACGAGAGCGAAGGAACGGCCTGTGTGGTTGTTTGAAAGTTTATTTTTTTATTTTTTTTTTGGTTTGCACATACGTCCACGCACGTACAGGCATGCGGGAGCGAAGGAACGGCCTGTGTATTTGTTTCTGGCACGCGGTTTGAAAGTTTTTTTTTTTTTTGCACGTACGGCCACGCACATACGGGCACATACTAGTATACAAAAAAACACAGAATAATCTCGCATCTGGATTCTTGACTTGTAGATAAGTTGTGTTCGTGTGGTCTACATGAAGCTGAGGGTGGGGGAGGAGAGCTAACGTAGTGGTCTTGTAAGAAGATAGTAGGGTCCTAGCCCGACAAGACCCAGTGTTGCATCTGTATTTGCTTTACATCCTTGCATAAAATGTGTAGTTGAGCAAAAATAGAACTTTTGTGAATTTCCCAGTCATTTATATGAAAGCAGCCATGTCTTGCCCCTGTGGGTCCATCATTGACTTTTGCATTGCAAATCAGGAACCAACAAATGCAAGCTATGGCAACAGGCAACCTCCAAATAAATTGGTGATAAATTCACGAAAGTCTGCTTAATGTTGCATTTCTTTAATGCGAAGATGAAAAATTGAAAATTCAAGTCTTTCAAGCCTCCCTGGAGCAGCACATTATGATGTCAGTTTGGGAGATGATTGAAGGAAGTGCAGGCTGGAAGGTGAGAACAGAGGAGTCTTTTTCTTTTTCTTTGTTTTTAAGGTCTTGATTAACATTGAATCAGCACAAAGTCGGTTTTATCTGATGTAACAGACTGGAACTAGAGGGGGAGCACTCGGTAGAGTGCAAACCTCCGCCGCCAATACTGCTGGGTCACTTAAGTGAACCTGATATCTTATTCATTGTAGGTCAAAACGGATCAGACTCTACTGAACTACGATTGAATAAACTAAACTAGATCGACGCGCATGTAGAAATGCAAACAAAATAAAATCGAAATTTATTTTAAAAAAAAGTTGCAAAATTGTTTTTTTTGGGGGGGGGGGGGGGTGGAAATCACTTAAAACATGTAGAAATGCAAAAAAAAAATTCAAATATTTTTCAAATAAAAACGAAATTTTTTTGAAAAAAAGTTGCAAAATTTTTTTTTTTTTCTCTAACAAATTTTTTTTTGGTTGGAAATCACTTAAACATGTAGAAATGCAAAAAAAAATTCAAATATTTTTCAAATAAAACGAATTTTTTGAAAAAGTTGCAAAATTTTTTTTTCTCTAACAAATTTTTTTTTTTTTGGTTGGAAATCACTTAAAACATGTAGAAATGCAAAAACAAAAATTCAATAAATTTTTTCAAAATGGCCGCCATAGCGGCCATATTGGACTTTGAACCAAGTCCAAAATCTAATGCATGATCCTTGGACCATACCTAATCCCCCACCAAGTTTCGTCGAAATTCGTCCAGGAGTTTTTCCGTAATACTGTTCACAAACAAACAAAGAAGCAGTCATAGACTGGTACTTACGAAATCGTCAACTTGACCTCTAACCTTGTCTAATAAAAGCTGTCTCTAGAGAAGGTAGCGACGCAAACCAGAAGTTTCTACGATGATTCTGTACCAAACATCAAAAATCGAATGTTTGACCTCACTGTGACCTTGACCTTTGACCGATTTTGACCAAAATCTAATCACGCTAGCCATCACCCTCCTGAATCATGTGGTGTAATTTGACATTGGTAGCTTCTTCCGTTCTCGAGTTATCGTGCCTACAAACAAACACACACACACACAAACAAACAACAGAAACGGAAGTGATCAATATACTTACAAATCTTTAGATTTCGTAAGTAACAAACAAACAGACAGGGGTGAAAACAGTAACCTCCGTCCATCTTCATGGCGGAGGTTAATAACAAGATGGTAATGAGCAACATCTTGGATGTGAGGGATCTCTGAGTCGCTCCCGGGAGATGGATCAGCTATCTCTGTGCAGCAGGGCTGTTTGAGCAGAACTGACAGGGGCTAATCAACAACAACAACAATAAGGGGGATTACGAGGAAAACACCCAAAAGTGGATGCATGCTTGGATGGCAAATTATGTGACAATGGAGGATGCAGGGATATGGGAATGAAGAATGCTATTGGAGACTTGCTCAGAGGTCCTGAAGCATCACAAAGCAGTTTTGTTTCTCATTGTCAGGTACTGTATACTGTATCATCTTTTCATTAAAAGAGAAGCGTATGGTTTATTGGTTATTGACTTGACATTTTTTTGTAATGCAGTTTTGTTCAACTTGTATTATGCCTTGAGGCTGCTTTGTTTCATCGTGGCAGGCCTCAACTTGTCTGCTCTTCAATTTCTCAGGCTTCCTCGGTGTCACGTGGCTTTTAACCTTATAAAGTGTCACGTGGCGGGCCTCGATGTCACGTCTTCTTCCTAATTGCCTTGTAAAGGATTACTTTTAATCTTTAAACACTGATTTTGTTTCATGGTATAGAGTCAAATAAATTGTAAAATACTTTTGGTTTTGTAAATGGATGGGGTTCTATTTGGCTAAAGGCCCTAAACTAGGAGCCATTTTAATACCCATCCACAGATTATCTGAGAGCACTTAAGAGCTAACCATGAAGCAGCAACGAGCACCATCCAAATGTTGTTAAGGGCAGAAAACGTACTCCATCCCTTAAGGTCATAAGTGAGCCAGATGGTTTTTAATGGCATTACAATAGCAACAGGATCTCTCAGACTAGCTCAGCAAATGTAGTGTTCACTTGTATGATTAATTCAGCATTAGCCAATTGAAGGACAAAACACCTTCTGTCAGGAATGCTGTGGCATTAGATGCAACTTGGTTGTAGAATTCGAGAATTGATGGCTATATTGTCATGGCCACTCAGATTCACTTGAATCGAGTACACGAGGTCCACAATCTATACATTTACAAAATTCTTGCTGAACAGTTGCTATCGTTGTCCTTGAATTATTTTTATTTGTCTTTCACTGTCATTGACTATTTGTCCCAAGTTTTGAGTGTTTTCTACTTTATTTAAAATCGCAGTACAAAATCATATAAATATGGGTTAAAAGAAAATTGATAAAAAAGACACGAGGACCAGAGTACACAATCAGGAAACTGATGAAGTGCATGAAATGAGGCCATCGTCGTAGTCATGTAATCGGGCTTTTGCCGGGTCCTTTTGATTAAGCCTGAGAATTGGCATTTTTGGATTTGGTTAAAAAAAACAAGAAAACTGCAAAAGGTTTAGTCGCCATGTTTGTCGGCTTGTTTAAACGTCGTCGAGTTGTTTTGAAATGCAAATCGTGTAATATTTAATTGTCTTTCATGGGTGAATTGACGTCAGTAGTTTCCAACACGACACGTCACGTGGCTCTGGCATGGCAGAGAAGCCCCTTTTTTGGCTCGGATTTGGAAGGATCAGGCAAGTTATAGCCTGACACACACAGGCGCACACGCACACACACACACTGTTCCCTGAGATGCAACATGTGAACAATCAACTGTAGCTTGTACATTTAAGTCCAACTACACAACAACTACCTGTCCCTTTGTAAAATGTTGGGACTATCTGCTCCCCTGATGATGAACAATGCTGTTAATGCACCCTTCATATGGCAGGACGTTTCCAAGATTAAAAAATAGATATTTATTTTGATTTTATTTTATAAAGAATAATAAAGGTTCATACCATCAAGAAACTCTGCTGGAAGTTACATTTCCACAATGTCTTGGTGTTTGTAAAACTGTATTGCATGTGATTAGATTTTAAAATCCTCTACCTCGTACGTACTACCGAAAGCACAATCTTTGCAGACGAATGCACGGGGATATAATGCTGGCTGTTATTAATAAAATGTGGCCCTTTTTATTTATTTTTTGACTTTGTTAATCTTTAAGTCCAGGAAGGTTTAAGAAGGTTTAAATCCAGAAAGACTAGAACCAACAATTTTCGCATCTTTATGAAAATTGGATGCTCCAATAGACTCTGGCTGTCCGCTCGCTATGTCATATTGTCAGGTGAAGGCAGGACGACAATATCGCTTTCTGAAGGAGTGATATTGTTCTCCCTCACAGCAGGAATCAACCATAGAACTGATGAGTGGGCACGCCTTGAAGGGAGTTAATCTCTTGACTGCCACATTACTCACTCCACTCCCAATGCGGACAGGTGCGCTCGACGCTCGTAAACAGAAAGTTCAGGAAGGGTAAGCGCTTGTGCACTGCAAGCGTTGAAGAAATTACATCTCGGCTCTTCGATACTGCATGTGGGAATCTCTGGATTGGTGGATTTATTTTTTTTAGACTTCGGGGTTGGCTCCCTGCACACCATGTCTTCCAAGTTTCTGTAACTCCTTATAAGATAAAAGGTATGTATAACTTGCTGCCGAACTCTGCTGCTGTTAAAATTGTAGTCATTCCACAACAAACCTCATGTTTTACTCCTCATGCTTTATGTCAGCAATATAACCTTTTCACCAGCATCCAACTTGTGATTATGAAACTGTTGCTTTAATGTTTTAGGAAGTGAAAGTTTGTTGTGGCTAGTTTGC
Organism: Eptatretus atami; assembly: GCA_035128595.1. Classification (NCBI taxonomy): domain Eukaryota; kingdom Metazoa; phylum Chordata; class Myxini; order Myxiniformes; family Myxinidae; genus Eptatretus; species Eptatretus atami. The sequence continues at coordinate 14,259,116 of CM068967.1, read as the reverse complement.
TGTGGTCGATGGTTGTTCTCACAAATGTTAAGAGCAATTGCTTGTTATGGTGAATCAACCTCACCATAAACCACTAATTCCTGAGCTCATTAACCTATTGTCAAATGTGATGACTTACTTTATAGTCACATTGTCAACTATGAGTAATATCGTTGTGAACAGGAAGCTCTGGCTGCTAATCTAACTTGGATAAAGGAAAAGGAGTATTGGAGGGTTGATGGTATGATGAGAGGAAGTGGGATGTGCAATGTCACAATCCCTTATGTGGGGGGCACCTGAGTCTCAAAGGTCTATCACTGGAAATAATATGTTGAAATGAAAGCAGTGAGCAATATGACAGAGGATTTCGAAAAAGTAGGTTGTTGTACTTGATGAACAGAACTACCCAACAATGACCACAAGATGAGATCAAAAAGTTTGTGAAGGGGAAAATAAATAGCAGATAACATTGCCATACCTCAGCTTCCAGGCAAAAGCAATTATTACCTCTGCCACCGAAGGTGAAGGAGGTTATGTTTTCACCCCTTTCTGTATGTTTGTCTGTTTGTTTGTCTGTTTGTTTGTGTACAGAATATCTCAAAAAGTTGTGGACGGATCCGGATGAAATTTTGTGGATAGGTTCGTTGTGTGACAAGGACAAACTGATTAGATTTTGATGAAGATCCGGATCCGGATCCGACTACTTGAATTTTTAAAGTGATTCTTCACCATTGAGAGATAGGGCCAAAAACGATACATAGCACGATATTTCAAAAATGTATTGGGCCCGATATGTTCTCATGGATCAGGCATTATGGGGCAGAGGTATCCGCTCTACCGAGTGCCCTTCCAGTTGAAATAGTATTCAGTACACAGATGGGCTGGCTGTATAGTCTTGACCCAGCTGTCTCGCATGGGTTCAAATCTCAGCCGAACTGTAAACTCTCGGACGTTGGGCGAGGAATCAATATGTGTGCCGTCTCTCGGATATATGTTAAATTGGGCATTCCATCTGGCAGCGTTAGTTGGTAGACATTACAGATTTCAAGGCGTACTTTGCGAAGAGGAGGCGAGCTATCAACATCACTCTTGCCAAAATCCAAATTCTTGATCTAACCTACAGGAGGCACTGCATCAGTGGCACAGCCACGTCCCAAGCAAATTATATTACTGGCAGCCATGTTCTGGCAGACAGCAGAGGGTTGTGAGCTCTTGACAGAGGAGTCCAAAGTGAAGACCTGCTAGGCTGGATCCTTTTAAAGGCTGTACCAGGCTGACCGAACAGCTGTTGAGTTGGATGTCAGTGGTGTTACTATCCCTATTGCTGACCCTCCAACAAACTGTGATCCTCCTTTGTTTGTGGAAACACAGGCTGTGGTGAACCAATTGAAAGGGGGTGAAGCTCCTGGGATATGTGGCATCCATGCAGAACTTCTCAAGGTTGGTGGAAATGCTGTACTCATGTTATTGCAAGCAGTTCTGTGCTCTGCCTGGAACACAGGCATCATCCCAACTGACTGGAAGAGGGGATTTGTTGTCCCTCTCTGGAAAGGGAAGGGTGATCGCCAAGACTGCAACAACTACCGAGGAGTGACGCTGCTCTGAGTGCCGGGCAAGTTCTTTGCTCGGATAATTCTTGATCGGGATCGCCACCATCTGTTTGAGCACCAGTGCCAAGAGCAGTCAGGCTTTACACCAAAGTGATCAACGATTGACCGTATCCATGTTCTTTGGGTCCTCACCGACCACAGACTAGAGTTTTAGCAGGGGCTGCTTTGCAGCCGATGTTGATCTCTACAAAGCGTTCGATTTAGTAAATCGGGATGCCCTCTGGAGGATTCTCAGTCTTCGTGGGGTGCCACCAAAACTGATCGATCTATTTCTGAACCATACTCTGGTACTGAGAGTGCTGTGAGATGTCGTGGTCCCATCTCTGCCTTATTTCCAGTTGTTACTGGAGTTAATTGGGTGTGTGTAATGGTCCCCATACTTTTCAGTACTTGTATGGACTGGATTCTGGGAAAGATGTGGGAGAGATCAAGCTGCGGTGCATCGTTTGAGAATGTCAAGATATCTGACCTTGATTTCGCAGATGATGCAGTCATCTTTGTGGAGACTCTGGATATCCTTTTGGGGACCCTCGAGGTGCTGAATATCAAGGTTTCTTGGGTCAAAACTAAGATCCAGGCTTTCAATGACATCTTGGATGCTGCTGTTTTGTCTGTGCCTGTTTGTGGTGAGGATGTTGAGGTCACGGAGAGATTCACTTACCTTGGCAGTGATATTCATGTCTCCACATGTTGGGAGCCAGACGTTGACAGATGACTGGGTCAGACCTCAGGAGTCATGGATTTACTGGATCATGGGGTGTTGCACTGTTGATACTGATGCAGGAGGACGAAAGTCCGAGTCTTTAAGTCCTTGGTGCTTTTGTTACCTGTATAGTCCATGAGCATCAGCTACGGCTGTATGGACATGTGGCTCGTTTTCCTGATGCTGATCCTGCTCACCAGGTTCTCTCAGCGAGGACGCCTCGTGAGTGGAGGAGTCCAACGGGCCAACCATGTGCCTCATGTTTGCAGCAGGTTGATCATCATCTCAAGGAGATGGGGATCGGCCAGGCATCTGCCTCGGGAATGGCCAGACCGAAGCCCCTGGAGTACCGGCAGAAAGTGGACGTGGCTACGCGCTGATCCAGAATTTCCTCCCATACCTGACATGAGCTGAATTGCGAGGGGATATGATAAAGATGTTCAAGAGAATGAAGGGTATAAACAAAATAAGTGAAGAGGAGTTCTTTATCAGAATAGACGGTGATAGGACCTGGGGGCATAGCCTGAGAGTGAAGAAAACGAGAGTTAAGAGGGTAGTAAGGTAGGGGTCTTTCATTCAGAGAGTAGTTAATGCATAGAATGGTCTCCCTAGAAAGGTAGTAGCAGCAGAAACAGAAGATAAGTTTAAATTGGAATTCGATAGGTACCCGGAAGTATTGGACATAGAGGGATGCAAGGATATTGGCAGGACTAACTGCAGGTCACATGTGGATGAGTATGTGGTGTTGGCGTAGCGTGCTGGTATGATGGAACGAATGGCCTCCTCCTGTGCCAAGTTCTTTGTTAATTGTGACCAAAACTGATACAGGTAAATATGAAACTGGGACCATATTTATGTTTAAAATGATTTCAATGTTTCTGGAAGAAGTTTCATAAAACTCTCTTGAATTTGCAGACTTTCATTCATTTTGACTATCTTTTATAGTGCTAATAGAGGTCGCATTAATATCATGTTTGGCTACTCTATAAATGTAATGAGTGTTGTTTGCTTTTTTCTTCTTCAGTGTTGAGGGAACTGAGTGACATTAAAGCAATTTTGCTTTCATTTGAAGATGTCAAGCCGATTCATCCTTAACACAATATTTACTTTGAAAATATCTGCTAGTTTCCTTTTAAGCAGGCCATTCAGGGGAGTGGGTGGTGTTTCACTGATCTAATCCAATAGTATGCATGGGATGAGTAACAGGCAGAAGGGAAACAGTCACCCCTGTAATGGAACAATTAGACACATTCTTTGCCTTTTTCACGTGTGTGCGCAGGAAGAGCCCTTGGCATCGGACGAAGTTGACCAGGCCTTCAACTCGACAGACATGCCACGACGTCGTTCTGGTTCTGGGTCGTTTCCAAAGGAAGCAGCCGGTAAACGAAAGTCAGGTACACAGCCAGGAAAGAACCGGAATGGAGGACAGAGCCCAACAAGTGTGGAGCTATGTGAGAGTCAAAAACCTCAAGTTGAAGATGAAAAAAAGAATGACATTTCGAAAGTTGAAGCGAAGCAAATGCTTTCAGAAATCCTGCGGAAAAAATGTAGTGGATCAGACGTCTCAAAGGAGAACTGCAACAAGAGTAACAGTGTGACGGAGCATCTTGACAGGACTTCTACACAAGAAGCCCATTCGTTTAGCACCAGCAATTTGATTGGTCGTCATTCAGACATTCAAAGCCAAGTGGAAGCGCGCAAAGCAGAGCCTATTCAAAGCAATGAGTCCAACATGAACATTATGAATGAAGAACCAGCAGATGGGCTACTTCCTACGAGGGGGAGACATTTGAACGAACAATACCGTACGGTACTATCAATATCCACGAAACACCCAAGAGTGGGCATGAGGCCAGATTTAAAAAGGAGTGAAGATGGAACCAGTAATGTATTTGTCAGCAGCAGCACACTTCATCTGTAAGTACCTTTCCTTAAAGAGTGAATCGTCTCGATATTCACCGATTTGTTTTTATCCCAACAATGACAGATTGTTTCATGAGATATGTTCCAAACTCTTTACACAGCATTGATGCTACAGAAGCAGTTTCTTGGTGCGGGTTATATGAGGTGGTTTGCCATTGCCTTCGCAGTAGTCAGTCGGAGCAGGAATTTGTAATTTGTTTTTGGTGCCGGCCTTAGCTCACCTGCTTTCGCAAAGGACACCGTGGGATCTTTCACGTCCACCAACTAATACTTGCAGAAGGAATGCCCAGTTTAACGTCCATCCGAGAGACGGCACACACAATGTGAATCGCCCTTCCTGTGAAACAATAGGATGACAGTTTAGAGCTGGGCCGACATTCGAACCGAGGCTAGACAGGTTTGATGCGAGTGTGCACGTACATCTCAGATATCCTACTAGCTGAGGTTGGGGTGTGAGTGGGCTTTGGATTCCACTGATTATGTAACTGGGAAGATGTTTGTGATGGTACATTCAAACTTAAAAAAATTATATCTTCTGCAGATATTTCCAGCAAAATTCACACAAATTAATACTATGTTATTGGGATTATTAACAAACCATAAGGATTGAACTAAAGTTGTGCATGTCAAGAAGATACTTGCCCATTCATTTGCTTTCAATGCTAAGTTATTCCGAAATTAATGTTGAAGTTGTTGGTCTCCTTAATATGGAACAACACAGAATATTCACTTTACTTTCAGATCAATCCTCTCCCTTATCCACCCCTCACCAAATCTAATTACCATTTTGCCTTTTCTCATTCCCCTGTTTGTTCTGAAATTTTATGTCGAAAATTTTGGAGTCAGTAAAATGTTATCCAAAGGAATTTTTTGTCGTTGCAATACACGGTCTTCACAGCAAAAGATAAGGCTTTAATTCACAAGGGAGCCTTATCTATATCAAAGGCTTTGTAAATCTCCCCCCTCCCCACCTTTTTCACTCCACCTACTCTCTCCCCCCCCCCCCACCTCAAATAATTACCTTCACCGAATGGAGGGTATTGCATTTGAGTCCGTTTGTTTGTTTGTCTATTTGTCTGTTTGTTACTTGGCAAAAAAAAATTTTTGACAAGTATGTTCATCACCTCCATTTGTTTGTGTGTTTGTGTGATTGTTTGTTTGTGTTTGTCTGTCCGCTCACCTCCAGCCCAAACAGCTCAACCGACTGTTCTGAAATTTTCTGAGATTAATGTCACCGACCCTGCGACGGTCCCGCATTGAAGTTTCGTAAAATTTGGTCAAGCAAAAAGGTCTACATAGGCCAATTGGCCAATTTGAGCCAAATTTTCTAAAATCCTCA
>CM068967.1:14218354-14251689 GCA_035128595.1 Eptatretus atami | reverse complement strand
GCTGAATTCAACTACCAATTAATTTTAAGGTCAAAAGGTCAACACAGGCCTAATTTCTAAAACTGATAGATGGGGCCAAAAACTAAATATATCACTATATATCAAAAAGTTGTGGATGAGTTTTGACAAAATAAAATGGATGAGTTGGAAAGGTGACAAGAACAAGCGGATTGGATTTTGGTTCAGATCCAGCCCATCAGTGGGATACAAAACGTGAACTGTTCCACACAACAAAGCAGGAGGTATGCACTCTACCGAAGTGCCGTTCTACTTTGTGCTGTTTTGCCAAGTTGTCACTCTATGAGTGATTTTTCATTTGTTTGTTTGTCCGCACAGAACTTTCGTGTTTTTCTCCGCAACCGCTTGCCGGATTAAGACAAAATTTTCACCATTGGTGCGGCTACTCGTGTAGAATGTTGAAATGATAATTATGACGTCATAGGTCATGTGGTGTGGCAGCCGTGTTGGTAAAACGGAAAAGATTTGGACCTCTGTATCTCTGAAACCGCACCAAGGAAAAAATTGAAACTTGGCACATAGCAAGTACTCCTTATGGGGAATGAGAGTGATTTTTTTTTTATGATGTCATAGGTGCCTTTGTTCTAACGTCATAATTGCATATGTAGAATGCTACATCCAATCAGTATGAAAATTTTTGAGGGTCATCTAGGCATAAAATGGTCCAAATTTTTTGATGACGTCATTGGTCACGTGATTTGGCAGCCATATTGTTTTTTTTTCAAAATGCCTTCAAAAATATTCTTCTCTGAAATGGCTGAACAGATCGAGGCAAAACTTTACACATATGACTGCCTATCCACGAGGAACAAAAGGTTCACAATATGTTGTCATAGGTCACATGCTTTGGAAGCCATATTAGATTTACCCTAAAACATATAATAAATCTTCTTCTCCAGAACAGCTGGACAGATCGAGGGGAAACTTCACAAAAATGCTCCCCAAGGCATGCGGGTACAATTTTGTTAAGGAATAATTGATGTCACATGGTTTGGCAGCCATATTGGATTTAAGAGAAATATTAAATAATGTTTTCTCTGGAACTGCTTAATCAATTGACGTGAAACTTCGTAATTGTGATCTAGTAGTGATGGAGAATACATGTTTTAAATTTCAACTTGATTGGACACATGGTCTGGCAGCCAGAATTATTGAATTTTTTGATGTGGGGCTTCTTTTTTTTTTGAGTGAATAAGACTTTGATGGCATTTGAGGGTAGAGGAGTCGCAGCTGAAATGTGAATCCTATCCAGGTTCCTCCTAATGACTTCATCTTTTCATTTTGCCTGTTTGGATTCCTTCTGATGACTCCACTGCAGAACTGTACCTCTTTGGTCTTCCATTTGATCTGAATTGAATTTATTTTCATCTCATTATGTATTCATTTGAACAATAATAAAAAATGTCATGGGTCAGGGTCAGGTGTCCGATTAAAGTGGGGTTTCATCAAAGCGGGACGTCTTGGGACCCAGTCATTACTGCCAGCAGTTATAAAGTGGCAGTTCTAATTATGTCTATTATTAGTTATGTAACACACCAGTACTCAAACACCACACAAAACTGCACAAACACCACACAACACACAAAACAAGTCCTGACAAGGGACTGCAATCTCTGATTGCTCTTTTTCTTGTTATTTATTATGACCCTATTGAAATATCATAAAGAAAAAGTTCCATTTTTTAAAAACGGCTTGATCAGTCATGGTTAGTGCAATTTCCTGGTGCTACAAAATGCCTGCTTGACTACCGCTGTATGCGAATCAGATGGTCACGATATCAAGACCGCCGTATATTGACTCGGACAGTGCAGTAGTGTTGAGAGGACGCCCCTGGACTGATAGCTGCCAAAGCACAATTTCTGGACACGTATCTCAGATTGCATGAATAGCCATGTCACATCAAATATTTACATTTCTAGCCTGGACCCGCCTCCAGTTGTCAAACAGGCTGAGTCAGGAGGAGTCAGGATAGTTGTTTCATGCTAGCGTACTGTCTGCTACACCAAACTGTGCTCGTGAGCTTGTGAATGGATCAGCAACAATCTCTCGAACTTGCTTTACCGGCAGATCCAAAGAAAAGGTAAACTTAAAAAAAAATACAGTGCTGAGCTTTTTATGGGCCGCTTTGGTGTTGACAGGAGACTTCGGTGTTGACAGGAAACTGATGAATGTTTGATGGCTGTTGCAGTCAAGTAACTATGTATTATGCATTTTTAAACATTGTACTTGCTGAGACAAATTTTGAGTGGCTTGTCTTTAAACAATCCGGTTGAATAAATTAATAATGCTTTTTATGTTCCTTTAATGCATTTCTGAGAAACATTTGCTTTATGAGTGTGCAAATGTCAAAGGAGCCAGACATGCAACGACCTGTTGTAACATTCCTGCAGAAAAACGAGCTGGCGCTGAAGAAAAGAATTATTTCCAGCAGGAAGCACAACTTTGCGATGATTAGTTTCCACGATTAAGTTTTGTATTTTATGCAGCTTCAACTGTTGTTGAGTTTGTAAAATTCAGGCCACTGGATATACACGTGTTGAGTTACACGACCTCACATTCCTGGGATTGAGGAGCGACACGTTCCTCAAGCCATGCGTAGGTGAGCATCAAAACGTGCTTTAAAAGTCACAGGTAAATGATGTTAATCGAGTCAAATAGATTAGATCTGTGGCTGCAATAACTGTGGGAATGGAAATTTCCCAAACATTGACTTTAGAACCACCGTGAACTACTGTCTCATTTGTAATGCCTGGCCATCTGACAGCAAATTCCACTGACCTGTTAGCTCTCCCATGTTTTGTCCCCTGCCCCTCAAGCAGGGTCAGAGACATGGGACATTAAAATGAGCTCCATTCGACCGACCGACTAACCCAACCGATCATCTGTCCATGTACTTTCGTGTACATGATTTTTTCAAAAACCATTGAGCATTTAACTTTCATATTCCAGATATCTATTCCTATTGACATTATCTCAACCTGATTCGACCATGGCGGTGATTGGCTGAATTCTGTTGCCATGGCAAATATTTCAGTAATTTGGCTTGTGCACACGATATTTCAAAAACCGTTTAAGATTTAGCTTTCATATTACACAGATCTATTCCTCATACCACCCAAAAGGCAGGGGGCCTGGAGTATCAGCTCCTTGTTTTTGTACTATGGAAATTTAAATTGGAGCTATATGATTTTGGTATTGGCAAGGTGTTGATGACAAACTATGCTAACATAACTATGCCTGCGTGGACCTCAAACATCTGAGGCCTCTGCTCCAACCTGACAAATCTCTCAATTTAGGCCACTGCCGATAAAGTGAACATCATCTGTTTAACATCCTCCACACAGGATGTTCCTGACACTTTAGTTCCTTTCTCTGGTTATTGTGTCCTCTGATTTTATAGATCAGAACCCACCCTGGCGGTGAAGTTGCACTTTACATAAGAACTCAATTTCTCACTGTCCTTGTACTGATCTTACACCTCCCAAACCCACAGGAGTCCCTTTGGCTGCGACTTCTCCTCCGCTCCCACCTCTTGTTCGTCTATGTGTTGGACCATCCTCCAAACAGTGACAACTCCATCTACATCTCTCTCTCTCTTTCAGACAACATGGCCAAACTTTTAACCACTCATCCCCACTCTCTCTTCCTCATATGTGGTGATTTCAATTGTCACCATGCAACTTGGTTGGGTGTTGGTACCTCTCTCACCAGCCATGGCACTTCAGCAAAGGACATCTGTGACTCCGTAGGACTGACTCAATCTGTGAACTTTCCAACATGGATTTCTCCCAATGGCAAATCCTGCCGGCTTGACTTGGTGACTACTAACTTCCCCGCAAATGTCTCCTGCTCTTCCTCTGCTCCAAATGGTTCATCTGATCATATGCTTGTGAGAGTCAACATCTCTGGCTATTTCAGAGAGCTGCCTCAATGCTGGTGGGTCTAACAGTTCACTCAAGCAGATTGGCAGGGACTGCAAGTACCCATCTCTCTTCAGGACTGGTCTCCTACATCTACCGCCCTTGATATTAACTCGGCCTGGGAATTCTTCCACAAAAACCTGCTCTCTCATATGCACAGATTAATCCGATCACATCTTCAATTTTCCTACCCTTCTTCCCACTCATGGTACACTGAATTCTGTGGTGAGGCAGTTTCTCTTAAACAACTTGCCTTCTCTTCCTCGAAAGCAAATCTGACAGAAGGCAACCTCAGATAATTCCACAAAGTCCGCAACAAGAGTGTGTCCACTCTCAGGAGAGCAAGTAAACATCTGTCCAACCTCAAGATTGAACTTTCAAACTTGTCTTCCTCCTCTAAAACCTGGTGGTGCCTTGTTAACTCCTGGTGGTCTCGGGAGTATGCCCCTCTTCCATCCCTTCCCTCATTTCAAATGACACCACAGCCGACGAAGTTTGTGAGAAGGCTGAATGCCTCAATTCTGTGTTTGCTTCAAAATCTTGTGTCCACAACCCCTTTCTCTCTCTACCCACCCTACCCAGTTGAACTCAACTGCTCCTGGACTTTGTGTCTTTTGCAATTGAGAAGGTGGATAATTTTCTGTCAACCCTCAACTCTGATTTTGCAACTAGACCAGATGGCATCAGCTCACATGTCATAAAAACCTGCTCTGCTGCTCTTTTATGTCCTCTCTCTGCCCTTTAATTTTCATCCTGTGATATCATTTGTCCGAGGGCATCTTCCATCTGTGAGGAAATCGGCGAACATCACAGCATTACATAAAATGTGCAAAGAATGATCCCCTTAATTACAGACCAATCAGCTTACTTCCAATCGTCAGTTAGGTCATGGAATCATCATCGCAGTTAATATGAAATCCTTCCTTTTCTCCAATGGCCTCAACTCCTACCACCAATTTAGATTCAGACTTGGTCACTCTACCTTGGACATGCTACTTGAACTCTCCCAACAATAGATGGAGGCCCTCAATGTCAGCCATTAGATCAGGGCCATCTCTCGAGCTTTTGATGCAGTGCGGCATCCCACCTTGCTCTCCAAACTCTCTGCCTATGGAATCCAAGGCCAACTTCATACATGGCTTACTGACTTCCCCTGCTCTCGTAGCCAATGTGTGGCTCTCAACAGAATCCTTTCATCTCCTCTCCTGGTTAAGGCTGGAATGGCAGTGTTCTGGGTCCAGATTCCTATTCCTATTCTTCATCAATGATCTGACTCTCTGGAAAATCCCTTTTTTTACTTGCTCATGACTCCACCCTCTGCCGTGACATCCCTCATCCTTCGGATAGGCAGGCTGTGGCCTCTTCACTCTCTTCAGACCTTGATAAAAATCACAAGATGGTCACACATAGAGATCTTTCAATCCAGACATATCTCTCTCTCTCTCTCTCTCTCTCTCTCTCTCTCTCTCTCTCTCTCTCTCTCTGAAAGGACCATCTGGCAAGCCCTCACATCTACTTTCTTAACAATCCCTTTGAAAAAGTTAAATAACCACACTATTGGATCTCACTATCAGCATGACCTTTCTTGGGCAAACCTCACTTCTAAGTATAGCCTCGCCAACTGGGCATCCTCCATTGTACAAAGTCCTTCCTTGGCACACCTGAACTCCTATCCACCTACATGACCTTCATCCACAGATTGATGGAGTACTGCTTTCCCCTCTGGGCCTGATCCCCTTACTCACACCTTGCACAGTTTGACACCGTGGAAACCAACGCCTTCAAGATCATTGTAATCTCCCACAATGAAGCCGAGTCTATGGACCTATTACTTTCACATCGCAGACAGGTCGGTGGTCTCTCTGTCTTCTTCCATCTCTTTTCTCACCTTATATTACCTGCTCTTTCTGTGCTTTGCCCCACTCCTCAAGTTACTTCAGGGAGCACACCGTCCACTGTCAACCTCCTTCTGGTGAAACTCTGAAAATGCAGAATCACTGCTCACTTCTACTCATTCGTTTCTCTTTTTTCTCGGCTGTAGAACCAACCTCCACATTCTCTTCAACCTCATTCTTCCCTCCAGGTCTTCAAGACAGCTGTCCCTCACCATCTCAGATCACCCTCCCATCCAAAACCATGATCTTTTCTGCCTCTGTTATCTGCCCCACCCCCAAGCCCACCTCCTTCCCAATTTCCTGTTTTTCCTTCCTGAGAGTTTGCTTCTGTATCCATCTTGTCCACCCAGTGTGGCGTTCCCTTCCCCTTCCCCGCTTTCCTCCCTTAACCCTCTGTCCTCCCCACCTCCCTTATTTATGCAAGTCTCCCTCTGTTTTATCCTTCAACCCTGCTGTTGGTGTTACCCCCTCTCTCAACTGTTCCTTTTGGCCTTTTGTGTCCTGATCCGTTCAGTGTTTAGCTCTTCCACAAGCCTTGTCTTTGCATACAAAAAAAGAAACAAATAAAAAAATACACAAAGGTCACTCGGAGGATGAAGGTTTTCAGTTATGGAAGGCTATGAGGGAAGAATATGTCGGACTGATTGATCATTAAATGACTAATTCATTAAAATGGTCAGTTCATTCAAAAGACGTTATAATTGAACATTTTAAGGTTGGTCTAACCACATTAAAAACTAGAAGGGCACTCTTCGACATTGCAACATTGACAGAATGCCTCCACCCACATTATTTGTACCAAGTTTGATTTAAATCCCTGAACCCAGATTCAAAATATTAAATAATTCTGGCTGCCAGACCATTCGTCGGATTCGGTTATAATTTAAAACATATAGTCCCCATGACTGCAAGATCATAATTGTGATGTTTCACGTGAATTGATGAAGCGGTTCAAGAGAAAACATTATTTAATATTAATTATTTGTGAAGAATGTGGCATCACAGAGGCTTGATGAACATGTGGGTGAAGTTTCCTCTCGATCTGTCAAGCTGTTCGAAAGAAGATTTAAAAAAAATTATTCTTCAAAAAATCATAGCTGTCAAATCCATGTGACCTTTGAAGTCATAAGTGAAGAACTTTTTGTTCCTCATTTACATACCTGAAAAGTTTTGCCTCGATCTGTTCAGCCATTTCGGAGAAGAAGCTTTTGAAGGTTTTTATGTTAAAAACAAAATGGCTGCCGAACCATGAGACCGATGATGTCATTAATTTTTTTTCCCCCATACAATTTAGCCCTAGATGACCCTCAAAAATTTCATGCTGATCTGATAAAGCGTTCGACGCATGCAATGATGACATTATAATGAAGCCACCAATGACCTCATCAAAAAACACATTTGTTCCCCATGAGAAGTACTTACCCTGTGCCAAGTTTCAATATTTTTCATGGAGCGGTTTCGGAGTTACAGAGGTACAAAGTTTTTCCTTTTTTCCAACATGGCTGCCAGATCATGTGGCCTATGACTTCATAATTACTAAAACATTCTTCATGAGTAGTCGCACCTATGGTGAAAATTTCATATCAATCGGCTAAGCGGTTGCGGAGAAAACAGAGAAAATTAGCATGGACATACATACAGTCCATACAAAAGTTTTGGCCTGGACAGACACACTGAAGCTCAATGGTAAATAAATAAACACAGAAGCGATGGAAAAAAAAATGCGGCATCTCAAGGTTGACAAGCTACGGCAAGGCCAATAAGGATTATTTATAGTTACTATGACTTTGCCCTTTCACATTTTGATCCAATTTTTAATTATCTTCTCCATATTCTCATAATAAAGCTTTGTTGAAAAGTTGATGACAAAAGCTCAAATTGCAAAAAATGTTATGGCATGGACAGACACAACACAACACAACACAACACAACACAACACAACACAACACATTGCAAAACCCTGTCTCCTGCTGTGTGGGGGGATGGGCTAATAATAACAAGAAGGAGAAGAAGAATATAACCACTGGACCTGTAGCTTGTCTGGGCCCTGGCCTAATTCTGTAACCCAAATTTGGTAGAATTCTGATTTGTGGGTCTGGTGAGGAAGATTTTTGAAGGAATTTACACGATTTTCCAAAAATTTTACGAACTCCGTCATTTTGACACATTTCCGCTCATGTGATCGGCGTGACCTCTGCAATTTAACATCACGACCCTGTCCTAATGTTGTAATCCAAATTTGATAGCATTTTGACAGGTGGGTCTGGGTTTTAAAGGAATTAATGTGATTTTCCAAAAAGTTTACCAAGTCGGCCATTTTGACACACTTCTGGTCAGATGATCTGCATGACTTCCACAATATACTGTAATTAACATCCTTACCCTACGATAATGTTGCAACCCAAATTTGTTATCATTCTGACAGGTGGGTCTTGAGAAGAAGATTTGGGAAGGAATTTGCGCGATCGCCATTTTGACACACTTCTGGTCACATGATCAGCATGGCCTCCACAATTTAACATTAGGACCGTGTCTTAATGTTGTGACCCAAATTTGATAGGATTCAGTGTTGGGTTTGGAGGAGAACATTTTTGATGGAATTTATGCGCTTTTCACAAAAATTGACTAAGTTGGCCATTTTGACACACTTCCGGTCATGTGATCAGCATGGCCTCCACAATTTATAATCAGGACCCTATCCTAATGTTGTAACCCAAATTTGGCAGCATTCTGACTGGTGCGTCTGGAGAAGATTTTTGAAGAAATTTACTAAGTCGGCCATTTTGACATACTTAAAGTCATGTGACTGGAACGAGCTTTGCAATTCCTATTACTAGTCAGGAGAGGATCGTTGCTACAACATTTCAGCCAGATTGGTTCAGCGGTTTGGCCGGACAAGTCGAAAAAGGAGACGGACGGACGGACGGACGCGGATGGGCAGACGAACAGCACGCAATGACAATACCTTATCTGGAATGTAAATTCCAGAAAAGCTAATAATAATAATAATAATAATAATAATATGAGTTCTCTTCCAAGAACCTTCAATTCAGGAGGAGGCCCTCAGGCCCATCAAAGCCTGCACTAGTATTGCCAACCTATGGTTGTTTATTCATATGCTCTATTCGTTTTTAAATGCAGTGTATCAATCAAGGAAAAGCAGCATATACCATTTTTAGTCTTTGGTCTTACTTTAGATGTAGGAATAAATTGTCCGACAGGAAGGTACAGGGGTAGCACATGCCTTTGAGCTGTATAGTCTGAGTTAGAGTCTCAGTCTGACTTTAAAGTTGGTGCTTCATAGGCAGGGTGTTTCAATATAAAGTTACCTAGCTGTCCCTCAGAATGTTTGTTAAGCTTGGTGTCCCATCTGTTAGCATTAGCTGTTAGGGTGTTGAAGATCCCATGGTGTCTTTGAATGAAGAGTAAGCAAGTTACACCAGCACCCTGGGCAAATTCAAAATTCCTGCTGTCTACGTCGGAGTGATATTAGCCAAGAAACTGCTTCAGCAGAATCAGCACTTTGTATAGAGCATAGTATGGTACATGTTACATGATGGTACTGCTGATCGAGAAGGTAATGGAAAACTACCCAGTGTAATCCTTGCCATGAGACTCGTGCAGCAGCACTGAACCTGCCCTTGAGTAGACCGTGACAAAATAGATATGTAAATAAAAAGGATATTAATATATTTTCTTACTAATTATAATAGATCATTGCATTATGTTGTGCAGTATATTGAAAAAAAATGTTAAATTGGAAGAAAAATGTTGAATTGAAAAAAAGAAAAAGAAAAAAACAAAACAATTAAATGATGACGATAACTATGCACAGCTACACAGGTCAGCATTCAGACCTCTATGGTAGCTTTAGGATATCATTTCCACTCCTGCTTTACCAAAGTAAAACTTCCCATTGAAACAATGCATTATGAACAGTGCATTATTGGGTCCATACCTTTGAATGTTTACACTGCTTCCACACCCTTTCCAAAAGAAGGTGTGGTGTGGAGGATGGGAGGAGTTTTTAGCCAACTTATATTTATTATCAGATAATATTTCATCTCTGACATGTGCATGGCATGATGACATCCAATGGTGCAAGTTATAAATCATAAACTCACATTTTCTTGTGTAAATTATAATGTGACTGCAGCAACTTGTAAAATAGATGGTAAATGTATTATGGGTATTAAAGCTCATTGATAATGTGGTTCTGCTTATCCAAAACCAAATGTTGTTATCTCATTTCATTTTGATCAACAGGAAACGGAATATAAAGGTTGCTGATAAAGAGGCTGTTCAATGTGGAGAGAATGGTGCTGGAACAAGCAAAGCTGCAGAGCCACAATTCACAGAGCTGGATGGATTGCCTCCATGCAGTGAAATCACAACACATGACAAAACATCAAGTCTTTCAGAGCCCCGTTCAATTACTTACGCCACTTATCAATCTCCAAGAAAAAAGACCCGCCGGAGAAAGTCGCTTGAAAAAAAGAACATAGCTTGGCAATTGGAGTCAGGTAAAATAGACTCAGAAGATAAGCAGGTATCTTCTCCCAATGTTGACCAATCACAAAATGACCACTCAAAGTTACGGTTCCCATCACCTGAGTCTCCAATGCTGTCACCCAAGGGCCCAGCTAAAGAGGTTGTTATTGAAAAGACAGAACTTATCACTATTGAAGAGAACATTGTGAAGAAGGGTTCCAGAAACATGCTGGAGGAGAAACGGGGGAGACGTGAAGCATCCAGCCAAATATCTAAAGTGAAGGAAACAGAAACTAAATCTGTCCGTAACGAAAGCAAAATAGACCCCACCATGAAAAATTATAGTGACCAGAAAACTCCAGATAAACGAATACAGGAAACAGATGGCATAAGAGGTTTTGAAGTAGAGGCTTCTGCGAAAACACTGACCGAGCAGAGCCCTTCCAGCACAAAGGCGTTACAAACAAAGGGATTAAGTAAAAAGCTTTCTGACCTCTCAAACAGACGCAGTCGATGGACAGTTGACAGTGCAAATTCAAATATTTCAAATCGGGTCAAACTCCAAAAGACGACAGATGTCCAGGAGGAGCAGCAGCAAGGCCCAGAGGAGCAGCAGCTAGGCACAGAACAGTGGCAGCCAGGTTTGGAGAAGCAGAAGCCAGAGCCGAAGCAGTGGAAGCTAGGCCCAGTGTGGAGGCAGTCAGGCCAGGAGGAGCAGCAGAAGCTAGGCCCTGAGCAGTGGAAGCCAAGTACGGAGCAGTGGAAGCCAGACCCAGACCATCAGTCCAGTTTGCAGGAACAGCAGCCAGGCCCGGAGGAGCGGCAGCCATGCCCGGAGGAGTGGAAACCAGGCCCGGAGCAGCGGAAGCCCGGCCCCGAGCAGCGGCAGCCAGGCCCCAAGCAGCGGCAGCCAGGCCCCGAGCAGCGGAAGCCAGGCCCAGAGCAGCAGAAGCCCGGTCGGGAGCAGCGGCAGCCAGAGCTGGAGCAGTGGAAGCAAGGTCCAGAAGAGCAGCAGCTAAGCCTGGCGAAATGGAAGCTAAGCCCAGATCAGCAGCCCTGCTTGCAGGAGTGGCAACCAGGCCCGGAGAAGTGTCAGCCAGACCTGGAGAAACAGCAGCCTGGCACAGAGGAACAGCAGCCGGGCCTGGAGGAGCGGCAGCCGGGCCTGGAGGAGCGGCAGCCAGGCCCGGAGCAGCAGCAACCAGGCCCGGAGCAGCGGCAACCAGGCCCGGAGCAGTGGCAGCCAGGCCCAGAAGAGCAGCAGCCAAGCCTGGAGAAATGGAATCCAAGCCCAGATTGGCAGCCCAGCTTGCAGGAGTTGCAGCCCGGCTTGCAGGAGCGGCAACCAGGCCCAGAGGAAACGCAGCTAGACCAGGAGACACAGCAGCCAGGCCTGAAGGAGCGGCAGCCAGGCCACAAGAGTGGCAGCCGGGCCCAGAACAGCGGCAGCCAGGCCGGAGCAGCGGCACCAGGCCCGGAGCAGTGGAAGCCAGGCTCAGAGGAGTGGCAGCCAGGCCCAGAAGAGCAACAGCCAAGTCCGGAGCAAAGGAAGCCAAGCCCAGATTGGCAGCACAGGTTGCAGGAGTGCAACCAGGTTCAGAGGAATGGCAGCTGGGCCCGAAGGGGCCGCAGCCCAACATGAATGAGTGGCAGGCGGACCCAGAGGAGCATCATCCAGGCCCGGAGGAGCGCCAGCCAGGCCCGGAGGATTGGCAGCCAGGCCTGGAGCAACAGAAGCCAGGCCCAGAGCAATGGAATCTAGGCCCAGAGCTGCAGCCCAACCTGGAGGAGCAGAAGCCAAGCATGGAGGAGCAGCTGCCAGGCCCAGAAGAGCAGTTGCCAAGCTCGAAGGAGTGGCAAGCATGCTTGAAGGAGGGGCAGGCAGGCCCGGCTAGGAGCGGCAGGCAGGCCTGGAGGAGCGGAAGCCAGGCCCGGAGCAACGGAATCTCGGCCCAGAGCTTCAGCCCGACCCGGAGGAGAAGATGCCATGCATGGAGGAGCAGCTGCCAGGCCCAGAAGTGCAGCTGCCCGGTCCGAAGGAGCGGCAGGCATGCCCGGAGGAATGGCAGGCAGGCCCGGAGCAGCTGAAGCCAGGCCCGGGGCAGGAAGCCAGGCCCGGCGGAGCAGCATCCAGACCCGGTAGAGTGGCAGCCAGGCCAGGAGCAGCGGAAGCCACCAGAGCAGAGAAGCCAGGCCGGAAGAGCGGCAGCCAGGCCGGAGCAGCTGAAGCCAGGCCTGGAGCAGCTGAAGCAGGCCCGGAGCAGCTGAAGCCAGGCCCGGAGGAGCGCCAACCAGGCCCGGAGGAGCCAACTAGGCCCGGAGGAGCCCAACCAGGCCCGGAGGAGCGGCGGCCAGGTCTGGAGCAACGTAAGCCAGGCCCAGAGCAGCAGAAGCCAGGCCCGGAGGAGCAGCAGCCAGCCCGGTAGAGTGCAGCCAGGCCAAGCAGCTGAAGCCATGCCCGGAGCAGCTACAGCTAGGTCCAGAGAGCGGCAGCCAGGTCTGGAGCAGCGGAAGCCAAGCCCAGAGCAGCAGAAGTCAGGCCCGGAAGAGCGGCAGCCAGACCCGGATAGAGTGGCAGCCAGGTCAGGAGCAGCAGAAGCCAGGCCCGGAGGAGCAGCAGCCAGGCCCGGTAGAGTGGCAGCCAGGCCAAGAGCAGCTTAAGCCATGCCCGGAGCAGCTACAGCTAGGTCCGGAGGAGCGGCAGCCAGGTCTGGAGCAGCGGAAGCCAAGCCCGAGCAGCAGAAGTCAGGCCCAGAAGAGCAGCAGCCAGGCCGGAAGAGCGGCAGCCCGGCCAGGATGCAAGCGAAACAGCCCGGGCAGCTGAACCAAGCCCGGAGGAGCGCCAACGCCAGGCCCGGAGGAGCGCCAACCAGGCCGGAGCAGCAGAAGTCAGGCCCAGAAGAGCGCAGCCAGACCCGGTAGGTGGCAGCCAGGTCTGGAGCAGCGGAAGGCAGGCCCGGTGGCAGCTGAAGGCAGGCCCGGGAGGAGCGCCAGCCAGGCCCGGAGGTACGCCAGCCAGGGTCCGGAGGAGCGGCAGCCAGGCCCGGAAGTGCGGCAGCCAGACCCGGTAGAGTGGCAGCTAGGTCTGGAGCAGCGGAAGCCAAGCCCAGAGCAGCAGAAGCCAGGCCCGGAAGAGCGGCAGCCAGACCCGGTCGAGCGGCAGCCCAGCCAGGAGCAGCTGAAGCCAGGCCTGGAGGAGCACCAACCAGGCCCGAAGGAACGGCAGCCCTGCCAGGAGGGGCAGGAGCCCGGCCAGAAGGGGCAGGAGCCCCGCCAGGAGGGGTGGCTGCCTGGTCCAGAGGAGCAACAGCCTGACTTGGCAGAACGGCAGCCTGACAGGCCAAAACCATTTTATAGCACGACAGAGTTTCAACATGATCCAAGGTCTCTGCCTGACTTGCAAGATGCTCAGTACGATACAAATAAAATGCACCATGGATTGGAGGGGTCTTTCATAGCAACAAATTTGAGTTACTCTTCTAATAGAAGAGAAACTCATGAAGATAATGACATTGGTATTGCTTTTCCTGTTGAACATCCAAAACCCACAGAACCTATTGATTCAGACATTGTGAACAGCATAGTTGAAAGCCAAATAAATGACTCACCCACTGCGGATGCTTTTGCAGAAACAGCAAAGCAATGTTTCGATCCAGATGGAAATGTAAAAGGTAAGATGACAAAGGTGCTGAAAACAGGAGAGAAAAGTGATTTTAAAGATTCTTCAGGTGTGAAAGACATTGATTTGGGACAACCAGCTGTTGATATAATGACCCAAAACACAATTGTAATGGAACCTAAAAATCCACCCCAGATAAATGGTGTTGTAGCAGTTGAGTCGACGCTAGACATTAATGATTCACCTGTACCGAGTGAAAAATCCATTTTGCCTTGTTCGGGCCCCAAACAGAGTCAGGTTGAGTTGATGGAAGAGTCATTCACCTTTGAGCCGGATTCTCAGCTCTCACCTGAAAACACCATTTTGAAAACTGCTACGAGGATATTTCGAGAAGCACAAGACATGGAAAACCGTTCCACACACAGCCCTGAAAACCTCACTGAAGATCTTTTGAAAGAAAATGGAGATCTTGATCAAAGCATGCTTCCAAAGAAAATACTTGCCGAACATAACGACCTCCCTTATTTCTCTATGGAATCAAAAGATGTTCCGAGACAAGGAAATGATTTGCAGCTGCCCTCCTCTGAACATAAGATGACAGAACCCCTACACTCAAACTTGCATTACAATGTGACACAGAAGAAAATATTCAATGGCACTTCAACTGATGTCACAGGTCAGAGTATACACACGTTCACCACTGAAACCATGACAGATGAAGAAGGACATCATACATCGAACAAAATGCACAAAGGAATGACGGTTAATCCAAAGACGTTTTTGTCTGTAAAAAGTGGAGAGGATTTAAACAACACAGCTTCAAATAATGGACAGTTAAATGCTACCACTGAGGTTTCCTCTGAAACACTGCAGCACAATGGTAGCAACTTTAGCTTCGACTCCATGGAAGTTTTGAACACGGTCAATCATCATCATCCTGCAGTCGCAATCGAGGAAGAAGAGCCAGGTGTTTGTGGAGGTGTGGAAATTGTGCAAATGGAAAATGATGATTCAACTCTTGTATTATACACTCCACAAGACTTTGATGACATCTATTCAATATCTTTGGATAAACTCCCGACAATCCGGGAAGACGTTTACTTTGAAGAAATTGAAGAGGGCGAGGAGGTGTACAAGGTGGAGGGGGTGGAGGAGGAGGAGGAGGAGGAGGAGGAGGAAGGAATTGCACCAGGGACAAAGAAGCAGAAGTACTTTCCTGACACTGATGTTTATGAAATGTTCAAGGAAATTAAAATTCCTGACTATTCAGAATATTTCACTCCGAACAAGAAGGACGTGCCGAAAACGTCGAAACAACGAATGCAACTTGGCAAGATCAGGCCTGGTCTTGAACTGCAAAAGTCAAAGCCAGTGAACCAGTTCAGACCCAGGAACTTGACACCTAGTGGTGTCAGCAGCATTCTGAATTCGGTAAAAGATTCATCAGGAAATCAGCAGCAGCTTCATGAAGAAGAAGAAGAAGAAGAAGAAGAAGAAGAAGAAGGTGCTTCCACCTCCACAGAAGAGGAACTTCATAATTCAAAAGTGGCCATACAAGGTTCACAACGGTCTCAGATCAGCATGTATGCAAAGACCAGGACGGGTGGTATCGATTCAACACGCGAAGCTAAGATTGAGGTGAAACCTGGAGTTGAGAAACAAAGTGTTGTTCAGAATAAACGTTTGTCGAATACATTGATTCACAGTGATGACAGTCAGGGTCTTCGAAAGCAACCTTTAGATATTCCAGAGGAAGAAAATTCTGAACATCAAGCTCACCTCCATCTCATAAAGGAAACATTAATCTCATATCCTGATCAATCGCAAGAACATTTTGATGATGAAGAAAGAGAGTGGGATGGAAGCAGAAACAAGAACAATAAAAAAGAAGCCAAGACAGTTTCAGAGGTGGAAAAACCATTGGTACCTGGAACAAGAAATTATATGCTGATGAGAGGAGGTAATGAAATAAGAGATGCAGATGGAAAGATGTCATTGCAAAAGTCTCGAGGCTTGGGTGTGAAACCAACCGAGGAAGTTCAGCCAGAAAACCGAGACAAGAAGCAGTCGGATCACAAAATATCACCTGTACTACAGGTATGCATGGAAACAATTTGTGAATGTCAGTTTGTGTTGCTTTCTGATGCTGCTGAACTCTCCAGGGCAATATGGTATTTCATTACATTATCTCAACAAGTCAACAGTTTGTAAAGGGGTTGGAGATGTTAATCACATTTATAACTTTTCAGCTGTCCAAACATTTGTTTTTATATCTGTTTGTTGATGAAAAGTCGCTTTACCCTGCATAACATGATCTCGATTTTAGGGATTGTAGAAATGAGGAAAATCTCACAGTAATCCATTAGTGTATCTGTGTATGAAGCAATGTTTTAAAATTATTCTTATTATTGTTCCATAATCTTATTTTGTTTACTGTGATGAAATGGAATCTGCAGAAATAACTTGTTAGTTCACCTGGAACGTATTTCCAGGGATCTTATGGGATGGTGCATCATCCATCAGTCCACCCGTCCATAAACAATGAAACCACACACACGATTTCGATGAAACTTGACTACAACCTTCATCACCCGTGATGTACCAAAGTTTGTTCACGGCATTAAAAAAAATCCATTGGTATTTACTTTCTTCTCTGTTATATATTTTGTGGGTCATCCATGCCTACCAGTGGTTCCCTGGTTTTTTTATCCAGCTGCAACCAAGTGAGCACCCAGGGGTATTGCCCTATTTTTTAATATCTTATTTTATCTGTAGAGTGCAACTCAATTTTAGGGATTTATCAATTTTAGATCTGGATCCAGATTCGGATCTTCACCAAATTTGAATCAATTCTTCCTTGTCACACACACCCAATATTTCCACCAACTTCCTTCTGAATCCGTCCACAACTTTTTGAGATATCATGCTATATATCATTTTTGGCCCGATCTCTCAATGGTGAAGAATCACTTAAAAAATTCTCATAGTCGGATCCGGATCCGGATCTTCACCAAAAACTAATCAGTTCGTCCGTGTCACATACCCAACCTGACTCCAAAATTTCATCTGAATCCATCCACAACTTTTTGAGATGTCCTTCACACAGACAAACAAAAAAACAGACAAGCTGGTAGGTGGCGATGGGTCGCCGAGCATGGAAACTATAAGATATAGAGCAAAATGGATGTCATTATAGCGATAGCGGGAATCAACTTAAGATTATGCATATCAAATCTCATCCAGTTCCATCTACTGATAACTACTGGTATCCATTTTAATGAAAAGTACCGAAAATCGGTTTGAAATCGGAAATCCCAAAGTTCGAGGGGGTGCTGTGGGTGAACAAAGATCTAAATCGAAAATCCGGCTGATCGTTTGTGCACAATGTATTCCAGACGATTAGTGTGAATTTTCATGACCATCCGACCATAACCCTAGGAGGAGTAGCATTTGGCGCGAAGGCACCTCCAGCTCTCGCATATTATCGATTTTTGCACTAATTGACCTTTGACCCCTGACCTAAGCGAAATTGGTCAATATGTCCTGAGCAAAGTTGTAGTACTCATTGAGTACCATGAACCTGCAAAGTTTCATTCGTATCGATGTACTCACCTGGTCGCTAGGGGCCTTCAATTTTTGCCAATTTTCCGCATACCCTAATTGTAGGGGGCGCTGCGAGTAAAGTATTCCATATATCACAAAAACCGGAATATATTTGATAGAGCATCACCTGTAGATCATTCGTGCCAAATTTCATAACCCTACGTGGGATAATGGCTTTCGGAATTGATTTCGCGTGAACGGTACCGATTTTGAAGGTTTTTCGGTTGTTGCTAGGGAACTAAAGCGTCCCTAGCAACCATCACAATTTCCCAAGCACTAGGTCATAAGATGTACCGACCACCCGAGTTTGGTCAAAATCCGGCCCACGTTTACTACCAATTATGCTGATGACAAACGAACAAACATCCAAACAAACAGAATTACTGACAATAAGAGTCACCTATTTCGGCGACCCAACAAACAAACAGACAGAAAGGGGTGAAAACATAACCTCCTTCACGTTCGGTGGCCGAGGTAGCGATACATTTTTTTCATAGTGTAATTGGTATTCTCGCACTCACCTGCCCCAAAGCTGTCTAGCCTGGGTTTGAATCCCGACCCAGCTATAAACTGTCGTCCCGGTGTTTCACAGGCAGGGTGATTCATCAATGTGTGTGCCGCCCCCTGGATTGATGTTAAACGGGCGTCCCATCTACTGACAATAGATAGTGGCCATTAAACATCCCCCGGTGTCCTTTGTGAAGAGTCGGCGAGCTATCGCCGCCATCCTGAACAAATTACAAATTTCTCCCTTAACCTACAGGGGACATTGCATCAGCAGCACAGCTGCTCCCCCAGCCAATGATGCCACCCCGCAGCCTTGTGCTTCATATGAATGAAGAAGTAAAAGAGCGGTAGTCTTTCTTGAGCAACTGCTTCAGGAGGCTGAACTCTCAAGTTCAAATCCTGTATGTCAATATGCAGATTTTACCTTATTATTATTATTGCTATTCATGTCAAAGTACATTGATGTGTTTTTTTTATTTGTCCTTTATATTTATTTGAAAGCAAATTGATATTCCCTGATGTTCTTGTTATTCATGTTAAAAGCAAATTTAAAAGTGCTTCACAGGCATGAGAAAGACATGGTGAAGAATATTAAACATAATAGCAAGGAATTTGTTTTTTAAATTACACAAGGGATAGTAACGAGCAGGCTAAAACAAGTGTGGGCCCATTGAGGGATAACAAAGGGAGATTGCTGAATGATGAAAGTGAAATGACATGTTTGTATTAAATTGTTATTTTGCTTCAAAATTCCCACAAGTCAGGGGAATAATTACCAGTTGTTGTTTTATCCTCCTCGTGCCATGAGGCGCGTAAGGTGCTGCCGAGGCAATTTCATTGGTGAGGGTTACAATTCTGGATGGGTCACCACTCCGTCCGACACAGGATACTCAACTGGCTCACCGCCAGCAAGCTGGTACTCATTTTGCCGACCTCGGAAGGATGACAGGTTGAGTCAACCTACCTGGAGTTAATTTGGCACGGCTGAGGCTTAAACTCAGGACCTTAAGATTCTGAGCCAACCACCTTGATTGTTAAGCCTCCACCAATTCATATGTACCAGTAGCTGAGAGAATATATGGAGGAGGTGAGGAAGGGCTTTTAAATGAGTTGTCTGGGGAGTTGGGGGGGGGGGAAGATAACATGCATCCATCCTAGAATATTGAAGGATGTGGTAGAGTATGTACGCGAGATGTTAACGAATATCTTTAACAGCTCACTGGAGTTAGCACAGGTACCGGAGGATTGGAGAATCGCAAATGTAAAACCATTATTAAAGAAAGGATCCAGAGAAGAATTGGGGAACTATAATCTCTGTACAGTTTGGGTAAGTTTAACTTCAATTGTAGGGAAGATGGTCGATAAGTTAATTTGGGATCAGATGGGGAACCATTTAAATATATTTAAACTCATTAAAGGCAGTCAGCACGGATTTACTAAATGGAGTTCATGTTTAACAAATTTGTTGAAATTCTCTGAAGCACATTCTGATTGCATGGATGCGGGAAGTGTAGTGGATGTAGCATAATATCTAGACTTTAAGAAGACATTCGATAAGTTACCACAGAGGAGGTTGTTAGCCATGGTGAGTGCTTGTGGAGTGGCTGGTCAGGTACTGAACTGGATTGAAAACTGACTTGGTGATGAGAAGCAAAGAGTGGCCATCTGGCTTAGTGGGAGGATGTGAGTAGTGGGGTACTTCCAAGGTCAGGATTGGGACCATTATTATTCATAATTTACATCAATGATATGGCCAGTGGGGTTAAGAGTCGGCTTTCCAAATTTGCAGATGACACAAAGCTTGGAGGTAATGTCGATATAGCAGGGAGGTGGGTGATTGCATTCAGGAAAGTGGGTGATTGCGGTGAAGATACAAATCCGAATCAGACTACTAGAATTTTTTGAGTGATTCTTCACCAACCATTGAGAGATGGGGCTCAAAAATGTATTGGGCCCGATATGTTCTCGTGGATCAGGCATTACGTGGCGGAGGTATGCGCTCTACCGATTGCCCTTCGAGTCTTAAATAGCAACAGTTCTGTGTCGCATTCAGAGAATGTAAAATTCTACCAAAGTTTCACTCCATATTAAACTCAGATCATCAGATTGTTTCTGGCACAAACAGGTGGGCACATGGAGATGTCAATGTGAATTGTTCTTTTGCAGGACTTGCAAATACAAGACAAAAAAGTCAACCCAAGACCCGGGAAGGCAAGTTTCAACATTGTAATGCAAATTATTGATTAGCTTGATGTTTGGTGCTTTAACCTGACTTCTTGTTTTTTTAAATTGTTTGATGATTAAAAAAACAAAAATTTAAGCAAAAGACTATCCTACAAGGAGGCCTGAAAGTTTATTTACCCCTCCCCAGTAAAGAATTCATTCTTAAATTCTATTAATATACAGATACTTAAAATAATTATTAGTCATTGTGGCTGTATGTGCTCCACCATCCTCCTTGCACCACTGAATGTGTCCCCAAGTCGTCTTAGACATCTCAATTATATAATAAGTTAATAAGCATCCAACCGCTCTTCGACACTGTAACAACTTGTGTCCGTCATGCCATCTAACTTCCTCCTGACTCCCACGTCAGTGAGTCAGTGTTTCCGCAGACCACGGCGGAGAGGGCCGAAGGGAGGTATGGAGGTGCGAGAAATTTAGCTGGGGTAAAGTGACTTTCAGGCCACCCTGTACAATTCAGAATGTTTCTTTTCATGAATTGTATTGCAAACCTTTTAAAAAATAATTTAAGTTTTTGAGGCTTTTCATTGCTGTCGCCCCAACAACAACAACAAAAACTTTGTTTAATCTCCTCTTTCTCTCATAGAAGTGTGAGTTAGGGAAAGTTTTGTAGTTTCTTTCATTGCATGGACTCCAGTTGGATTGTGGTTCGAGCTCCAGGGATAGGCAAACACAGTGTCTGACAGGATGGTGCAAAGGTGAAGTAGCGCACATGTACCTTTGAGCTATCTCGTCTGAGTTGGATTCTCGGCCTGATGATAAACTGTCAGACTGGTGCTTCACAGGTAGATATTTCACCAATGAGTGCACCATCCTTCAGATGGAAGTTAATCTGGGTATTTGTCTGCTCGTATTCAAGTACCAGAAGCTCAAAGACGTGATACACTGTGCTTGCTTTAGTTAAAAGAAAAAAAAACAGTCAAACCAAGTTGAAATCCAGGTTAAAACTGTAATATCTTTGAACTTTTTCATCGTATGAAGATATTTGTCATCTGTTGTCTTTATACTATGAGAGCTGTCGCTAATAATATTATTTCCCCAAAAACTTGAAAATTGACAGGATTGCCCTTTAACAATGACAACAACAACATCCATGAGCTGAGGTAGTCAGGCAGCCAAATCGCACACATTTTTCAGTAGTTTTCCTTCACCACCATCTTTGTAGATTATCTGGCTGTTTGACGACAATCATCTCCTTTGACACATTTCCGCTAAGAATCAAGAATCTCCTTCAGAACAAGTCTAACGTCCTTCATATTGAAATGAATTGAGCTGAGCTGATTGCCAAAATTCCTTGCAGTAAGCATGCCGTGACATTATTTGGTGGTGGCGGGAGGAGGGGGAGGGCATTGGTGAACGTTAAAGATCACGTTGTCTTACAACGATCGAAGGGTTGTGGAGTTATCCTCGACACACCGGCCAAATTACAAATTCCTGCCCCAAACCTATAGAGGACACCGCAGCAGCACAACTGTACTCCCAGCAATGACGTAAACCAGCAGCTACCAGCTGCACATGAATGAATGGAGGAAACACAGTTTGTACTAAGATGGTTCCCTGTGCTGTCCACCGCAGGTTGTTGTGTTCTCAGAGCCAGATTTTGCTGGGAAACAGATACAAGTGTTTTCCAGTGTTCCTGATGCCACTTCCTGGAGTCTGTCCAGCACCATATCTCTCCAGGTTATCCGTGGAGGGTGAGTTTGTTTTTACCACGATATTGAGTAGAGCACTTTGTTAATGCAAAGTTATTGTCACAATAGTTAAACACGTTGATCTTTAAACTCAAGTACCAAATCCAAAAGTAGAAGGTCGCAGCATCTACAAGGGTATAACTACATAACAATGTCCCCCCGCCCTTACCTGTCACTCTCCTCCACACATTTTTGTGCATTTATATTCCTTCCATTCCTCTCTGTTCCACCTCTATCTTCTCTTCGCTCCCTTATTCTTACTTCCTTTACTTTCCTTTTCTCAAGTTATTTTTTCTCAATTATCTCACTTTTCGTGTTCTATGTTTACATGTACTCGTTTCATGTTATGGACCCAATGTGAAATTAGTCACACTACTTCTCTTTCAATAAAATTCAGGTGGACTTAACTAGCCACATTAGAACTAGTTTTATCAGCAATGGATAAAATGAACAATAAGTAGCCCAATTTATGATAATACTACCTAGGGTACCTGGTGCTGCCCGTGACAAAGGGAACCCAGCTACTTGAAATTATTTATGAGATTGCATTTATAAGAAAGTGGAAGTTTCAGGATGTGTTGGACATCAAAAAGCTTTTGAGTTATTGGCCTTATGGTGTTTACCTTTTGCCTGTGGGCCGGGGGCAGCACTGCCTGACCACACATCCCAATATACACTTTATAGTGGCTTTAAAACAGCCTATAAAGTCAATATGCAGTATCTAAAACCCTTGCGCAGACTCTGAAGTACCGACACCAAAAACTTGGGGCCTCGAGGTGCTCCGGTTCGGCCGTGAAATAATAATATACAAACACACAAACAAACGCATAAAGACTTGAAAATATTTATAAGATTGCCTCAAAATATGAGGCATGCAAAGAGTAAGTGGGGTGTGGTAAATTGAGAAAAAGAAGAAATAAAGAGATAAAGAGGAGAGGAAAGGAGAGAAAATGGTTTAGGGGTGTGGGCCATTGTCTTGACAGGTCAGGCCAGATCAGATCTGTGACTTGCTACGGGTATCATGTAAACCTGTACGAACCTGTTCCATGGTCGGGTTGTCGGCGACTAAACCGTCTCCCCACCAGGTTTCCTGGTGAGGAGGGTGTTTGGATATGGACACCCAGCAGGATTAAAACAAAACCGTCAAAGGGTGGAGGAGTCCTTATGAGCCAACAGCCATCCATATCTAGTGCCCAACTGTGTCTGCGGACGTCCTCCTGCAGTTGGGTTACTTCTCATTAGGAGGTTGGTGGCAGGATTTTCACTGCGGCCACCGTAAAAACCCTTCATTCCGCAAAACATTCTCGAAGCATAAAAAAATCTGAAAACCCACTCCGTGGAGTACCTCCTGTGCAGCTTCCCTTCACAGGGCAGCTCACCGGATGACGGATTGGGGCAAAGCCTTCAGGACCCCAATCTTTGATGATAGGGGGAAAACCATGGGTAACATTCCCAGGACAGATTGCGGGAGAGTGTGTCGGGATGTGTGAGGTGTCGTCCACCAGATGGCGGTCTCCTTGGGTTAACCTGAGGCGGTCCCTTCGGTTGGGTGCCTGGAATGTCCTATCCCTAGAGAGGATGATAACCTATCTCTGTTTTCATCTGAGCTCAAGCATTTGGACATCGGTATTGCAGCACTCTGAGTTTCGGAGACCGGATTGTGGCGAGATCATGGTGGGTGGTTACGCCTACTATTGGTCTGGTCACTCTGATGGTTACCATGCCCAAGGAGTTGCTGTGCTGTGTCAATAAGCTGACGCCAATGATAATTGAGGTAACACTGGTCAACGAGCATATATGACACTAAGGATTCGTCACTCCTTGGGTGTCATTCCCTGGTCTCTGTTTATGCTCCGACTGAGGCGAGTGATCTCACCATGAAGGATGCATTCTATGCCACGCTCGAGTCTGTGGTTGATCATGCCCCAGACGAGATACACTTCTAGTCTTGGGGATTTCAATGTATCGACTGGAACTGATAGGGATGGTTATGAGACACGTGTTGGTCCCCATGGGTCTGGAACTGTGAACCAGAATAGCACTAAGTTCCTTGACTTTGCAAGAAGTCATGGATTTAAGGTGGCTGGTTCATGGTTTCAGCACCCACAAGCTCACGCTTGCTCGGTATTCCAACGTTGGTGGTGTGGGCAAAGGAGATTAACCATGTGCTTGTTGATGGTCGCTGGAGGATGATCCAGAACTGCAGAGTCCACCGGAGTGCTCAGTACCTCAATACTGACCACCGGCTTGTTGTAGCCACTCTTAAGTTGCAGCTTTAATCCAGGAGAATGGTGTCATCCCAGCCTAGGCTGGATGTTGGCAAGCTCAAGGATGAGAGGGTTGCTGAGGAGTTTGTGAACAAGCTGAGTGGAGATTTGAGAGTCTGGGTGATTTTGGAGTCCTGAAGAGTTGTGGAGTGTCTTCAGACCACCGTCCTTGATGTTACCGGTGGATGTCTTGAACTCACCGCAGGGCGAAGAAGAATTTTGTCTCCCAAGGGACACTGGATACCATTGACCAGAGTCGCAGGGCCAGGCTGAATGGCAGAGCTGAGCTGTTCGGGAGCTGAGGCATAAAACTGTACGTGCGCTCAGGGTGGACAAGGAGGCCTATTAGTCCAGCAGCCGAGGGGGGTAACCCTAACATCTCTGATAAAGTTTTTTTCTCTGCTGATAATTCATCTCTGGGTGATTCTAATGATATCCAGGTGGGTGTAACCTGTCACCCTTGAGCAATTTGAAATATTAAGATGGCGTCCAAGATGGCTGCCAAAATCGACTAAAAGTAGAAAATTCATGTTATTCAGTGTTTTCTGCTATAGACCTATGAGTTTTTGGATGTCATATATGTTTTAGGGTCCACTAATTTAAATAAAAAGGGTTTGTGAAGTATTTGCTGTACCGTTACTATAGTAACTACCAATTATAACTACTCATTATGTTGGTAAAAGATGGTTAAAACAACCAAATTGCATAATTTCAAGAAAATGTTTATTGTTGCATTATTTTGTTGTTTTCTATACATAAACTAATGACAATAATGCTTTACATAAATATAATTAATGAGTAATGAATTATGTGCCATGGTAACCATGACAACCAATGCAATTGTGATGTTGAAATAAGCGCTGAAGATATATAACATAAAACTGTCATTTCTGATCTAAGTTAAATGTTTTCAAACTCTTAGATCATGGTGGTTAAATTGATTAATAAATTGTTTAATGTGGCCATGGTAACCACAAAAATGTTACTAAGAATGTGTTCTATGATATTTTGATAAATACATTTATTGTTTAGTCTGGCAGCCATTATGTCTATTTTTACTTGCTGTTTATTCAATAGGATATTATTAGGATAGCAAAAAATATCCAGGTGGTTGTAATGTCATCCATGAACAATTTGAAGAACCAATATGGTCGCAAGTGAAATAATATGATCACTGACTATCCAATATGTGTGTATAATTTTAACCGAGCTTGATAACAAGTTATGTAATGCATTTTTTCTAATTTTTAAGGTATCAGAAACCAATTAAAACTATTGCTGCCTTTACAAAATGTTTTATAATTAAGATACCAGTGACTGAATGGCTAACATGGATGAAGCCAAACGCTGACACCTGCATTCACAAAAGAAATACAGCTGTTGAAGCTTTAATTATTGCTTGTTAGATAAGTTGATGCTAAATGCTTTGAACATTAATGTTAATGCAAAGATTTTTTTCATTTCAGAATGATAATGGACCTTATTATATCTTCAAATTTAGATTGGATGGGCAAATGCATTCATCAAAACAACGAACCACTAACTTTCAATTATCACTTGATAGATAAGTAAGAATGCTTTGTACAGTAGATGTAGATATAGGTAGTGCATAGATTTGTTTCTCTTTCTTTGCAGGTGAATAATGGATGATATATGTTTTAATGCATGCCTGTTTTAATGAGTACACAAAGCAAGTCATGGAAGTAGAAGACGAAGAAGACTAGTCTTTATTTAGAATCTCTAGACAAACTTCAGCCCCACAAGATACCATGTTTGATTTGATGTAGTCACCATTATTTATGGCATGTGTACTAACTACATTAAAGAAGCCTTAGTGGCTTTTATTGCATTTGTATGCACTATGAATAGCTATGAATTTGAAAAAATATTTCATCTAAAAATATCTTTTTGATATCCCAGTCACTTGTTTTTCTGATTTTCTCAATAATCCATCAGAAACGTATTAATCTTTCATTCTTTGTGGCCATTGTGACCTAAATAAGTAATATCGTTTTAATCATATAATATATGTAAAACTAAGTTTTCAGAAGAATCAGCTGTCATTAAAATGATATAAAACATGGTTCATCGAGTTTTTAATTGATATGGTCATCGACATGTAAAAATTACTATTTTCCTCATTTCCTGGATGCCATTATTAATTCATCAAGTTGCTCAGGGCTGAGAAGGTCACACCCACCTGAATATCATAATATACATCACAAAGATGCATACGAGGTGTGTTCAAAAAGTATCCAACCTTAATTTTTCGTGCGTAAACAAATGAAGCTAGGGAGGCGTGGTTTGTGCACGTATGTAGGCGATCCTAATCCGTATGCTGAATATTTTCCCGCCTGCAGAAGCTGTCAGTCGCCGACAGACCGCCGATGAGTGAGGAAGTGTAAGTGAGCCCGTCGGATTTTCGTTTACAAAATGACGGATCACTGTGGTCTCATCGCCAGTGATCACTGTGTTGAAGAAGTTGGATCGCTGTTCACAGTCTCCAGCATGGCCTGTGCGATCTCCAAACGGAGTTGCTTCTGCTCGATCGTTAGCAGCTTTGGCACGAACTTCGCTGAGATTCTCCTTAAGCCCAAATCCTCAGTCACAATGGAATGAACGGATCCAATGCTGACGCCCGCCTCGTCTGCAAGTTCTCTGATCGTGATTCGACGATCCTGCCAGCAGGGTCCTCACTTGGTCAATGACGATCTCATTTCGGGATGTTGAGGGCCTACCAGAACGTGCTTCACTTTCGACTGATGTGCGACCATCTTTGAAGTGGTTGTACCACTCTTTTATCTGTGTGGTGCCCATTGCTTCGTTCCGAAGGCCTGTTGAATCTTGCGATCGTTTCCACTTAAGGGGCTGTCACACCTTGACGATTTAGCGAACGTATGCCGTTTTTTTACAAATTTGCCGAATACGCTGGCACACGTCGAATACGTTTTGGTAAGTTTTGTATATAGGAATACCCTGAAAAACACTGCCATAAGTCGTTGTACGCTGGCTTTAATCGTTGACTTTTGTGCTTGTTCTCTCTTTTCGAATGCTTAAAATTTTACGACGTACTCGGCGTTTGGCTCACACGTTCCGCTACGCCGGCCATAAGGTTTAGGCACGTTATGCGATCGTTGACACACGTTAATTGTATGTTACTCATAAGTCGAAACACGTAGAGGTAACATTCGCGTACCCGAAACTTATTTCTAACCTATGAGTAACGTTTTGTAAGCACGCTACACAAACGTTGTTCACACTTCGCAACACGCTACTTGAAAGTTCCTCATACGTCGAAACACATCAAAGTAATGTTTAGGGTACCCGTGACTTATTTATAACCTATGAATAACGTGCTTGGGAATTATTACGCTATGCATACGCTAGACTATCGTTGGCATAGGTTGTGGACGCCTAAAACACGATAAACAATCGTTGGTATAACTTATGTATAAGTTCTCGAAGCGTTCTTTGTTCATTACTAGTACATTATGCATTTGTCAAAGTCGTTTTTAATACTTTAAAAGTAAAACAAAGAAATATTTCATCGTGGGAATGAGGAAAAAAAATTAGCCGAAAAGAACATCGAACAATGGTGCAAAGTAGTCTCCTATTCGTGGACAATAAGAGGATCCAACATCACCCACACCCTCCCCATCACGCTCACCTACTACTACTGACATGGACCTACTACTACTACCAATACTACTACTACAACTACTACTACTACTACTGACATAGACATACTACCACTACTACTACTACTACTACTACTACTGACATAGACAACTACTACTACTACTGTACATAGACATACCACTACTACTACTGATGTAGACATTCTACTACTGCCAATGCTACTACTACAACTACTACTACTATTACTACTGTCACGCACACCAACTACTGCTAATAAGTATTACTACTACTGATACTACTGGCATTGACATCTACTCAACATGGAGTCTGGAACAATGATGGGTTCCTCTTGTGAAGCCCATTTGTATGTACCAATTCCCCTAAACGCTGCCAATACGTCAGTACACGTAGATGTAAGTTAGAAACACTTTCAGTAAGTTCTGTGGTTGTCCGGAAGACGTCAATTAATTCGTCTACATACGACAATGTGCGTTATACATACGTTACAAATAGTTCATAGCATGTTATTCAATGGTTAGATGCACGTTTTACTTAGGTTCAAAACATGCTACACATAGGTTAAACGCACGTTACTCTTACGTCATAGCACGGTAGCCATTGGTTCAAGGCCAGTTATACATAGTTTCAATGCACGTACTCATACTTTCCAAGCACGTTAAACATAGGCTAAGCTGACGTTACTCATTTGTTCAAAGCAGGTTACTCAACGGTTATAAATTGGGTTTCAAGTATGGTTGCCATTAACTTGACGTGCTTCGACTTATGACTAACCTACAAGTAACGTGTGTTCGCCGTGTTTAAACGATCGCGGAACGTGCAAGAACAGATGCCAACGCATGCGAAACGTGTGAGCCTTACGTCGAGTACGTCTTAAAATTTTCAGCATGCTTGAAATTCACGACGTATCGAACGGACTAGGTAATATGCCAGCTACTTCAATGATTTCGAGCATAATCTTAACGTATACTCAACTTCTATAGCGTATTTGACGTGTGCCTAGCGTTGTAACCCATTTTTCATAGAATGCATACGCTGGCCAAAATCGTCAAGGTGTGACTCAATGTTGACAATTCAAAATCTCGGCAGTTTTTGATTTCAAATGGCGTCCGGCAAGTTCTCAACAGGCTACGCCACGAGTTCGCCGGCGATACGTATAGCGCGCAAAGGTAAGTTGAACTATCGCTTGTCTTAGGTTTTGAACGCCGATCACAAGGTAAGCATTCGTTGGTAAAAGTTATGTATAACACAACGAAACGTTCTGTGCCCGTTACTAATATGTTATGCAAACGACCAACACGTTTTGAATACGCCAAAAACTAAAAAAAAAACCACAAATTTCAGCGTACATCAACGTTTAGATCAATTTTTATACGTTGCCATTGCTGGCTTAAACGTCAAGGTGTGACAGGGCCCTTAGGAATCACCCAAGCTTTACACAAAATTTGATGCAGTAGCGTTGTTCAAGTTTTTTCCGTCATTTTGTCAAAATGAAAATCCGACCGCGCGCTCACTTACACTTCCTCACTCATCGCCGGTCTGTCGGCGACTGACAGCTTCTGCAGGCAGGAAAAATTCACGCATACGAATTAGGATCGCCTACATTCGTGCACCAAACCACCTCCCTAGCTTCATTTGTTTACGCACGAAAAATTAAGGTTGGATACTTTTTGAACACCTCATATGAAGTAGAGAAAATAACCATATCAAAAATTTTGGGTCCAGCTAAAATTTCCTTTTCTGGTGCAGGAAGAAAGTAAAAAAACATAATTAAAACATTCAGTACCAATTTACAGTGGCATCTTTGTGGTAACCATGACAACATCTTACAGTTTATTACCAAATCGGCCCTATATGGTTTATGAGGTAGAAACAAATAAGATAAAATGTACAAATATATACATTATATGCTGTGCATCTTAACACCTAACTAATCAGAGTGATCATTTTAGATAGTTACCATGGCAACAGAAAAATGCAATTCATCATCCTATTTTACTCAATGCAGTGATCAAGAGCATTTTCCAAAAAGATAAAAAAATAAAAAAAACAATGTTGTAACATGTTCTGAAATATATGGCAGATTGCCACTTTTCTATATTTTACTGACATACGGTAGTCATATTAATAGTTACCATAGCAACGGTACAGCTGATATTTCCCAAACTATTTTACACATATTGTTGAAACAAAACATATATTTGAACAATAAAATCATTCATTCTGGCCGACTACATTGAAAGAATAGGAAGTTTAGAATTTTAGCCATTGTGGCAGCCATCTGGACGCCATCTTGAATATTTAAAGTTGCTCAAGGGTGACAGGTTCACACCCACCTGGATATCATTAGATACACCCAAGGGTGAATAATCAGCAGAGAAAAAAACTTTATCAGAGATGTTCGGGTTAGGTCAAAATTTGGCCTTTGACTACAGTATATGTGCAAGGAATCTGTGAGGGGGTAGAGCATCACCTGGTGGTCAAGAGATTCTCGTCCTGCTTACAGGGGAATTCACGCATTGCGTTCATCCAAGCCCATCCTCAATGTATTGCAGTTAGCAGGAGAGGGCGGGGGCTCTTGACAGAGGAGTCCGAAGTGAAGGCCCACTGGGCCTGTTACTTTGAGTGGTTGTACCAAGCTGATCCATCAGCTGTCGAGTTGGACGTCAGGGGTGTTACAATCCATGTTGCTGACCCTCCAATCAACTGTGGTCCACCTTCGTTTGTGGAAACACAGACTGCGGTGAGCCGGTTGAAATGGGGTAAAGCTCCAGGGATCTATGGCATCCATGCTGAACTTCGCAAGGCTGGTGGAAATGCTGCACTCGTGTCATTGCATGCAGTTCTGTGCTCTGCCTGGAACACAGGCATCATCCCAACTGACTGGAAGAGGGGCCTTGTTCCCCTCTGGAAAGGGAAGGGTGATCGCCAAGACTGTAACAACTACCGAGAGGTGATGCTGCTTTCAGTGCCGGGCAAGGCCTTTGCTCGGAAAATTATTAATAGAGTTCGCTTACCTTATTAACTCCACCACCGAAGGTTGGGCGGAGGTTACGTTTTCACCGCTGTCTGTCTGTGAACAGGATATCTCAAACCATTACAGACAGATTCAGACGAAACCTGGTGGACAGGTTGGTTGTGTGACAACTGACAATGACAAATTGATTCAATTTTGGTGAAAATCCAGATCGGCATCCAGATATGAGAATTTTTTTAAATTTTTTTAGTGATTCTTCACCATTGAGAGATGAGGCCAAAAATGGTACATAGCATGATGTTTAAAAGTTGTGAACGGCTTATGACAAAACTCGGTGGATGAGTTGGGTATGGTGACGAGAACAAACCATTTAGGTTTTAGTTCAGGTCTGGATACAGATTCGGCGTATCAGTGGGATACAAAACATAACCTATTCATCCCGGCAAAGGTATGCACTCCACCAAGTGTCGTTCTCGTTTAATATAGTAGGTCTAGGAGTGCCTGCCCGTTGCTCACTGATGGGTTTAAACAAAAGACAGCTTGTTGTACTT
Organism: Eptatretus atami; assembly: GCA_035128595.1. Classification (NCBI taxonomy): domain Eukaryota; kingdom Metazoa; phylum Chordata; class Myxini; order Myxiniformes; family Myxinidae; genus Eptatretus; species Eptatretus atami. The sequence goes on along the minus strand of CM068967.1, from coordinate 14,220,249 downwards.
CTCAAACATATTGTATGTCGATCTGTAAGTCTCACTCGAGGAAAGAAGTGAAACATGAGAAAACTAGAGGGGAGCACTCGTAGAGTGCAAAACCTCCGCCGCCAATACTGCTAGGTCACTCAAGTGAACCTGATATCCTATTCATTCAATTTGACGTCAACAGTGCTCACAGAGTTATAGTTTGCAACTTTCCCTTTTACATACTCAATTCATTCGTCATAACTAGATTCCTTGAGACAGAAATTGATTTTACGTGGGTATATCCACCTGAGTTCCAAAACAGCCGCAATTATAATATTTGGCATGTTTTTTGTTGGAATCACTTATAACATGTAGAAATGCAAAAAAAAAAAATCGAAATTTTGTTAAAAAAAATTGCAAAAATATTTTTTTTTTCTCTAACAATTTTTTTTTGGGGGGGGGGGGGGGTGGAAATCACTTAAACATGTAGAAATGCAAAAAAAAATTCAAATATTTTTTCAAAATGGCCGCCATAGTGGCCATATTGGATTTTGGACCAAGTCCAAAATCTATGCCATGATCCTTGGACCATACCTAATCCCCCACCAAGTTTCGTCGAAATCCATCGAGGAGTTTTTCCGTAATACTGTTACAAACAAACAAAACAAAACAAACAAGCAGTCATAGACTGGTACTTACGAAATCGTCAACTTGACTTCTGACCTTTGTCTAATAAAGCTGTTCTCTAGAGAAGGTAGCGACGCAAACCAGAAGTTCTACGATGATTCTGTACCAAACCATCAAAAATCGATGTTGACCTCACCGTGACTTGACCGTTGACCGATTTGACCCAAAATCTAAATCAGCACTACCATTCACCCTCCTGAATCACGTGTGTGTAATTTGACATTGGTAGCTTCTTCCGTTCTCAGATTATCTGTACCAAACCATCAAAATCGAATGTTTGACCTCACCGTGACCTTGACCGGTTGACAGATTGACAAAATCTAATCAGCACTAGCCATCACCCTCCGAATCACGTGATGTAATTTGACATTAGCTCTTCCCGTTCTTGAGTTATCTGTACCAAACCATCAAAAATCGAATGTTTGACCTCACCGTGACCTTGACCGTTGACCGATTTTGACCAAATCTAATCAGCACTACCATCACCACCTCACTGAATCACGTGGTGTAATTGACATTGGTAGCTTCTTCCGTTCTGAGTTATCGTGCTACAAACAAACAAACAAGCAGTCATAGACTGTACAGAATCGTCAACTTGACCTCTGACTTGTCTAATAAAAGCTGTCTCTAGAGAAGTAGCAACGCAAACCAGAATTTCTACCATGATCTGTACCAAACCATCAAAAATTGAATTTTTGACCTCACTGTGACCTTTACCTTTGACCGATTGACCAATATCTAATCAGCACTAGCCATCACCCTCCTGAATCACGTGGTAATTAGACATTGGTAGCTCTCCGTTCTCGAGTTATCTGTACCAAACCATCAAAAATCGAATATTTGACCTCACTGTGACTTGACCTTTGACGATTTTGACCAAAATCTAATCAGCACTAGCCAGCACCCTCCTGAATCACGTGTGGTGTTAATTGACATTGAGTAGCTTCTTCGTTCTCGAGTTATCGTGCCTACAAACAAACAAACAAACAAACATACAAACAAACAGAACGAATCATCAATATACTTAGAAATTTTAGATTTCGATAAAGATAACAAAGAAACAAACAAACAGAAAGGGGTGAAAACGGTAACCTCCGATCTTCGATGGCGGAGGTTAAAAAACATTTGTTTAGAACATGCAAGTATTGTTGTTTGTGTGGCTCCTTCTGTGTCTAATGGGTTCCTGCTGTCGTAGAATAATAAATGTTATTGTACCGTTTGTTCTGCTCGCTACAGTAAGCTCCCAA
>CM068967.1:14194246-14212124 GCA_035128595.1 Eptatretus atami | reverse complement strand
CAAACTGAACCACCTAGCTCATAGGCAAGTGTGCTTGCTACCTTTGCACCATCCTCTTGTACAAATGTAAATATAGGCATGCTGAACGTAAATGAAAAGCAAAGCTAGAGGTTGTATTGAATGAACATTTGAGCATGGCACCGTAACTGAGATTATGTATGACTACCCCCTCCACCCCATGGAATGTGCAGCATGTTATTATAAACATCCTCTCTCTTCAACCCATTCATTGTATGCAATGGTAGCACTATTTAGCTCCAGCTGATACAGCACTGACGACTGATGCACACATTTATAGACATTTAACTGGTGTAATGTACTGACAGGATGGTAAAGTTGTAACACACTTTCCTTTGAGCTGCATAGTCCACGTGAAACTGTCGGCCTCCATATAAACTCACATTGGTACTTCACGAGTAGGAAGCTACATCACAAAGCGCACTGTCCCTTGGATTGACGTGAAGCTGGGGATTCATCTGCTCCCATTAGTTGGTGGACATTAAAGATCGGACGGTGTCTTTTGACAAAGAGTGGGCGAGTTATCGCTGGCACCCTGGAAAAATTCCAAAAATCCCTGCCGTCGCCTACAAAGGGGCACAGCATCAGCAACACATCTGCACTCCCTCACTATGATGCTACCATTAGCCACGTGCTGTATACGAGAGAAGAATACGTTGGTGTAATGAACCTAACATAGCTCTTTAAATTTGATAGCTCCAAAAATGAACCCTTTAAATTTCGGATTGAAAGGAAAACTTTCAGATTTTTCTAAAACCGACTGTGTTTGCTTGTATGGTGTATTGAGAGAAGTCTCAACAACACAGCATACGAGGAAATGGCATCATGATGGAGATGTAGTTTTTTGACAGTTCATGTTGTAACTGTGACCTTCTTACCGTGACAGGGAAACCTCAAGGTTGAAAATCCCAACGAACCAAAGGTATCGTCTGATGTAATCACACAATACTTTGTATCCATGACAACGCTGGTCTTGCTCACTTGCACCATCCAATTGATAACTAGAACAGCACTCGGTAGACCGCATACCTCTCTCTGCCAGGCTGAGCACTTTACGTTTTGTATCCCACCGATAGGCTGGGTATGCATCCGGACGTGAACCAAAATCGAATCGGCTTGTTCTTGTGACCTACCCAAAACATTCACCAAGTTTCATCATAACTCGTCCACAACTTTTTGAGATATCGTGCTACACATAGTTGTTGACCCGATCTCTCAATGGTGAAGAATCACTTAAGAATTATTGGATCCACATCCGGATCTTCACCAAAATCGAATCGGTTCGTTCTTATCACACATCCAACCGGTCCACAAAGTTTCGTCCAAATCCATCTGTAACTTTTAAAGATATCCTGCTCACAAGCAGACAGACAGATAAACAGGGGTGAATACGTAACGTCTGTCTCACCTTCGGTGGTGGGGGTAATGTCACGGTTGTGCTGACTTTTCCATGTACCACTTCTGGTGACATCACCTAAGCCTGGTGTTGGCTTAGTGGTTAGGGTGGCAGCTTGGGATCCTAGGGTCCTGAGTTCAAGCCCCGTTGGCTGCTGAATTAATACACCAGGAGGTTGACTCAGCCTGTCATCCTTCCGAGGTCGGCAAAATGAGTACCAATGTACTGGTAAGGGGGACACTGCATCAGTGGCATAGCCGCGTCCCAACCAATGATGCAACCAGCAGCCGCAGGCTGCACGAGAGAGAGAGATGACATCACCTCACTCCTTTTGATACCGGGAGTAATAGGAGTAATGTTAATGAGTGGCAAAGATTGTGCAGTTACAGTATTCGGTATGAACTTTTACTGTATATCGCTCGTGTTTCACCAAAGGTACCCCGACGTGTGGCATGAGATAAATTCAGCTAAAATATTTATACATTACTTTGTGAAAATGTACTTTAGATTTCACAGTAAAAGTACTTTATATCAGCTTATTTACCATTCATTGTTTTACCATAAAATGTACATTAGATTCAGACATGGAAGGATGTTTGGGCAGCTCATCAGGTAGCAACAAACATTAAAACCAAACTAATATGTTATTAAACTCTCTCGAACAAGCCTGTTGTTTTTCTCAACTCGAAACATTTTTTTCATGGCAGTACTAGAAGGCTTTACGTAGCCATACCAATCAATATGTATGGGTATGTCAAGATTGGATTGTCATGGATGTGCTCTTTTCAAAATGGCACTGATGGTGATGTCACGATGTTGGAATGCTACTCACCAACAGCATGATGGATCCCAAAAAGTTATTTAAAAATTTTTTTTTTAACCATTGTAGTTTACAGTGAAACTGCTGTTCATTTTTGGGGAAATTTTTTGCAGTGTATATAATCATGCTGCAAAATTCAGGTTGTGCTGTACGAAGAAGAAGAGTTCTGTGGACGAAGTCAAGAGATGTGTGTGGCCATCACAGAGCTCACAGGCTTTCTGCAGGAGGCTGGGCCGGATGTTCTGCAATCAGTGGGGTCTTTACGAGTGCTCGCTGGACTGTATGTACTGTACATTTGCAGGAAATGCACTGTACCACTCATTCATGTAAATTAATAATATAGTAATTACATCCACAATTTTGATGTTTGCTTGTGGGAGGAAGGTGGTGCTGGGCGGGGAGGGCGGAAGGCGAGATAGTAAGTTGAGAAGATTAACTTTCAGAAAAAAAATTATATGAGAGGCAGTGAATGAATGAGTGCGATAGGGATGGGATGGAAGAGAATTTTTTTTGAGTATATTGGAAGCAGAATGTACTGTATGTGCGTGGAACATAAAGGGGTGGAGGAGGAGGTTCAAGTTCTGCCATTTTTGTTTGCAGAATACAGAGATGACAACAAACTGTTTCGTGTCTGACACACACACCAAAGATGCCTCTCATATGGAGGCCCAAAGTGATTCTTTTTGTCTTTTAATACTGATCTCAACCTCATGGGAGATGTTACGTACATGCAGGAGAAAGACATGAGAGACGTCGGTGTACTTTCACATGGATTACAGGACATTGGGAGACGATGAACAGATCGACAGTGTGTGGGATTTTAAAGCTGGCATTCCCGCACCATGAGCTAATCAAAGTGCCAGACGGGAATGCAAAACATGCATTTTGAAGCACGTGAGGTATACCTGTTATAAAAGCAGCAAAAACAACAGAAAAGAGAATTCGGAGATTGTCCACTGAGACTTAATTACGGAGATTACGGAAAACATTCCGACCCCGTAAATGGCTCGGTTTGTAAAGTAAAACTTAATTCTTCTGGTGAAAGAACAAACCATGTTGAGGTGACAAGATTACCTTGGTTAAGCCCCTGTCACACCTTGACGATTTAGCCAGCGTATGGCAACGTATCAAAATTTATCTAAAACGTGGCGTACGCTGAACTATTGATGCTTTTTTTCAGTTTGGGCGTATAATAGTGTATTCATAACGAGTTGGACGTATGCATAACGTATTAGTAACGTACACAGAACTTTCGATAACTTATACCAACGAATGCTTAGCGTGTTGTCGGCGTTCACAACTTATGCCCAACGATAGTCTAACTTATGCATAGCGCGGCAGTGTATCGCCGACGATCACGTGGCGTAGCCTATTAAAAGGCTGCCGCTCGACGATTCAAATCATAACCGCACTAGATATCGAAGTGTCAACATCACCGTCATGCCGAAGAAAACTTCGAAGAATGCTGCCAAGAAGTCTCCTGGCCGTGGACGCGGACGCAAGGAGGATCCATCATCACGCTCACCCTCTGACGGAGAGGTCACCCAGTTCCTTCTCCTCCGTTCACCCCTTCTTCTCCTGGCTCTATTGGCACGCAACTGGTACAGTGTCAAATTGATGAGGTCATGTTGATGTTGGAAGCTAGTAGGTATTGTCGTCTCAGCCTTGCCGGATCCTCCATCTCTCGGATGACATGGACATCTGCTCACCATGGAGTCTGGAACACTGACGGGTTCCTCCTGTGAACCCCATTTTTATATACCAATTCCCCTAAACGCTGCCAATACGCCATTATACGGTAGCTGTAATTTAGAAACACATTCAGTAAGTTCTGTGGTCGTCCGGAAGACGTCAAATACGTCTACATACAGTACGTCAATATGCATTGGAGATACGTTACACATAGGTTCAAAGCACGTTACTCATAGGTTAGAAATAAGTTTCGGGTACGCTAGACATTACCTCGACGTATTTCGACTTATGAGTAACTTACAAGTAACGTGTGTCAACGATCGCATAACGTGCCTACAACTTATGGCCAGTGTATGCAGAAGGTGTGAGTCATACGCTGGCATACGTCGACAAATTTTGTGCATGCACAAAATTTGTCGACGAGCTCGGCGTACTACGACGTATGCCAGCGTGCTTCAGCGTATACAAAACTTACCCATAACATATTCGACGTGTGCCAGCGTATTCACCAAATTTTTCATACGTCAACATACTCTGGCTAAAACGTCAAGGTGTGACAGCGGCTTGAGCAACTTGCCCACTGCTGAACTGTCTGGTCCTTCATTGAAGCCACAGCAAGGTGACGCAGTCGACTGAAACTGGTGTTCAGGTGGTGTAGCAGCAGGTGGTACCGAATCTTTGAGTATGCTGTACATCAGAAGGAGGACATTGGGCTGGCTTTCTTATTTGCAATGACAAACTATCATGTGGTTTATTTTGCAAGTCTGGACCTTTGGGCTGGTATGATGCGCAACACAGACACTTCGTGCTAAGAGACTGTGAGGGATAAGGATGTTGGGTGGAGGTTAAGTGAATGGCATATAATAAAATATTGTGTTTAATAATACGACCAAAATACCCGCACTCCGGACGATCTTGTTCCAAGCATGCAACACGTTCTTCTGACGCGAACCTTTATTTTGACGGTGTATCAGCAAGTAACGGCTCTGTATAGGTAAAATATAATAACCCAGGTTACATGCATGAAGCAAAAACATACCTACTGCTTATAATTCAAAACACTCACTGCACTGGAAAATGTGGAGACAGGGATACTGTACTGTAAATGGTGGAGACTTGTAATACCTATTCCCACCTGGAGGTGGCATGACACGATACACATTTACATAGAGAATTTGCTTCGCAATGATAGGTACTAATCTATTGTTCCCTTGATGTTTGTTTAGACTTTGGCAATGTACTTGTTTGTTTGTTCCAGCTGGGTGGTTTACGAAGAGCCTGGATTTCAGGGTCGCCAACTGCTTCTTGAGGAGGGTGAGTTTCCCCGGCCATCGGCCTGGGGCGGCTACTCCGGACGTCTGGGCTCACTCCGGCCCATCTGTTGTGTGAGTTCAACCTTTCACAATCATTTGCTGTCTTCGTTTTTATTTCATTTTAATATTTTTTTTAAAATTTGGAGTCTCTTTACTTACTTTATAGCTGTCTGGTTATTTTTCTCACTATAGCTTAAAATTGATAGTCTTTGGATCAAGACTTCTTCAATTACTAAGCATCTTCGTGTGGTCATTATTTGGATTGCTTATGAAAGGATGTACCTTCACATCTCCAACAATAACTACATTTTAGGGCATTTTAAACAATTTAACACCATGCGATTGTTTTTCATCCTAAACAGATAGGTCTGAGTTTTTTTATTGGGATGTTTGGGTGGTGGTGATCTTTATAGTTGGAACTTTAGTTTCCATCCCAAGTTGCCCTGTGGGCATCAAGAGTCCACCATAAAGTGTGGGCAAGCACAAAATCTAAACCAGGACAGGTGGGGAAGGCAGATTACCCCCCTCCGTGAAGGTCATGAACAAGTCAGCTGACCTTTCACCATCAATCCACTGATGACATGCTCATTCTCCTGAACCCAATTAAATTTCTTGAGAATCCAAATATATTATACTGATGCTGTCAGCTGGATTTTAACCCACAACATCGAAGAAGTGAGTCTAGTGTCCTCACCACAAGGCCACCATTGTGTGATGACGAACTCATTAAAATTCAAAACACCCCAAACACATTCTATCAACTAAGAATTACATCACAGACAAACAAGCAGTACTGTGTACGTGTAATCCAATATGATATGACAACCATGGGACACAAATTCCCAGGGGGGTCACTAAAAGAGTTTTTATTCATTCTTATTCCGATGAAATATTTGGTTTGTGTGTGTCACAAGCAGGGCCAGGTGTTTCAATAGTTCCAATGGCACCTTGGCACCAGATCCACACTCAGAAGGGGCCCAAACTTTTCCTTTTTAAAAGCAAACTATTTGAAAGTTGTATAGTCGTGTGTGTATATATATATTCAAAGTGCCACATACTGTAATCATGTTGTGGTAGTTTTTACATTTTATTTCTGCACTGCAGTCATTACATTATTGGTGCGTGATGGTCTCACTGCACTGTAAACGGTGTACGGTCCAGTGCACACACTGTTTCAGGTGTGCCTGAGAAGCAGAGTGGTGGAGTTCGTTTAGAGGAGAACAGGAGACAAAAATGATTTTAAAATATTCAAGAGGTGTTCAGAAACACGGTGTAAAGCGGAATTGGATGAAGATAAACCTCCTCGTATAAGCAGTGAAGCACAGCACACACCACTGTGTACTGTGTGAAAGACAAATTGTGTACCTACAAATCTGTTTTGACACCAGGCCCACAAAATGCCTGGTGTTGGCTTAATGGTTAAGGTGGTGGGCTTTGGATCCGAGGGTCCTAAGTTCAAATCCCGCTCAGCTGTTGAATTAATACCAGGTGGGGTTAACTCGGCCTGTCATCCTTCCGAGGTCGGCAAAATGAGTGCCAGCATGCTGGTATACTGTGTCGGAGTGGTGAATCATCCAGGATTGTGCCCAATAGCCAAGGAGACTGCTTAAGCAGCACCAATGCTCTGCAAAGAGTATGGTCCCAATGTCGTCTCTCCCACAAAAAGTTAATTCAGCACCAGTCACAAGTTGTCATGTAAGGATTTTTTAATCCATATCCAATAGGAGCTTCAATAACAGAGCACATCTGTGACTTTCAGGACTTTGGAAGTCCTCAATTGCTGCTCTTGGAAGACCCAGAGTTAGAACACGGGAAAGAACTACAACTTGTGGCTGAACCCGTAGCTGATCTACAACTATTTGGTTTTGGAACGCACATCTCTGAGCTTGAGGTCCAACAAGGCGTGTGAGTATCTAGTTTATGATTCATTCCATCTATATACCGATAAAAGGTAAAAAATCTCTATCTCTCTTTGTTTGTATATGTTCTATGCACGGTCAAATCTTGTAAGTTACAAACTCCAAACTCGAGGTGCAATTGCAACTTTGTGTGGGCAAGACAAGAGTAGAGCAGATAAAATACTGCAAGTCTATCAACCTGCCCACAGTCAGCAAGAAGCAGGTCCTGAGACCTTAGCTTCCTGACGTGGGATTCTAATTACATGGCTGATCTTAGATTCCAGGGTCTCAACAGGGGCTGGATGGGAAGCAGCAGCACCAATCCATGGTAGGGAATGTTATTCCACGACACTCTTGTGAAAAGGCATAGTGCACTATTATAAGCTGAGGAGGGCAGAGGAAGGACTTGACCCTGCAGAGAATTCTGAGGGAGTGGCCAGCTTTTGGGGCCGGCTTGGACATATGATCTGTCCAATCACGGTTACAGTTGATAGTGAGGCAGAAGAGTTCCAGAGACTGTGCCTCACCACTAGGCTCACCACAGAATATAATTGGGGAATTCCATGCTGATCCTTATGGAGGGACAAAGTGAGAATATGGGTCTTCCTTGCACTATAAAAGACACGTTTCAAGGAAAATGAAACATTTCCTGTTTTCTCCAGATCAGCAGAGAAAGATGCTGCCACACCCTGCCTATCAGAGGTGTACAGAACTTTGCTGCACAGAGAGGAGTTCTCTTCAAAGCGATACAATGGATTTTGAAGTGATGATGTGCCCTTGATGGATATCAAAGAACAAGAGTGGTCCCAGAACACTCCCTTGAGGGATGCCGGCTTGAGAGATACAGCATGGGATAACATTCTATTCAGAGCAACCGAGTGCTTGCGAGTACACATGAAATGTGATGTTCAATTTCGGAGGGAACTCTGGATACCATTAGCTGACAGTTTGAAAATCAGGGCAGGGTGACTTGAATTTGCAGTGAGTCTTATCACAGAGGGAATCAAATGCATGTCAAATGTCCAGTAAGATTGTCCTGACCTCTTGTTGAGATTGAGGAAATGGATCCATCCATTGCTGCAAGGGAAGAAGCAGCATATCTGAGCTGGAATAACCAATGGGGGAGAGGGGCGTAGAGGCGTGGGGGGGGGGGGGGTGGAGAGTCAAGCTAAACTGATAACCCTCATACACTGGCCTTGGTATTATACAGCTAAAGCCTTTTATGAAACTTCACCCAACCTGTTGCATTCTCAACACATATTTCCCCTACTGGATGCCAATCTCTGCAGAGAGATTGGAGAGTTGGAGAAAAGATGACTGTTGAGATCCACTGCAATTAGATACCCTTGCTTTACTAAAGGGGCTGTCACACCTTGACGATTTAGCCAGCGTATGCTGATTTATGAAAAATTTGTCTAAAACGCTGGCACACATCGAATACGTTATGGGTACGTTTTGTGTACGTTAGGTGCACGCTGAAAAAACACTACCATAGGTCGTATTACGCTGGTTTAAAACGTTGTACTTTTGGTTGTCCAAAAAATTTTGCATGCTTGAAATTTTATGACGTACTCGGCGTTTGGCTCACACGTTCCGCTACGCTGGCCATAAGTTGTAGGCACGTTATGCGATCGTTGACACACGTTAATTGTATGTTACTCATAAGTCGAAACACGTAGAGGTAACATTCGGTACCCGAAACTTATTTCTAACCTATGAGTAACGTTTTGTAAGCACGCTACATGAACGTTGTTCACACTTCGCAACACGCTACTTAAAGTTCCTCATACGTCGAACACATCAAAGTAATGTTTAGGGTACCCGTGACTTATGTATAACCTATGAATAAGTGCTTGGGAATTATTACGCTATGCATACGCTAGACTATCGTTGGGCATAGGTTGTGGACGCCTAAAACACGATAAACAATCGTTGGTATAACTTATGTACAAGTTATCGAAGCGTTTGTGTTCATTACTAGTACATTATGCATTTGTCAAAGTCGTTTTTAATACTTTAAAAAGTAAAACAAAGAATAATTTCATCGTGGGAATGAGGAAAAAAAATTAGCCGAAAAGAACATCGAACAATGGTGCAAAGTAGTCTCCTATTCGTGGACGATAAGAGGATCCATCATACCCACACCTCCCCATCATGCTCACCTACTACTACTGACATGGACATACTACTACTACTACTACTACTGACATAGCATACTACTACTACTGACATAGACATACTACTACTACTACTACTACTACTAATAGACATCTCTACTACTACTACTACTGACATAGACATACTACTACTACCAATGCTACTACTACAACTACTACTACTATTACTACTGTCACGCACACCACTACTGCTAATAGTATTACTACTACTGATACTACTGGCATTGACATCTACTCAACATGGAGTCTGGAACAATGATGGGTTCCTCTTGTGAAGCCCATTTGTATATACCAATTCCCCTTAATGCTGCCAATACGCCATGACACGGTAGATGTAAGTTAGAAACACGTTCAGTAAGTGCTGTGGTCGTCCGGAAGACGTCAATCTAATTCGTCTACATACGACAATGTGCGTTTGAGATACGTTACACATAGGTTCATAGCATGTTACTCAATGGTTAGAAGCACGTTATATTTAGGTTCAAAGCATGCTACACATAGGTTAAACGCACGTTACTCATAGGTTCATAGCACGCTAGTCATGGTTCAAGGCAAGTTACAAATAGGTTCAATGCACGTTACTCATAGGTTCAAGCACGTTAAACATAGGTTCAGAGCACGCTACTCATAGGTTAAAAGGACGTTACCCATTGGTTGAAATTAGGTTGCGGGTATGTTAAATATTACCTTGACGTGTTTCGACTTATGAGTAACCTACAAGTAACGTGTGTCCGTCGTGTGTAAACAATCGCGGAGCGTGCCAGGACAATATGACAACGCATGCGGAACGTGTTAGCCATACGCCGAGTACGTCGTAAAATTTTCAGCATGCTTGAAATTTCACGACGTATTACACGTACCACGTAATATGACAGCGTACTTCATTGTTTTCCAGCCTACTCTTAACGTATACACAACTTACCTATACCGTATTTGACGTGCGCCTAGCGTTTTAGACACATTTTTCATAGGCCGGCATACGCTGGCAAAATCGTCAAGGTGTGACTGCGATGTTGACACTTCAATTCTCAGGCGGTTATGATTTAAATCGGCGTGCGGCAGGTTCTTAACAGGCTACGCCACGAGTTCGCCAGCGATACGTTTAGCGCGCTATGCGTAAGTTAAACTATCGTTGGGCATAGGTTGTGAACGCCGACAACAGGCTAAGCATTCGTTGGTAAAAGTTATCAATAACACAACGAAACTTCTGTGCCCTTACTAATATGTTATGCATACGACCAACACGTTATGAATACGCCCAAAACTTTAAAAAAAAACATCAAAATTTCAGCGTACGCCAACGTTTTTCTTTTTAACCATACCAATTTTTTAATACGTTGGCCCCCCCCCCCCATTTTGCGCCTTTTTTTTTGGTTTTAAAAACGGTCCCCAAAAAAAGGGGGGGGGTTTTGTGACAGGGCCTTAATGATTGGGGGGGGTTGGGGAGCCTGACTGGTCTATCGTTAAAAAGGGCAGGTTTGGCAGCATTCTTTGTAATCGTGGTAACATTGACGATTTCCCATGATGCAAGTCGGCAGTCTTCTGAAAATGACCAAGTAAAGAACAGATAAACAGGAGTTGTTTCCTATGCAACCTGCGACTACTGGTTGCGTCATTTTCTGGGGGCATGAATGTGCCACTGATGCAGTGCCTCTGTTACCAGCAAGCTGGTACTCATTTTTCCGACCTCGGAAGGTTGACCGGTTAAGTCAACCCACCTGGTGTTATTTCATCGGCATAACAGTGGCTCAAACTCAAGACTCTAAGATCTTAATTCAGCAACCTCAACCATTAGGCCAACACCAAACTTATCAGCAGGAGTAGACAAGGCAGAGTAGCAATTTTTTATTATTAGGACACTGATGCCATCAGATGCAGTCGCGATGTTTGAGTTAAGAGAGGCTCGGGATTTATCCAACATGGCAGGAGGGAGGGTCACATGGTGTAGGATGTTTTCAAAAAAGAGGTGTTTGGATGAGTATAAGAAGAGAAGAGAGGAATGAGCAACCTTGCTTTTTTCTGCCGACAAAGGCAGTCATGAATAATATCGATTGGGACCCCATGCTTCAAAAGTGAAAAAAACCTATATGAGGTGAATGTGCCAGAGACAGACTTGACCAATTTTTTATGGAAAGTGAAGGACTTCAAACCCAAGATGTGCCTGATTCACAATTCTGGCACATCTGAACATGGAAATGCAATGATTATGAGTATTGCTGAGAGACTGGAGGTGTCTATCGGTGGTGGTGGTGGTTTCCAGGAGCAAAAGGCAAACTGTTTTATGGCCATTTCCTCATCACATGAATCTTTGTACCTGGAAGGAGATGTTTGGCAGGATAGCTGAAATAATGGCAGTATGAAGTGATTGAGGAGAGAGAGTATTTTGTTGAGAAATGAGTTGTAGGCATGGTCTATGTCTGAAGATGAACAGATAGTGGACCAGTCAGTGAAAGAGATGGTAGACTAGCTGCAGGCCAGACCATTCTGCTTGATTAAATTGCCTGACATGGCAGCGCCTTGGTGGATCATTGAAGACTGCCAGGGAGGCAGACACCTTCAAGAGTACATTATCTGAGGAGCCAAGGCGAGTAGAGGAAGAGCAGTAAAGGTTGGAGGAAAAGTTGTACGTGAGTGGAGCAGAGATCGGCAGCCAGTAGGGGCAATATGTGTTGAGAATGTAGCAAAATGGGTGAGGACAGAAGTTTCATAAAAGGCCTTCGCTGCAATTCCAATAACAGTGCAGTGAGGACTGTACCAAGACGGTGGGATTTCCATGAAGATTGTACCAAGACAAGTTGCCCAGATTTGGGATGGGAGAATAGAAGGGAATCAAAATTTGTATTCCACTGCTGTTTCTTATCTGTTTTCTCTGTCTCCTGATCTCATGGTTGCTTGTTGGTAAGGGGACACTGTGCTTGATATTCAGGTACTTGGACATGGGATGATGCTAATTGGCCATTCATTTCTGAATCATATCCACATCCTAGCACTCTCACCTTCTGCAGGCAGTGCTAAGTTTGTTGCTCATTTGGCCAGGACATCAAGATTCGTGTTCATAAGGATTGACTAGATTTACCTCAGAGATGCAATGTAAAACAGTGTTTATCAGGACTAGATTCAGTCTGCATCAGCGGAAAAGTAAAGATAACGATATTTCATCAACTAAATGTGGAGGGAGGTACGCTAACACCGCCGTGGGAAAGAGAAGGTGCAGTGACGTTTCGGGCCTGAGTCATTGTTCAAAGCAAGATTGCCTTAATACCCTTCTTGCTTTTTTGAAAGACGAATATTTATCCCCATGTTAAAAAAATATATATTAAAATGGGGAGTTATTGTAATAGGTTCTGTCTCTGTCTGTCCGTCTGTCAGTCCATCCATCACATTATCTCCTCCTAAATGTTTGTGCAGTAATACACCATACTTGGTAGTTATGATCACCACATAGCAAGGTGTGAGAGCAGAGCCATTTTTGGCCCTGCCCCTGGGGTGGGGTCAAAAGGTCGAGTACCACAAAAATGTAATTACGGGCACATTTCAAAATGAAACTTTGTATAGGCAATCAACATTGGGGGACGCGTGAAATATGTCACGATTTTTGGGATTTGACCCCCGGTTCATGCCCCAGTGAGTGGAGACTGAGGGTCAGAGAGGTCAAAACAAAATATTTATTAAACCCAAAATTTGATATCGTGTCATTCCTGGTGGAACTCTTTGCAATCTTTCAACTTTGCTTTAGGAGTAGGAGAATTTTAGGAGAATTTGCGATGGCACGCCATCAATTTCACTCGAACTTAATATTTAATCCAAATAACTTTCTTGAATTTTTTGCAAAATCCTTTGGATATTATCATCTTCCTGTTCTGTATTCAAAATTGGCTCAAATGTCCCATCCAATTTTATTTGAAATTAATTCCAATAAGTTTTCGTTTCTCCAGATTATATTTCATTAGCATATTGTGTGTTCATATCGGTGTCCTTTCAGCTTCACTACAATTTTGGAAATAACTAATGTGTGATCAGTTGGTATCTTTCATCCTCTAAATCAGTGATTCTCAACCAGGGGTAAATTTACCCCCTGGGAGGAATAATTTACATGGCAGGGGGTAAATATATCATACCTGAAAATTAAGTATTAATTCTGTAATATACTATACCTGATCAGCCTGTTTTAGAAAAATTATGGCTGGCATGGGCGTAGATCCTGGGGGGGATAGGGGGGATGCATCCACCCCCTTCATTTAGGATGGGGAGGATGAACTATCTTTCATACCCCCCTAAAATTCCTTTGTTTTTGATAATAAAATCAATATATATTCATTAAAAATTTATGAATCATAAAAACAAAACTGTTCATATATTCATATACTTGCTTGCAACACTACAATGATGATGTACTTTTTTATTCATACATCATTCTCATTTCTTACTCATGTCGCTATTTTTATAATGATGATGCTGATTGTAACTCTTTAGTTTTTGTTATTTGATACATCATGTTATGACGATTTTTTTTTCGCAACTTCACACAAATTCAATAACAACGTCACACAAAATCAATAACACTGTTATCGTTGTGATGAGACAAACAACACATAATACATTACAACATACTCTCATATTCCATAAAAAATATTCTATACAGACTCAAAAATCAATCCCCCCCCCCACCGCAATGTCTCTTTTTTCTATGAAAATTTTTTTTTGGGGGGGGGGGGTTTGAGGGTCAGGAATTGATTTTTGGCCTTAATATTTTGTTAAAATAAGTTTTACCTGGTTTTTTTTGCACCTGGCCAAAAATAGATAATTTTTTCTGCGTTAGTTTTTTGACAAAATTGTATATATGTATGTGTGTCCGAATTAATATATATATATATATATATATATATATATAATATTAATTTTAAAAATTTAAGTTGGGCCCAAACTATTTTGTTTGATCTTGTTTGATATAAGTGGGACTGTATGTTTTTTTGTTTTTTTTCCTTTATCAAAGTTTATTTTGTGCAAAACCTTGATAATAAAGTTGTTCCATCTTTGTTTCTGTGTCTCTATGCCGGCTATGCATTTTTTTTGCACAGGAGTAAGGGGGTAAATGGCGAAATACATCAAGCCGAGGGGATAAATGACAGAGGAAGCGTTGAGAATCACTGCTCTATATGCTCTTGTGTTTCATAGAAGACATCCTCGATCTTCTCTAATAACAACAATATAATCAATTAAACCTTGTATTAGTCCATTTGCTGATGTTAATGTTGTCTTATGGTTCAGTCTGTATTTATATCAGGTGTTTGGAATGACGAGGTTATGAGTTTGACGCGTTTCTAACAGACGTTCGCCATTGTCATTCATTGTTCTGATTACAAAACTCCTTCCCACAATTGTCTGTACACATCTATTTTAGCATTGAAATCACCCATTAATAGAAGGTCATACTGTTTTGTACTATTGCGCACAGTGTTTAATCAATGATAAAATTTATCTTTTATTTCACTATCAGAGGTGTCCGTTGCAGCCTAAGTGCAGTGCAGGGTGATTTTTATTTTATTTTATTCAAGAACCCTAAAGTCCCATACACTAAAACGATATCTGTTTGGAACCTAATATTTTGCATAAATGTAGTCTAATGTTACAGAAAGACGTAACATGATCCTGAGAGTTATCAGGTATCACGTGATTTATCACGTGACCCGGCAGTGATGTTTAACCGTTTTCACTCAGTCACGCCATGGCACTCACTGTGAAATAACGTGCATTTCTTGTCGAACATTACATTAAGAACGCATCTTTTAGGAAATGTCAAATTGCATTTAACCCTTTGAATCCTGGCGGCCGTTTTACCAGCCGCTATTCAAACTTCCATATACCAAAGAGGATGGTTTCCCGTGCGCCATTCAAACCTCCATATACCCTCGGGGCCGTATTTTTCTCCAGGGAGCCCAGGGTGGGGAGCCGAAACTCAAAAGAGCTCAGGGTTCAAAGAGTTAAAAGTCACTTTGGTGGTCGTATGAAACCTTCAAAATCAGTGATATGGAAACTGGTAAAGCAGTTCAGAGAAGCAGGCTGCATGAAAGTTAAAAAGCACATGCACCAGTCGAGTGCTGTTATACCAGTGAAAGTGGATGGAAGTGCGGGAAAGAATGAAAGCAAGCCCGAAGAAATCTCTAAGGCGTTTAGCACAAGCTCAATTGTGTGGATCATGTCACATCTTTCTGTAACATTAGGCTACATGTACGCAAAATATTACGTTCCTAACAGATATAGCTTTTAATGTATGGGACTTATTTAGGGCTGTCAAAAAAACAAACAAATCATCCTGTATAATAAATGTTTCCTTTATTACTTATTTCGTCTTCAATATACACAGCATTAATCTTTCATCAACACATTCATAACTTTTGAGACATCTTAACTTGTGAGAAAAAAATTGAAATTTACAAACAAACGTTTTGATGACTTGGTCACGTAACTAACTAGAAACAACTTCCCAATGTATTCCAGGAGTTTTCGTTTGTGACGTGATTAAAGTACGAGGTTGAACACACTATTAAACACTTTACTAATTTGAATGCTTGCTTACACTCGATTTGACTGAGAGTAGAATGTCTTCACGCAAGCTGAACTGACATGTATGTGCTACCTGTATGGTGTATGCCCCAGGTGGGTTGCATATGAAGAGGCTAACTTTTGTGGAGAGCAGTACATTCTCGAGCGAGGTTTATACAGGTCCCATCTCGATTGGGGTGGTTCTGAGCCCAGCATTGGTTCTGTCCGGCCTGTCTTCCTGGTACGTCAACCTATGACTATGAAGCTTCATTTTATTTAATTATCCATTTACTCATGAATCATCCAAAATGCTCAAACTCTTTTGTTTATAGAGATAAAAGTGTTGGCATTTAAAAAAAAATTTAAACCTTGGGTTGTCATTTTTGGCATTTGCCTTCTCTAACAAAAGGCTCACGATTCAAATCCTACAAAGTTATTTTTCCCTTTTCTTCATTGACCAGAGTCGCAGGGCCAGGCTGAATGGCAGAGCTGAGCTGTTCGGGGAGCTGAGGTGTAAAACTGTACGTACACTAAGGGTGGACAAGGAGGCCTATGTGCGAGGAATCTGTGAGGGGGTAAGAGCATCACCTGTGGACAGGTGATTCTCGTCCCGCTTACAGGGGAATTCGCGCATTGCGTTCATCCAAGCCCATCCCTCGGAGCACTGCAGTTAGAGCAGAGAGTGGTAGGCTCTTGACAGAGGAGTCTGAAGTGAAGGCCCGCTGGCCGGTTACTTTGAGCGGTTGTACCAGGCTGATCCACCAGCTGTCGAGTTGGACGTCAAGGGTGTTACAATCCCTGTTGCTGACCCTCCAATCAACTGTGGTCCACCTTCGCTTGTGGAAACACGGGCGCGGTGAACCGGTTGAAACGGGGTAAAGCTCCAGGGATCTGTGGCATCCATGCTGAACTTCTCAAGGCTGGTGAAAACTGCACTCGTGTCGTTGCATGCAGTTTTGTGCTCTGCCTGGAACACAGGCATCATCCAACTGATTGGAAGAGGGCCTCATTGTCCCTCTCTGGAAAGGGAAGGGTGATCGTCAAGACTGCAACAACTACCGAGGGTGACGCTGCTCTCAGTGCCGGGCAAGGTCTTTGCTCGATAATTCTTGATAGGTTCGCCACCATCTGCTTGAGCACCAGCGTCCAGAGCAGTCAGGCTTTACACAAGAGGTCAACGAATGACTGTATCCTTGCTCTTCGGGTCCTCACCGACGCAGACGAGAGTCTCGGCAGGGGCTGCTTGCAGCCTATGTTGATCTCTGTAAAGCTTTCGATTCAGTGAATCGGATGCCCTCTGGAGGATTCTTGGTCTCGTGGGGTGCCACCAAAACTGATCGATCTGATGTCTGAACTATACTCTGGTACTGAGAGTGCTGTGAAATGGGTGGTATCATCTCTGACTTATTCCAGTTGTTACTGGAGTTCGTCAGGGTGTGTGTACTGGCCCCCACACTTTTCAGCATTGTATGGACTGGATTCTATGGAGGATGTCGGAGAGATCAAGCCTGCGGTGCATCGTTTGGGATGTCAAGACTCGGACCTTGATTTCGCAGATGATGCAGTCATCTTTTCAGACTTTAGATATCCTTTTGGGGCCCTCGAGTGCTGAATGAGGAGTCGGAGCCACTGGGATTACGGGTTTCTTGGGTCAAAACTAAGATCCAGGCTTTCAATGACATCTTGGATGCTGCTGTCCTGTCTGTGTCTGTTTCTGTGAGGATGTTGAGGTTGTGGAGAGATTCACTTACCTTGGCAGGATATTCACATCTCTGCTGGCTGTGAGTCAGAGGTCAATAGACGTCTGGGTCGGGCCTGGGGAGTCATGGATTCACTGATGCATGGGGTGTGGCGCTGCCGGTACCTGTGCGGGAGGACGAAAGTCCGAGCCTTCAGGTCCTTCGTGCTTCCAGTCTTGCTCTATGGATGCGAGACTTGGACTCTGACCACGGATCTGAGACTGAGACTTGATTCCTTTGGTACCAGGTCTCTTCGGAGAATCCTTGGCTATCGTTGGTCGG
>CM068967.1:14179752-14194236 GCA_035128595.1 Eptatretus atami | reverse complement strand
CAACGAGCGGTTGCTGAGAGAGACTCGGATGAGATTTGTTACCTACATAGTCAGTTTGTTACCTGAGCGTCAGTTGTGGCTGTATGGACATGTGGCTCGTTTTCCTGACGCTGATCCTGCTCACCAGACTCAGCGAGGGAGTCTCATGAGTGGAGGAGGCCAATGGGCTGACCATGTGCCTCGTGATTGCAGCAGGTTGATCGAAGGAGATGGGGATGGGCCTGGCATCTGCCTGGGGGATGGCCATACGGAGGCCCCTGGAGTACCGGTGGAAAGTGGTCGCAGCAACGCGCTGTTCTGGCACATGCTCCCATACCTGACCTGACCTTCTGTCCTTTTCAATGGTGTAGACTGGTCTCGAGGTTGAGCCCTGTTTTCCATTAAATAACACTCGGTGGGTTGACTCAGCCTGTCATCCTTCTGAGGTCGGCAAAATGAGTACCAGCTTACTGGAAACAGGGGGCACTGTATCAGCAGCACAGCCATGCTCCCAGCAAGGATGCAACCAGCAGCCACAGGCTGCACATGAAATAATTAATAAATAATGTGAAAGTACAAATCTCCAAATGTCCTTGTCGTGAATGTTCGAGCTTTTCTCTCATAAAATGTACATACGACGGACCTTTCAACCATCGTTTTACCAAAACTTTAACAAAGCACCATCAACATGATAAACCTGAACTGATTGATCTCTCTAATCATGTTGAGGTTAAGTACACACACACACCATACAATATATATATATATATATATATATATATATATATATGTATGTGCAATTTACATGTTTTTTTTTTTTGTTTGCTTTTGAATGTATCCATATCCATTGCAATGTTTCTCGATACAAGTTTGAACAGCCTATTGCTGAAGTATTCCCTAATTGATATCTGGTCAACCTGTTAGCTTTACCCTGTGCAAACGGAGCTTCTACTAATTGATATCTGGTCAATACAAAGAGATGTACTGATTGTCCCTCTCTCTCCTTGTGTGTGTCGTTTTACAGCATCGTACTTCCGAACCTACATCAGAGAGCCGGGTTAGTGTTGTCATGTCTGTCCGCTCAATTTATTGTAAGAAACCTGGGGCACAATCACTGCAAGTATCTCAATGTAACTGACATACAACAACACACTCATCATCATCGCAGATGAGTTAATGATGTTAATCATCATCTAAGTTAATGATGTACAGATTTCTGAGAATACCGCCACATGACTTGGAGAACCCGACAAACTTTATTCATAACTTCAAACATGTGTAATCTGGAAATTTTCTTAAAACTTAACTTTAACACAATCTGTTCAGCAAGGCTTTAGCAAGAGAGCAAAGCGTTGTTATATACGTTGATTTGTCCTGCAATTTCTGTCTGACGTCTCCTGAACAGGTCGTGTTGTACAGTCAGAAGAACTTCCTGGGGGCACGCTTAGAAGTCACAGAGAGTTTGAAAGTCCTGCCTGATGCCTGGCTGGGTGGTGCAATTGCCTCCATACGTGTACTTGCTGGCTGGTAGGACCTGAAAGCTACCCTCACTTTGTAGAATGACACCACAAATGCATGAGACAAACCAAAATTTGTACCTACTACAGGGGTAAAAGCAGATTGAGGGTGGGAGTAGAGGGGAGTAGGTTGGGAGGAGGAAGGGTCAGGGAGTAGAAGGAATTGTGAATAAGCAAAGGAATATGAATAATAACAAAGATTCTTTTCCAACCAGGGCTGGATTTGTGTTTAACAGGCTCCGGGACATTCGAGTTGTAGAGCCCCCCCCCTCCCCACACCCCACCATAAACCTTGAAATGTAGTGGGAAGAAATTAAAAATAAAATATAAAAAGAGCTGAACTGTTAGGTTACCGTGTATTGATGTGTAAACATTTCGCTACAGCACTTTTTAAAACTTCATAAAAATCAAAAGTAAAAATACTTTTTTCATTAACTTTGATACTAATTGCATATACTAATTATACGAAAAACTTATAACTTATAATAGCTTATAAAAAATACAAAAAACAGTTTATAATGTTACTACTAGCCAAACCCGCACTCCGCGCTAAGTTTCTAAAGTGAGGGTTCGTTTGGACGTCAATATATCCGGTGTTCACAATGTGATTTATAGATTACGCCTCTCAGCGGTGACGGTCTGTCAGCGACAGACGTAATGACGTCAGCGAATGACCGATGATGTCATGACGTCATTACTCCTCTCAGCGGTGATGTCACACGTCGCCATGCAAACGAATGTAAAGATTAGAAAATCGCCAAAAATTCCCAAACCTGTCTGTCTGGCACGATCTCACATAGCCCATGATGTACATGAGACCACAGAGCACCCGCATGCCGAAAGTGGCGACAATCCCTCCGGCAGTTTCGGAGGAGATACGTCTACAAAATATGGCTTAGCGTATTAATATAATAATGAAAATTCACTCTCAAAGCAACATTAAAATTGTCTCACCACTTCATAATTTTTTCCTTCTTAATGTCACATTTGCAGTCTGTGACGATATCAGAGAAATCCAACTTTCTCAAAATGTCACATTCCGTAGTCGTGATGGCAAGGCAAGTAAGCCGATCCTGGCCCATGGTGGCTCTCAGTTCATTCTTTATAAGTCCCGTACGAGACAATGACTGTTCTCCGGAACAGTTGGTGCACATCGAGGAAAGGTAAATACGCAAAGCCGTGGCAACATTTGGAAATGTGGAAATCACAGGGGCATTTAAAATGGAGGAGAAGGAGGTCAGAAGCTGTTTTGTTCTCCTTACCCACAACAAATTCAGCAAAGTGATGCATTTCTGCTGGGAAAGATACATCCAAATCTGAAGCATAAGTGGACACGAGAACAGCAGCTTTTTTCAGAATATCATGTGTTGACATGTCTTGAAACTTGGTCAGAAAGCCAAACACGTTGTGTACATTGATGTAGCCTTCTGTTGACGGTGCTGACAATCCGTTGAAAGGGTGTCCAGGATTTTTATGAAAGTCTCAACGCGAAATTTTTCTCTGCCTTGGAGATGCAATGCAGTGTGACTTGGTCCATCTTGCAAAGCACTGGGCAATCATCTCTCCCATCATTTGCTTGCTTTTCCTTTAATTTCTTCTGCTTAGCGGCACAACTCTCCAGCTTCCGGAACGCCGCTCAGTTGCTGCAGTGGCGAGTGGTATAACGCTATACTATACACCACTTCCCTGGCTCTTCCAGGAGTGTGTCTTCGTCGTATATTTATTTTGTCGTATATTTCCTTTTGCCCATATGTCTGTGTCGATGTGTAAAACAATATATATTTTTTTACAATTCTAAACTGTATAAAAAAAGATTCTACAGCGTTCGCGGTTGCATGATTGTGTCATTTTGATGTATGATGCTGCTCGCGATCCTCCCATAAAAGGTCATGTGATTTGTGTGGTATGTCACTCGTTGCTTGTCTGGTATTACTGTTCATGTTTTTAATAGAACGTTGGGTTATTTATATTTGACCTTGAATTCCTGTCTCCCATCTCTGCTAACTTTGAGACGACAAGGGAATAAATAATACTAGCTCTATAAATAAATAAATGTATCTTATCATTCGTATGTTTGTTTGTTTTTGGTGGGCCCCCTGGAGTTTGGGCCCTGGACAAATGTCCCGCTGGTCCTCCCCTAAATCCGGCCCTGGTTCCAATCATAGAGTTTGGGCAAGTTTTGGATCATGTTAATTGATGAGATGAATGGTTATTAATTACACATTTGTCCTCACGTTCCAGTTGGGTGCTCTACTCAGCTGTTGAGTTTTCTGGGCTTGAGTTTGTTCTTGAGGAGGGGAGCTATCCCTGTAGGGACGACTTCGCATGTCCCAACGACTCACAACTTGCTTCACTGCATGCCCTGCCACATGTAACGTATTTTGTTGTGACCCAAAGGTCTTGATAATCTTCAGAAAACGTTAAAACCGAGTAATATAATAAGTAGAAAATAACATGTCAACCCACTTGCTGTGACCCTTCAAGTCATGGGATGTTTGGTGACTTCAACAAATAACATGCACGTGCTGCAGAATGTTTCAGAGCCATGTCTGAGTATGTTTTCTCGGCCGGGTTTGGCGGGTCGTGAGCTTGAGGTGATGTCATCATGTCGTAGCCTAACCGAGCTGGGCCACGATGGACGTGTCTCCTCAGTCTGTGTGCACAGTGGCATGTAAGATATATAATTTGCCTCACCTTTACCTGCTTTATGCTTCTCTCCATTCCTTATCTCTCATCGCATCCCATCTCACGCATCTCCTCCTGGCCTCACATCTCCCTTACGGCTATACACGACGCATCTGATGTGTTCTTCGAATATTACCTCCTTCTTACATTTGCAATTTCTCTTCAAATCAGAAACTTAACTTCAGTTTTCTTTTTTTCTGTAGATGGGCTGTGTTCGAGTTTCCAAACTTTCGTGGGCACCAGGTGGTATTGGAAAGTTGTGAGGTCCCAAACTGGAAGGAAAGAACGGGATGGAGTTCGGTGGGCTCTCTATACCCACTCAAGCGGGTACACACACACACACACATCATCATCATCATCATTTTGTATACAGCCTGTAGCTGCTGGTTGCATCATTTCTGGGAGCACGGTTGTGCCACTGATGCAGTGTCCCATTCCAATAAGCTGGTACTCATTTTGCCGATGTTGGAAGGATGACAGGCGAAGTTAACCCACCTGGTGTTATTTAGCGGAACGATGGGCTCAAACTCAGTCTGTAAGATCTTAAGACAGCCACCTTAACCATTAAAACCAACAAAACCAACACCAGGCTTACACACCACCTAAGAATTAAAATGTGCCTGGCTCTTTAAAAGAATCTCACCATTGTATTTGTTTATTGATAACAGATTACAGGTATAACTATCCACGGATAGTAATTATGATGAGGTGCAACATTAATAAAACCTAGGTAGCCAACAACACCAGTCCGACACTGACAACACACCCTGCGAGCTGTACAGACAGTTAGCTAGATTCGGTCCGGGACTCCGGGGTTGATGGCCACCTGGGAATTTTGCCCTTGGAAAAATCTACGATTTCTCATGTTATCCAATAGAAATCTGATGAGAATCCCACTAGATTGGTTGAGAAATGATGAGATTGCGGTTTAGGTGGTTAAATTGGAGAATGTTCTATTACATTGTGGCTTTGATCCTTTCAACTCACAATGCCTCAAAACAGCAGGTTTGCAAAAAGAGGTTATTCCCAGTTAAACAAAGAATGTTAAAATATATCGTGTGCGGATAATGGAATAACATTAATCCCGAAATAACTTTCCGAATTCCACCATACCCTGGGCTAGGTAAATTATATATGCTCACGTCATTTATCTCAATACGTATTCATCCTGATTATTCACTGAAAATGTACTCCAACTATGTTTTCTTTCCCCATTAACTTCTTGGAGTAATAAACTCCCCCTGTTTCCCCATACTCTGATGAAGTAGAGTAAAAGTCTACTCCGTAATGCAGGATGTGCAACTCCCAAGATAAATACCGTTAGTTCCCATCGTGTGCTGCCTTTTTGGCTGCTGGTTGCATCATTGGTTAGGGGGCACAGCTATGCCACTGATGCAGTGCCCCTATTACCAGTATACTGGTGCTCATTTCACCAACCTCAGAAGGATGACAGGCTGAGTCAACCCCCTGGTGTTAATTCAGAGGAAAACGTGGCTCAAACTCAGGACCCTAGGATCCCAAGCCACCACCCTAACCGCTAAGCCAACACCAGGCTATACTGTTAGTACTTTCACTTCATTCACCACATGTAAGTGCATATTTATTCTTCTTCTTTCATGTGCAGCAGAAGGTTGTGGGGTCGCATCATTGGCTGAGGGTGCAGCTGTGCCGCTGATGCAATGCCCTCTGTAGGTTAGGGCAGGAATTTGGAATTTGTTTCTGGTGCCGGCAATAGCTCACAGACTCTTCGTGAAAGACATCATGGGATTTTTCACATCCACCAACTAATGTCGGTAGACGGGATGCCCAGTTTAACATCCATCCGAGGGACGGCACACACATTGATGAATCACCCTGCCTGTGAAAAACCGAGATGACTGTTTATAGCTGTGTCAGAATTTGAACCCAGGCTAGACGGCTTAGATGTGAGTATGCATGTGCTTACTGTACAGCTTGGAATGTTAAACCATTATTTTGTTTTCATGTTCATGTCATGCTGTCTCATAGACCCACAGATTTTATTGCAGGGTGTTTTAAACGTCAGTGTGTGAGGGAAAGTCGAAGGCACTGCACACTAGTCTGTTTTTATTGCAATTTCCTATAATTTTACGATACATTACACATTGATTGTCATATTGCCATGACAGGCCATCTTCAAGTATAAAAGTTATTCATCAAATCTCAAAATGCTGTTTGTGCTTTTCTTTTTGGAGTTACTTTGCACTAAAATGTCATTTTAATATGCTGTCATGCTTTGACCTCAATATATCGGTTTGCATTCATGTACAGTGCCAATTATACATACGACTGTGGAATAGTGGACGGAGTGGTGCCCTGGCGGTGGCCAAGGACCCCTTGAATAATGAGAACCTTTGTGTGTGCCTGCTAACCGATGAAGCTGACCCAGCCCAAAACTGGCTCTACCGAGATGGAATCCTGCGGA
Source organism: Eptatretus atami (assembly GCA_035128595.1). Taxonomy (NCBI): domain Eukaryota; kingdom Metazoa; phylum Chordata; class Myxini; order Myxiniformes; family Myxinidae; genus Eptatretus; species Eptatretus atami. The sequence continues at coordinate 14,187,612 of CM068967.1, read as the reverse complement.
ACCTGGTAATGAAACTCGTAATTCAATGTCTTGGTATTCGGACAGGTGTCGATCATTACCTTCGCTACCGAAGGTTGTTTTAAACCCTGTCTGTCTGTTACTTGCGAAAATCAAACATTTTTCAAGTATATTGGTTGGTCGTGTGTGTTATTCCTTCATGAAAAAAAATTTTCGCCAAGTATTTTGGTCTGCAGTGTTTGTCTGTTTGTCACACAATTTCTGGCCACAGTTTTCAAGCAAACGTTCTGAATTTTTTTGTGTTTATAGGTGACCGGCCAAGGACAGCAACGCATAATTTTGGTGAAGATCCAAATACTCTAATTTTTTTAAAGTGATTTTTCACCATTGAAAGATAGGGCCAAAAATGATATATAGAACATAACATCTCAAAAGGTCATGGATGGCTTCAGACGAAACTTGGTGGACAAGTTGGGAGTGCCACAAGGAAGAATTTATTCAATTTTGATGAAGATCTGAATCCAGATCCGATAATTTTTAAGTGACTCTTCACCATTGAGTGATATGGTTAAAAACAACAATTATATCTAACACGATATCTCAAAAAGTTAAGGACAGATTTCAACACAACATGGTGACAAGGATGAATTATGTTGATTTTGGTGATGATATGGAAACGAGTATTTTAAAATGTTTTTTTCACAGTGATTAGTCACCATTGAGAGGTGGGGCCAAAAAAACTGTGTATATATATAATTATTATATATATAATAATAATATAATATAATAATTCATATATACATAAAATAATATATACATATACAACATATAACATATATGGATACAAAATAACACGACATAGTGACCGAAGCTTTTGCTGCACTCCTCAGGGTAAAAATCGCAGCAAGTGAAGAAGGAAGTGAAGGCGTGTGCTTTGTACGCAGGTCAGCACATGCCTTCACTTCCTTCTTCATCACTTGCTGCGATTTTTACCCTGAAGAGTGCAGCACGAAAAGCTTCGGTCATATGTCGTGTATATTGTATCCATATTAAAGTTCTGTAGTACCAAACATCTGTTTACATACATATATATATATTATATATATATATTATATATATATATACACACAGGTAGTCGTCGACTTACGACCGCGATCGGTTCGACCGATCTCTAGGTCGATTGGTCATAAGTCCCAACCTTTTTTATCTTTTATTTATAGTGTACAGCCTATGTACTGTCTCGGCCGATGCAAAAATTACCGTATGTATATTATACTGATATAATAATCATCTGTAAGTCATATTTTATTAACATTTTCTTTGTTCAAGTCAAACACTGCACCACTGCAGGACAATTGGTTTAATACTGTATTTGCAAAAACATACAAAAATACAAATAAACCAATGTCACCCTTAGGGTGACCCGTATCTTGCCAAAAGGTGACCACGTGTGACTACTTTAAGGTCACACTGAGGTGAACAGAGACATACATTAGCTTATGCTATTTCCTTTAATTTCTTCTGCTTAGCCGGCACAACTCTCGCAGCTTCCGGAACTCCCGCTCGACTGTCTGCCTCGACAGGCAGTGAGTATAACTAACGAAGAAAATATACAATATACACCCTTCCTGCTCTTTCTCAGACAGTGTAGACGGTCTTCGTACACCTTATACTTTATTTTGTCCGTATAGTTCCTTGTTGGCACCATATGGTCGTGTGAATCGATGTGTAAACATATATATATTATTTTTTACAATGTACTAACTGTATCAACAAAAGATTCTAGACGCTCGCTTCGACAGCGTCTAGCAACATATTGTGTCATTTTGAAGTGGAATACTTGATGCTGCATCGCGCACTCCCCATAAAGTTGCATATGAGTTTGAACTCTTTGGAACCTCGGGTATGTCATCGTTTGCTTGTCTGGTATTACTGTTCATGTTTTTAAATAGAACGTTGGGTTAATTTATAATTTGACCTTGAATTCCTGTCTCCCATCTCTGCTAACTTTGAGACGACAAGGGAATAAATAATACACAGCTCTATAAATAAATAAATGTATCTTATCATTCGTAGTTTGTTTGTTTTGGTGTGGCCCCCTGGAGTTTTGGGCCCTGGACAAATGTCGTTACCGCTGGTCCTCCCCTAAATCCGGACGACCCATGGTTCCAATCATAGACGTTTGGGCAAGTTTTGGATCATGTTAATTGATGAGATGAATGGTTATTAATTACACATTTGTGCCTCACGTTCCCAGTTGGGTGCTCTACTCAGCTGTTGAGTTTTCTGGGCTTGAATTGTTCTGAGGAGGGAGCTATCCCTGTAGGGACGAACTTCGCATGTCCCAACAGACTCACAACTTGCTTCACATGCCATGCCCTGCACATGACGTATTTTGTTGTGACCCAAAGGTCTTGATAATCTTCAGAAAACGTTAAAACGCTAATAATATAGAATAGGAAATAACATGTCAACCCACTTGCTCGTGTGACCCTTCAAAGTCATGGGATGTTTGTGACTTCAACAAATAACATGCACGTGCTGCAGAATGTTTCAGAGCCATGTCTGAGTATGTTTTCTCGGCCGGGTTGCGGGTCGTGAGCTTGAGTGATGTCATCATGTCGTAGCCTAACCGAGCTGGGCCACGATGGACGTGTCTCCTCAGTCTGTGTGCACAGTGGCATGTAAGATAATATATTTGCCTCACCTTTACCTGCTTTAATGCTTCTTCCATTCCTTATCTCTCATCGCATCCATCTCACGCATCTCCCTCCTACGAGCCTCTCATCCCTTAACGGCTATACACGACGCATCTGATGTGTTCTTCGATATTACCTCGCTTCTTACATTGCAATTTCTCTTCAAATCAGAAACTTAACTTCAGTTTTCTTTTTTCTGTAGAGTGGGCTGTGTTCGAGTTTCCAAACTTTCGTGGGCACCAGGTGGTATTGGAAAGTTGTGAGGTCCCAAACTGGAAGGAAAGAACGGGATGGAGTTCGGTGGGCTCTCTATACCCACTCAAGCGTACAGGACACACACACACACACATTCATCATCATCATCATTTTGTATACAGCCTGTAGCTGCCTGGTTGCATCTTTCTGGGAGCAACGGTTGTGCACTGATGCAGTGTCCATTCCAATAAGCTGGTACTCATTTTGCCGATGTTGGAACAAGTACACCAACACGATCTCAACTCCTAAGCACTGGTCGAAAGTAACCCACCTGGGTAATTAGCACCACCTTGACCGATGGTCTCAAAACTCAGTCTGGTAACGATCTTAAACCACACACTATAACCATTAAAACCAACAAACCAGGAACACCAGGCTTAACACCACCTAAGAATTAAAATGTGCCTGGCTCTTTAAAAGAATCTCACCATTAGCTATTTGTTTTTGATAGACAGATTAACAGCTAAACTATCCAACGGATAGTACATTATGATGAGGTGCACATTAATAAAACTAGGCTAGCCACTAACAAACCATCCGACACTGACACCACCTGCGAGCTGTACAGACAGTAGCGTAGATTCGGTCCGGGACTCCGGGGTTGATGCCACCTGGGAATTTGCCCTTGGAAAAATCTACGATTTCTCATGTTATCCAATAGAAATCTGATAGAATCCCACTAGATTGGTTGAGAAATGATGAGATTGCGGTTTAGGTGGTTAAATTGGAGAATGTTCTATTACATTGTGGCTTTGATCCTTTCAACTCACAATGCCTCAAAACAGCAGGTTTGCAAAAAAGGTTATTCCAGTTAACAAGTGATATGTTTAAATCTACGTAGTGCGAGATCATGGTTAAATAACGAGTAATGCCGAAAAATAACTTTCCGAATTCCACCATACCCTGGGCTAGGTAAATTATATATGCTCACGTCATTTATCTCACATACGTATTCATCCTGATTATTCACTGAAATGTACTCCAACTATGATTATTCTATTCCCCATTATATCTCTGGAGTAATAAAACTCCCCTGTTTCCCCTATACTCTGATGAAGTAGAGTAAAAGTCTACTCCGTAATGCAGGATGTGTCACAACTCCCAAGATAATACCGTTAGTTACCCATCGTGTGCTGGCCTTTTTGGCTGCTGGTTGCATCATTGGTTAGGGGGCACAGCTATGCCACTGATGCAGTGCCCTAATTATCACAGTATACTGGTGCTCATTTCACCAACCTCAGAAGGATGACAGGCTGAGTCAACCCCTGGTGTTAATTCAAGGAAAAACGTGGCTAAACTCAGACCCTAGACGATCTCCCAAGCCACCACCCTAACCGCTAAGCCAAACCATGCTATACTGTTAGTACTTTCACTTCTATTCACCACATGTAAGTGCATATTTATTCTTCTTCTTATCATGTGCAGCAGAAGGTTGTGGGTCGCATCATTGCTCAGGGCCGCTAGCCGCTGACTTGCAATGCCCTCTGTAGGTTAGGCGGAGGAATTTGGAATTTGTTTCCTGGTGCCGGCAATAGCTCACAGACTCTTCGTGAAATCATAGGGTATTTTTCACATCCACCAACTAATGTCGGTAGACGGGATGCCCAGTTTAACATCCATCCGGGAGGACGGCACACACATTGATGAATCACCCTGCCTGTGAAAACCGAGATGACTGTTATTAATAGCTGTGTCAGAATTTGAACCCAGGCTAGACGGCTAGAATGTGAGTATGCATGTGCTACTCTACAGCTTGGAATGTGTAAACATTATATTTTGTTTTCATGTTCATGTCATGCTTGTCTCATAGACCCACATTTTATTGCAGGGTGTTTTAAACGTCAGTGTGTGAGGGAAAGTCGAAAGGCACTGCAACACTAGTCTGTTTTATTGCAATTTCCCTATAATTAATACGATACATTAACACATTGATTGTCATATTGCCATGACAGGCCATCTCACAGTTATAAAAGTTATTCATCAAATCTCAAATGCTGTTGTGCTTTCTTTTTGAGTTACTTTCACTAAAATGTCATTTAATAATAGCTGTCATGCTTTGACCAAATATAATCGGTTGCATCATTAGCTAGTGCCAATTATACATACGACTGTGGAAATTGGACGGGTGGTGCCCTGGCGGTGGCCAAGGACCCCTTGAATAATGAGAACCTTGGTGGTGAAGCATGTGCCTGTGCTACCGATGAAAGCTGGACCGCAGTACCCAACATCTGGATCTACCGAATGGTAATCTGCTGGAACTGTTACTCGTAATTCAATGCTTGGTATTCGGACAGGATGGGTCGATCATTACACTTCGCTAACCGAAGGTTGTTTTAAACCCTGTCTGTCTGTTACTTGCGAAAAATCAAACATTTTTCAAGTATATTGGTTGGTCGTGTGTGTTATTCCTTCATGAAAAAAAATTTTCGCCAAGTATTTTGGTCTGCAGCTGTTTGTCTGTTGTCACACAATTTCTGGCCAACAGTTTTCAAGCAAACGTTCTGAATTTTTTTGTGTTTATAGGTGACCGGCCAGGACAGCAACGAATAATTTGGTGAAGATCCAAATCTCTAATTTTTTTAAGTAATATTTTCACCATTAGAGAGGCAAAAATGATATATAGAAATAACATCTCCAAAAGGTCATGGATGGCTTCAGACGAAACTTGGGGACAAGTTGGGAGATGGCCACAAGGAAGAATTTATTCAATATTTGTAGAAGATCTGAATCCAGATCCGATAATTTTAAGTGACTCTTCACCATTGAGTGATATGGTTAAAAACAAACAATTATATCTAACACGATATCTCAAAAAGTTAAGGACAGATTTCAACACAACATGGTGACAAGGATGAATTATGTTGATTTTGGTGATGATATGGAAACGAGTATTTTAAAATGTTTTTTTCACAGTGATTAGTCACCATTGAGAGGTGGGGCCAAAAAAACTGTGTATATATATATATATATATATATATATAATATATAATATATATATTATATATATATCTCCATATATACATATAAACATATATATACATTTATACACAAATATATAACATATATAGGATACAAAAAAACAACGACATAGTGACCGAAGCTTTTCGTGCTGCACTCCTCAGGGTAAAATCGCAGCAAGTGAAGAAGGAAGTGAAGGCGTGTGCTTTACGCAGGTCAGCACATGCCTTCACTTCCTTCTTCATCACTTGCTGCGATTTTTACCCTGAAGAGTGCAGCACGAAAAGCTTCGGTCACTATGTCGTGTATATTTGTACCATATTAAAGTTTTGTAGTATCCAAACATCTGTTTACATACACTATATATATATATAATAATATATAATAATATATATATATAATATAAATAGATCTACCATATACTTACTAAGACTAACCATAATACTATATATATATATATAGTACACAGGTAGTGTCGACTACGACCGCTGAATCACGGTTATACAACGAACCGGCTATATCAGTAAGTAAAGTCCGCATTTGGTCATAAGTCGGCCAACTTTATTTTTAGCTGCTATAGTGTACGGCCTATGTACTGTCTCGCCGATGCAAAAATTACCGTATGTATATTATACTGTATTAATGATATAATAATCATTCTTAAGTCATATTTTATTAACATTTTCTTGATTCAAGTCAAACACTGCAACCACTGCAGACAATTGGTTTAATACTTGTATTGCAAAAAACATACAAAAATACAAAAAACAATGTCACCCTTAGGGTGACCGCACGTATCTTGCCAAAAGGTGACCACGTGTGACTACTTTAAGGTCACACTGAGGTGAACAAGCTGCTATCCACCAGGAGCGACTCCTTGAGGAATATCTGCCTACGAGAGATTCCGATGAGAATCGTCTACAGAGTAACCATGAAAATATGCGTTTGCCTCATAACGTCACCAAATGACGTCATAATGTCTCAAGCTTGCCATATCTAGAAAGCACTCATCGAGGTGTTCAATTTGAGGTACTACACGATATGGTTCCTAAACTTAAAATTTGACCTTGGGTCAAATATGTTTGACCTTAGGCGCTAACATGAAGGTTAAGGCCAATCGCCACCAAAAATTAATCAGCTGAGCGCAGACCATGAACTATATTCCCATGAAGTTTGAAGACGATCCGATCAAAATTACTCAAAAAATAAGGGTTTCGTCGACTCCCCTGATTTGCGACAAAGTGACCTTACCTTCAAATTTTGTTGCGCTGAAAGGGACCTCTATAGGCTCTGATATGCGAAGTTACAAAAATTTCCAATGATAACTGTGCTCTGCAGAGTGATTTATACGTGGATTACAGACAAAAAAAAAAATTTTTTTTTTTAAAACATATGAAGGTCAAGGCCAATCGCCACCAAAAAATAAATCAGCTGAGCGCCAGACCATGAACTATATTCCATGAAGTTTGAAGACGATCCGATCAAAATTACTCAAAAAATAAGGGTTCGTCGACTCCCCTGATTTGCGACAAAGTGACCTTGACCTTTGACCTTGACCTTCAAAATTTTGTGCGCTGAAAGGGACCTCTATAGGCCTCTGAATGCGAAGTTACAAAAATTTCCAATGATAAACTGTGCTCTGCAGAGTGATTTATACGTGATTTACAGACAAAAAAAAAATTTTTTTTTTAAAAACATATGAAGGTCAAGGCAATCGCACCAAAAATTAATCAGCTGAGCGCCAGACCATGAACTAATTCCCATGAAGTTTGAAGACGATCCGATCAAAAATTACTCCAAAAAATAAAGGGTTTCGTCGACTCCCTGATTTGCGACAAAGTGACCTTGACCTTTGACCTTCAAAATTTTGTGCGCTGAAAGGACCTCTATAGGCCTCTGATATGCGAAGTTACAAAAATTTCCAATGATAACTGTGCTCTGCCAGAATTTATTTTACGTGATTACAGACAAAAAAAAAAAAAAAAACATT
>CM068967.1:14166521-14179727 GCA_035128595.1 Eptatretus atami | reverse complement strand
CAGACGCCTGCCATATCCACCAGGAGCGACTCCTTGAGGAATATCTGCCTACGAGAGATTCCGATGAGAATCGTCTACAGAGTAACATGAAATATGCGTTTGCCTCATAACGTCACCAAATGACGTCATAATGTCTCAAGCTTGCCATATCTAGAAAGCACTCATCGAGGTGTTCAATTTGATGGTACTACACGATATGGTTCCTAAAACTTAAAAATTTGACCTTGGGGTCAAATATGTTTGACCTAGGCGCTAACCATGAAGGTTAAGGCCAATCGCCACCAAAAATTAATCAGCTGAGCGCCAGACCATGAACTATATTCCCATGAAGTTTGAAGACGATCCGATCAAAATTACTCAAAAAATAAGGGTTTCGTCGACTCCCCTGATTGGACAAAAGTGACTTGACCTTCAAAATTTGTGCGCTGAAAGGGACCTCTATAGGCTCTGATATGCGAAGTTACAAAAATATTCCAATGATAACTGTGCTCTGCAGAGTGATTTATACTGATTACAGACAAAAAAAAAATTTTTTTTTTTAAAACATATGAAGGTCAAGGCCAATCGACCACCAAAAATAAAATCAGCGCTGAGCGCCAGACCATGAACTATATCCATGAAGTTTGAAGACGATCCGATCAAAATTACTCAAAAAATAAGGGTTCGTCGACTCCCCTGATTTGCGACAAAGTGACCTTGACCTTTGACCTTGACCTTCAAATTTTGTGCGCTGAAAGGGACCTCTATAGGCCTCTGATATGCGAAGTTACAAAAATTTCCAATGATAACTGTGCTCTGCAGAGTGATTTATACGTGATTACAGACAAAAAAAAAATTTTTTTTTTTAAAAACATATGAAGGTCAAGGCCAATCGCCACCAAAAATTAATCAGCTGAGCGCCAGACCATGAACTATATTCCCATGAAGAATTTGAAGACGATCCGATCAAAATACTACTCAAAAAATAAGGGTTTCGTCGACCCCCTGATTTGCGACAAAGTGACCTTGACCTTTGACCTTCAAAATTTTGTGCGCTGAAAGGGACCTCTATAGGCCTCTGATATGCGAAGTTACAAAAATTTCCAATGATAACTGTGCTCTGCCAGAATTTTTTATAACGGATTACAGACAAAAAAAAAAAAAAAAAACAATTTTTAAAAAACAAACAAAAAAAAAACATACAAGCTGACTTACATATCTTGCAAATACTTCGGTTGCAAGATAAAAATACAAAACATGTTATTGTCACTCGGCTTGGCTGTGGATCGTCGATGTTCCGGAGTTGTTTTTTCCATCAACATGGTGAGCTTTGTCTGAATGGTTGTTTCTTTTTTCTCCTCGTAAATTTCACGATACGGACGAAAAACATCGTGTGCCATCCGTTCAATCGAGTGGACGGAGACGCGGAGCATTCTGTCGGAAAGTCGTAAAGTGGTCGTAAAGTCGAACAGTCATAAGTCGCATAGGTCGTAAGTCGACGACTACCTGTACATATATATATATATATACATACATAAAACATATACAAGCCGGTAGGCGGCGATGGGTCGCCGAGCATGGAAACTATAAGATATAGAGCAAAATGGATGTCATATAGCGGAAGAGAATCACCTTAAGATTATGCATATCAAATCTCATCCAGTTCCATCGACTGATAACTACTCGTATCCATTTGAATGAAAAGTACGAAAATGCGGTTTGAAATCGGCAATCCCCAAAGTTGAGGGGGTGCTGTGGGTGAACAAAGATCTAAATCGAAAATCCGGCTCGATTCGTTTGTGCACAATGTATTGAAAAACGATTAGTGTGAATTTTCATGACCATCCGACCACAAACCCTAGGAGGAGTAGCATTTGGCGCGAAGGCACCTCCAGCTCTCGCATATTATCGATTTTTGCACTAAATTGACCTTTGACCCTGACCTAAGCGAAATCGGTCAATATGTCCTGAGGCAAAGTTTTAGTACTCATGAGTACCATGAACCTGCAAAATTTCATTCGTATCGATTCCACTCACCTGGTCGCTAGGGGGCCTTCAATTTCGCCAATTTTCGGCAGATACCATAATTGTATGGGGCGCTGCGCGGTAAAGTATTCCATATATCACAAAACCGGAATATATTTGATAGAGCATCACCTGTAGATCATTATGCAAAATTTCATAACCCTACGTGGGATAATGGCTTTTCGGAATTGATTTCGCGTGAACCGTACGATTTTGAAGGTTTTTACGGTTGTTTCTAGGGAACCAAAGCGTCCTAGCAACCATCACAATATTCCAAAGCACTAGGTCATAAGATGTTACCTACCACCCGAGTTTGGTCAAAATTCCACCCACGTTTACTACCAATTAATGCTGATGACAAATGAACAAACATCCAAACAAAACAGACAGAATTACTGACAATAAGGTCACCTATTTCGGTGCACCAAAAAATATATATATATATATATATATATATATTATATATACATATATAACACATATACGATATACATATACATATACAATACTGTATACGAGGTCCGTCCAAAAAGTAACGTGACTGAATTCACAAAAATTTTATTCCAAAAAATATATTGAAATCACAGCTTGACCCCTTCAAATAGTTTCCCTCCAGTCTCACACAGTTGGTCCATCCTCTTCTTCCACGCCTTCGATGCACCTCCGGAAGGCTCTTCTGGAATCCTCCATAGCTCCGTCGTCACGGCCCTTTTGATGTTCCTCCACATCAGGAAATCGGGTCCCTTGATCACCCCCTTGAGCTTGCAGGGAATAGGAAAAAAATCACAATGGCGCGAAGTCTGGCGAATAGCGGGTTGCTCCAGAGTTGGCACGTTCCTCTCCGCCAGAAACTGTCGGATGCTCAGGGCACTGTATACAGAGGGCGTTGTCATGGTGGAGCACCCAGGCATGCTTTTCCCACAGATCCCTCCTCTTGTCCCGGACTGATCTCATGAGGCGCCGGAGGATCTCCCTGTACACGATTGTTCACTGTTTGACCCTGAGGTAGAAACTCGAAGGGACGATGCCTTGATGTCAAAAAACGTGATGAGCATCACTTTGACCTTCGACTTCGACATCCTTGCTTTCTTTGGTCTTGTAATGCCGGACTTTCCACTGACGACTCGCCATTTGGTCTCGGATCGTATTCGAATATCCACGATCAGCCAGTAATGACTCTCCTGAGCAGGTCTGGATCGTCTTCGAGGCGCTCGATAAGTCTTGACAGAACAGTGACTCTTTGCTGCTTCTGGTCCTCGGACAACTGCTTGGGGACCATTTTTGCGCACCCCTTAGGCATTGAGATTTTCAGTGATGATGCTCCAGACAGTGTCCTGTGATGCGAAAGTTCCTCAGCAATATCCGCACCATGAGTCGATGATCTGCGGACACCATCTGCTTCACACGCTCCATGTTGTCCGCCATTCTGCTCGTTGAAGGTCTTCCAGACAGTAGATAGTCTTAACCTCCTCCCGGCCCTCTTTAATCTCTTGTACCATTCAAATGCAGTGTCAATGACATCATTTTTCTCGTAGACTTGCTTGCAGCATTGCGAAGGATTCGGAAAGTGTTTTTCCAAGCTTGGAAAGAAACTTCAGATTGGCTCCTCTGCTCACGACTCATCGTGCGACAACTCAGACTAGACAACGTGTAAAGCACGACCTGTAAAAAATCACACAACGAGCGCAGTCAACCATCACCAATCATATATATTGCTGGAATGTTTGCGAAAGACTGACGCAACCCAATCATTCAAGTTGTGTAAGTGGAACACACAGCGGCTCAGTCCCGTTACTTTTTAGATGGAACCTCGTATACATGTATACATATTTACATATACTAAGCAGATACCCATCTACGATGGGTTATGGGGGACAGCGACGTATCACAATACTCGGTTACAGAGTTTCTTTGGATGTTTTGCACCGCATTCAACAGCTCAGTTCATATTGGTGGCATGTCTGGGTGCCCATGGTAGCGTTTGAGACCTGTCGCTTTAGATTGTTGGCCTTGACACATAGTGCCGGATGAGTAACATGAACGATTTGACATATTCATCGTTCTATATTACCTCCATCAACAGATTAACAACATGGCAGGATAAAAAGTCATAAATGCCTGAGTTGAACAAACGTCCTGAACTCATGGACTTAGTAAGTAAAGCACGTCGTCTGGGACCCCGCCAGTCGGTTTTGCCGCCGAACACTGCTGATTGTGATGTCATTAATTCCCTCTTTTGAAAATTCTATCTATATTCGATTTTTTTTGAATCCGCTATGACCTGCGTAAAATCACTGGAACACATAATGTGAGATTTCGGAAGTATGAACTGAATATGTTCCGGATAAAAGTGTGTTAGAAGTTCCAGGCTTACGCCTATTAATATTGTAAAACAGATTAACAACATGCATATACATACATGGCATATACATATGTGCATATACATACACATACATACACACAACAGGGTGTGCTTACACATTGTGTAAGAATCCGAACCGTGTTTCTCCATTGTCTCGGTCACTCACCTGTATTTCATTTTTCATTTCTTTATATTTTTCATGAACCAATGCCTTACGATGGTTCTGTGATTTTTCTTGGTGTACTGGCTTCAATGTCCATTGGCACGCAAAATTTCAGATTGCTACAGAAGGCACCAATCTGTAATATCAGTCAATCTTTAATATATTCAATCAGTCAGTGGTCAGAAAGATATACATATATATGCAACCCACACACACACACACACACACACACACACACACACACACACACACGTACCTTCAAGAAAGTAGTCACATTTTGTTGTTACAGCCTGAATTCAACATGGAGTAAATAAAAAAATTTTGTCACCAATCCCCACAAATACCATACATACAATGACAAATGAAACATGCTTTCGAACATTTTTACAAATTAATATAAAAATGAAAAGCTGAAATGTCTTCTGTCAATAAGTATTCAACCTCCTGAGTCAATATTGGTGTAGAGCGCCTTTGGCAGCGATACAGTTTCAAGTCTTGGGTATGTCTGTATCAGCTTTGCATATTGGATTTGGGATTTTCGCCCATTCTTCCTTGTAATATTTGCCCAAGTTCTGTCAAATTGGATAGCGGATCGGAGTGAACAGCAATCTTTCACAGATTCTCAATGGGATTCAAGTCTGGCTTTGGCTGGCCACTCAAGGACTCTCACATTCTGTTTTGAAGCATTCAGTGTTGCTTTGACTGCATGTTTGGGGGTCATTGTGCTGTTTTTTTTTTGTAAATCTTTGTAAATCATTGTAAAATCTTTGCCACAGTCTCAGCGTCCTTTTCATCTGAAGCAGGTTCTCCTCAAGGATTTGCCTGTATTTGGCTCCATTCATTGTTCCCTCTGTCCTTATAAGTTTCCCAGTCCATGCCGCTGCAAAGCATCCCCATAGCATGATCTGCCTTCCACCATGCTTCACGGAAGGGATAGTGTTATATGGCTGATGAGCTGTGCTAACTGAGCTGTGCTCAGTTTCTGCCACAGCTAACAGCTCGCTTTGCATTCAGGCCGAAGAGTTAAATCTTCATCTCATCAGACCACAAAAATCAAACTCTGTCTTTCACGTGCCTTTTTTGCAAACTCCAGGCATGCTGTCATGTGCATGTTTTCGCTCAATGAACTAGTTAATTTTGCCATGTCCTAAATTTTTGTTCACTCAATGTAATTCTCCAAACAGTAGAAAAGAAAGTTTAATGCTTTGGAAATTCACATTTTCTTGTGTATGTATTGAGGAGGGAACATAACCTTGCTTGCTTAAAGTAAATAGGTGTATCGCGCTTAGTTATAAGACTCGTTATTTCTTTAAATTATCAGATTTCAACAATTATTTAGTCCGGACGATATCCGATCCTCAAAACCGAAATAATATTTCGATTGATATACTTTTAATTAGTTGCTTGGAATAGATTGTGGCAAAATCATATCATATAATGCATGAAATCGCTCCAATCTCCTAATTTGAAAAACTATAGTACTTACAAAAGCGATGTATACAGCGATTTTTAGCGATGATGAACAGGCATTCAATACGAGTGAAGGAAAGCGAAAAAAATAAAAACTTTATCGTTTAAGAAATCATTGCAGTTTGTTCCAAGTCAAGGCATGGTGAGCAGGCAAAAAACATGGCAGCTTCAGACTCCAGTAAGGTTACCCGGAAATGCCTTAAGACCCCAGAGAGACAGGTGGCTGAGGGCATCCCTGATTGAAGGATTTAATTAAATAAGGCAGTTAAAATATCTTCAAAAGGGGTGTTTTTAATTACTCAAACACCCAATTTTCACTCTTGCACTTCCTTGGAATTTTTGGTATGCATGCAAAGTTTTAGGCTGCTAGTTTTATGTTTTGGCATTATGGAGGAACACACACACACACACACACACACACACACCTTTATTAGTATCGATATATTTCGGTATGTTTCAAAAAGTTGTGGATGAGTTGGTGATAAAACTTGGTGATGAATTGGGTAGGTGACAAGAACAAGCCAATTTGATTTTGGTATAGGTCCGGATCCAGATCCGGCTCAACAGTGAGATAGAAACGTAAACTGTTCAGCCTGGCAGAGGTATGCGCTCTACCGAGTGCCATTGTGCTTTCAGTCTACCACTGTATCCAGGCACCTTCAACCAAGGTTGGACTGCACTTTTGCATCAGATGTAAAGATCATTTTTTGTGTCCATAGTTCTGACAGTTAAGTGGAAATACATCTTGAAGTGAATTTGATCAGGTCATCTGTTTCTCCATCAGAACAGAGTGCATATACTTCAAATATTCAATTTGTTATGCATTTTAGCCTAAAACAAACATGACTATAATATGTTATTGTGTGCTGTCAGGAGTGTGAGCTTTGCCTTGAGCGTGTTCAAGAAGCCACGATGATGCCTAACTCTCAGCTCCAACATATCCGGAGAAAGTTGCCACACCAAACAAAAGTGGACTATCCAACCAGATGGTGTCTCTCATCCGTCTTGGATCCTGACCTCTTATTAGATGTTAAGGGTAAGACCGTTTAACTCTTGCAGCCATTATTAACTCTTTGTGGATTGCTGTCCGTTCTTTAACTCCTGCTTTGCTCACTCAAGATTGCCGTTTTGTGCCACAGATGCCTTCTACTATGACCGTAACATACCGGTAGTGCTGAACCAACGTGCAGCGTTTCGCACACACAGAAATGGGATCTACAGTTCCTTTAATTCCATCCAAGACATCTTTCAGCCAGGCGCTAAAAGCCTCTCTCAGTGAGATGCTGTGGTCTTCTGACAAGTTGTTGGAGTGGGTTCCCAAATGCAGGAGCTTAAGTTCAGTGAAGTATTATCAGTTAAAATAATATGTTTTATTTTTATTAGGATTAATGTATTACATTTTAGGGCAGAATAAAAGAGGAATTTAACATTCACAGAAATGCTGTTCCACCCACTACCCTCAATGTACTTTGACTCATTAACACCTGCCTCTGTATAAAGCGTAGCCTTACTTTTTTCATCGTTTTGTAAATTTTTACTTCACTGAAATGGAATTTATTATGGTCTGGATCACAAGAACATCTCGCAAGTGGTGGTGGTCGTATGGCAGCTTAGCTGCCGGAGTAGCTATCATTTCTTGAAGCCGCGACTGTGTCGCTGATGCAGTGCCCCTCTACCAGTACACACACTGGAACTCGTAACTCATTTTGCCGACCTCGTAAGGGATGACAGGCTGCAGTCAACCCCTGGTGTATTAATTCACGGCCGACGGGGCTTGAACGACGGGCTTGAACTCAGGACCCTAGGATCCCAAGCGCGCCACCCTAACCACTGAGCCAACACCAGGCTGTATTCTGCAAGCTAATAGTTTTGAAGGCAACCATACTGCAGCGCCAGGAGGCGCGGCCTAAATCAGCCGATCTCAACACTCTCAAGGCCTTTTCTTGTCAACTTCCTTTATGAAAGCATTGAGAATGAATTGTGTTGTTTTTTATCATAAAAACAGTTGTATCTACATTATGGAGTATGGGTGCCAATCAACGGCACTTTTTATAATGCGGTTGTTTTTTTTTTTACTTTAAGTTTATGATAAACCACCTTGTGGGTAACACACGAGAGGCGTTTGAATAATTGCATACTACGTCCCCTGTGGTGATTAATAGCGGACATAGGAATTGTCCCCCCCATGGGGAAGACCCTCTTGGGAACAGGACCTCGCTGCTCCGATGGTTGGCAGTGAGTGCCCTGGAAGCAGTGGGGAAAGAGAGTGGCATTTCTATATGTGGAGGAATTGCATACTCAGCTGCTAAGTCTCACCAGATGGTTAGAGCACTGGTACGGTTTTCCAGAGGACCTGGTTTGATTCCTGCTCTGGGCCTGTAATTTTTCCACATATATTTATGTTTGTTCGTTTCTGTTCATTGATAATAATATATATAATATATTATATATATATATATATTATATGTAAAACAAAGATTCACTCACATCTCACCAGTGAATGAAAGGAATAACCAATTACCTCTCACCTAATGCTAGGATTATATAAATAAATCGAGCTGGAATAGAAAGCTGCATAAAGCAACCATGAAAGGCTAACCAAGGTAAGCCCTTTGCTGTTTCAAACCCTTCCCAGAGTTCCTCCACAGCGTAAAGACATTTACAACAGTACATACATGAGAATCCGAATGCTACATTTCCCCTCAGCTTCCAGACTGCGTTTTATCACTTGTTGTGAATCATCACGACAGTGCAGACAGAAAGGTGCACCACTGAGCGCTCCAAGCATGCACCACATGTAAATGTCAAAAGCAGTCAACATATAAATGAAAAACAAAGACCCATCCACATCTCATGTGTGAATGCTAGTGAATAACCAATTAGCTCTCACCGAATCAATTAAACTCAGGTGGCTCAGATTATATATATAAATAAAATTAGTCGTCTGTATATTTGTGGTTTTTGCAAAGACCGTTGGCTGACAACCACCACATTTTGCACACAGACCAAGTCTGACCCAGGGATTGTCCTCAGTGTATTTTTCATCCACCACCTCAGGCTTTAAATGCACTTTCCACTCTTTAAAATTTTTTATTTAATCTGATTGGCTAACAGCTATCATGTAACACAACACGGGTGAAGGCAGACATATAAAAATAGCGAGCTGTATGTTACACCATTGACTGGACAGCTGGCTTGGCTCCACCCACAATTATAACAAAGTCAATAATACGTTCACCATTTTCACACTGCGCTAAACCAAAGCCATCTGATATGGTAAGTTTTGTGGAGATTCTTAATCGCCATGCCTTCCCTATGTTTTCCCTTCTTGTAAAGCAAGCATGAGCCCATATTTGTCGATATATGGTGGGTTTCACAGCCTTTAAGAAGACCCTTAGCACGTTCTGGCCTCAACCTTTTGGCCTTCAGCCCTCGAGCGAGGTTCATGCTAATGCCCTGCCTGGGGGTTATTTTTTCTGGGAGAAACCATTTAAAGCAATAAAGAATTAAACAGGCATTGATAGAAAAAACAGACAAAGAGCAGATGCTTATCACTATGCCTCACTTAACGATTAAACACGAGACAAGGGGTACCCAGCAAGATCATTCAGGGGGAAGAAATCCGGTCTCGGCTTGCCAAGGTAAAAAGTTGCGTTTGTCAAATAAAATGTCCCGAAATGTGGTTGAGCGTGCCTTGGTCCGTTGCCAGCACCCTGCCTCGCCATACACGCACTTGCAAACAGGCTTGCACACCAATCAACGTCACGTCATCAACCCCAGGAACCAGGGACGCCAGAATCATGGTACGCCAAGATCAGGCCCCGAGCAGAACCAGCAGGAACGGTCCAACCGTCACGAGCAGCTCACAACTGTCACCAGCGGTCAGGGCTGTAAGCTGTCACCAGTGGTCAGAGCTGTAAGGCTGTCACCAGCAGTCAGGGTGTAGGCTGTCACCAACGGTCAGAGCTGTAAGGCTGTCACTAACTCACCAACTGTCACCAGAGGTCAAAGCTGTAAGGCTGTCACCCAACTGCACCAAGCTCACCAACTGTCACCAGCGGTCAGAGCTGTGAGGCTTCACCAACTCACCAGCTGTCACCAGCTCAAGCGTAAGGCTCTTCACCAAACTGTTCAACCAGCGGTCAGAACTGTAAAGGCTGTCACCAGACTCACCAACTAACTGTCTGTTGCCAGCTCACCAACTGTCTGTCTGTCACCAGCTCACAAATCACTGTCTGTCCACCCAGCTCAATCAACCGTCTGGAAAGCGTGTCCTCCCATCCTTTTTATAGGCGACCAGTGTGGCGGAGCGCCAAGAGGACTTCAGCCAAACCCCCTTGCCCATTGGCCCATCGCTGCACATCACTTCCAACCGTCAATTCACGATCATTCCTTCCTCGTCAGTCCTAACAAGAAAAAAAACCAAGGGGAAGCCAAGCTAGCATCCAATGGAGCTGCCAAACGGCGGTGTTAAACGTAAGATGGAAAAAGGTGGACGTCAACGTTGGTTGAAAGAGGTGGGTGTCGAATGTCAATCAAATGATAGGTGGGTGAGATAAAATGATCCACAGCCGTATTATCCCCAGTCAGAATAACTGCTCAGGAAAAAGCACCGCGGTGTGCTTAATCACAATAGTCCTGTAAGTCCAAAGTGTAATAAATCGGCCCCTCCAAGTCAATGTGTCCTGATGGAAAGGGGGTAGACGAGCCCCTTGGCAAACGGCTATCTCGCGTTGTCATAAAAAAAAGGCCATTCCATAAGAAAGGGAATCTGTTCTATTACGCCTTCTCTAACACATCAAAAGTTAGATCCCACCAGACATGGGCGGATGGGTCTATTTCTGAACATAACCATTACCGAAGCCGCGTGACGGGAAGATGGTCAACCCATTTTCTCTAGAAGGTTTGACCCCTCAAAGTCTTACTCATGCCACTTAGTCATTCACAAAAACTTTGTCAGCTGCGTCCCAGTCAGTGGCGTCTGGACCCAAGACCCCCTTGAAAAAAAAAACTTTGGGCGTTATATTCACACCCATCAAATACATGGATCAAACCTTTGTAAAAACAAAGTATTATGATGGTAGATTACAAAAAATATAAAACTGACCAAACTTCAGAGGTGGGGAGAAGCGTTTCGGTCAGACCCCAAAGTACCCCCTTTTCGGGGTTTTGATTTACCTCATAAGTTACATGGACTAAAACTTTGTCAAAGTAAAAGACGCTAATGAGGCTAGATCACAAAAATAATAAAACTGACTTAAATTTCAAGGGAAAGGGTGATGGTCAGATCCCCCCAAGTTGGTGCCCCTTTGAAACCCCCTCTTTGAGGTGGTAATTACCCCACGAGGCCATGGACATTTATTTTGTCAAACAAAGAGTATGCATATTAGATCACCCAAAAATAATAAAACTGAACAAATTCAAAAGGGAAGCGAGTGGTCAGACCGCCACAAAGTACCCCTTTTAGGGTCTTTTCAGTTACCCCTTGAGTTACAGGACTAAACCTTTGTCAAAATAAAGGACACTCCCAATGTTTAGGTTGGGAACGCGATGGTTATACCCAGAGGATAAAACGATCTCCAGAAGATTTGGTACCTACCCACAAATCAACCAGTCACCAACATCTTAATGCTGTTGTTAGTTGAGATCAATATAGAAGATCTCTGTGTATTGCATCCGAATCTGGAAAGCAGTCAATTTGCAGTAACTTTACGATCTTGCCATCGCAAAGCTTGCAATGCAAATTCAAGCTGAAGAACAAACCGGCTTTTGATGAATGTGTTGTTGCGCTAGGTTCATCCATATAGAGTTGGCACTTTTCAGTGCTTTTGGAAAAACTTATTTCAGATATGAGGTGGCCTCACATTCTGCAATGGTGTGAATACTGGCCAAAGGGACAGTAAAACAGATTCGATCAAGGGAAAAAGCTAAAAACACTGCAAGAAAATGCATGATACTACTTGTCCTTCTATGAGATCCCTGCACTGTCGAATCATTCCTGTAGACACAAATAAAATTGCATCTGATATATGTCAACGTAATTCGGCGCGAGTTGAAACCCAAAAGCAGCCACAAGTGAACATAGATTTTCATCTACACTAAGAAATGATGAATGGTTTTACAGCATACAATGTCTACTTGATCCGATACACAGAATGGGAAAGAATGGAAACCGCCTCAGTCTGGCTAAGTAACATCAAGATGATTCATCTCTACCACGAAGTACAGCTCGAAGTATCAGAAGTCGGCCGATTTAGACGCTACATCACCTGCGCCTACTAAAGATTTCCAACACTTCTTTGCATTGAATCAACCCACTATGCGCGTTGGACTGTCAAAGTACCATGACAACCTCCTTAAAATACACGAAACACATCCAGAAGGTTTGTGCCGAGTCCAGAAGGGATTCTCTATAAAAGAACAACGAAACTTTTCGGGGATGAGTCCCATAAGATCTTACATTGAAACAACATCAATGCTGACGCAGCAACGTCAAGCGGACCGGACTATTGCCATCACAAAACTCCATCTCTTCGGAAGCAACAGGTGCAGAATCCCACTTTCTGTCGACTCAGAAGAGTGAAAGATGTTTCGCAAAATAGTCTTATGATCAGATACTCCATGACCCTATGAGCAAGAAAGAAGACTTCACTCGACTGTCTCGAAAAGTTCAACCCATCCCAGGAAACAAAGGGCAATCTGCTATCCGACGAGGCATGCGAGTGCAAAATGGATAAAGGAAACCATTGACCTCCGTATCAATTTACCACGAGACATTTAGATCCTACATCTACAAAAATCATTCTGTCTAGCATATAACATACACAAATAACCAACTATACATCTTATACACATTATCTACATACGTACAGTAAAAATACACAAATATACACATCGACATATACCACATCGACATATACACATTTACATGAAAAACACAGTTCGAACTCCCCATTACCACATCCACATAATACACCCCCCATCAACATACCCTACCCAATCAGAACATAATATACAACATTTAAAAAACAAACAAAAAAAAAACATACAAGCTGACTTACATATCTTGCAAATACTTCGGTTTGGCAAGATAAAAATACAAAACATGTTATTGGTCACTCGTGCTTGGCTGTGGATCGTCGATGTTCCGGAGTTGTTTTTTCCATCAACATGGTGAGCTTTGTCTGAATGGTTTGTTTCTTTTTCT